>JARQOC010000003.1:375093922-375508922 GCA_033576535.1 Allobates femoralis
TAGTGGGGTCATACATTTAGTGATGGTGGTTTGCGTGGGTGAGATTATGATAACATACACTATATATAATATATAATATAAACACACCATAGTGGGGCATAGGTAATTTTTTTATTATAACTATATATATATATATACATACATAGTGGGTACAACATTAGCAATGGGGTTGCAGGTGGTTATGAACATGATATAGTCAGACTATATTGGAGAGTACAATATATATATATATATATACAACTACCATAGTGGGGTCATACATTTAGGATGGTGGGTTTGCGGTGGGTTATGAGACATACATATATATATATATACATATACACACACACTAGTGGGGCAGAGGTAACAATATATATATATATATATATATATATATATATAACACACTACCATAGTGGGGTCATACATTTAGCAATGGTAGGTCTGCAGGTGGGTTATGAGACATAGTGATATAGGTCAGCACTATAGTGGGCAGAGGTAAACATATACTCACTCAGGCAGCTGAAAGGTGAAGGGAAACTCGTGTCTTCCTGCTGGCAGAACATGGAGGGCACCGTTGTCTGTGGACACAAAGTGTACAAGTGATGACAGCTGGCTCTTGCTCAGCTCCACATTAGAGGTCCTGTGGGGTTAGCCACATGCCTGTGCTTTACATGGCAGTCCCAGCAGGCACAGCCGAGGTGATAGCAGAGAGCAGTGTCCTCCTCACCTGTCTCCAGTAGCGCCTCCCGCTGCTGCAGGTACTCCACCTCATCGCTGTAGTTCTGGGTGTAAGCCGTGCTGGAGCCGGCGCTGCGGGACTCGGTCCAGTGCACCTTGGCGTAGCCCCCGGCGTGTAGCTTCACTGACTCCACCTTGGCGGCGCTCACAAGCTCCAGCAGAACCTTCCCGGACACCGAGGCCCCGCTGCTGAACACGGGAGGAGCGTCCTCCTCACAGTCCAGGACCACCAGGAACTTCTTCACCTTATCAAAGATCATCCTGCAGCGCTACAAGTCCGAGATGAGCCGGGGATGGCTTGTACAAGTCTCCAGGTCAGTGCCCATACCGTGCCTTATACTGGAACTCCAAGAGGCGTGGCCATACGTGATCAACAACACGATTCCAGCAAATGGTAACTCTGAGGGGGCGTGGCTACTGGGCGCACACCCAATGGGAGGAGGGGCTCCAAGTTTCCTTGTAGAAAACAATTCCGAGTACATCCACACCCTGTCCCGGACACAGTGCTGCCCCCTCACCCTGCAGGACCGGTCCGGCCTGTTCTATTAGAGAACGTCATCCTGTGTGATACCTACCTGACCCTGACTGTGTGACCTCTGTGTGATACCTACCTGACCCTGACTGTGTGACCTCTGTGTGATGCCTACCTGACCCTGACTGTGTGACCTCTATGTGATACCTACCTGACCCTGACTGTGTGACCTCTGTGTGATACCTACCTGACCCTGACTGTGTGACCTCTATGTGATACCTACCTGACCCTGACTGTGTGACCTCTATGTGATACCTACCTGACCCTGACTGTGTGACCTCTGTGTGATGCCTACCTGACCCTGACTGTGTGACCTCTGTGTGATACCTACCTGACCCTGACTGTGTGAGTTCTGTGTGATACCTACCTGACCCTGACTGTGTGACCTCTATGTGATACCTACCTGACCCTGACTGTGTGACTTCTGTGTGATACCTGCCTGACCCTGACTGTGTGACCTCTATGTGATACCTACCTGACCCTGACTGTGTGACCTCTGTGTGATGCCTACCTGACCCTGACTGTGTGACCTCTATGTGATACCTACCTGACCCTGACTGTGTGACCTCTGTGTGATACCTACCTGACCCTGACTGTGTGACCTCTATATGATACCTACCTGACCCTGACTGTGTGACCTCTATGTGATACCTACCTGACCCTGACTGTGTGACCTCTGTGTGATACCTACCTGACCCTGACTGTGTGACCTCTGTGTGATACCTACCTGACCCTGACTGTGTGACCTCTATGTGATACCTACCTGACCCTGACTGTGTGACCTCTGTGTGATACCTACCTGACCCTGACTGTGTGACCTCTGTGTGATACCTACCTGACCCTGACTGTGTGACCTCTATGTGATACCTACCTGACCCTGACTGTGTGACCTCTGTGTGATACCTACCTGACCCTGACTGTGTGACCTCTATGTGATACCTACCTGACCCTGACTGTGTGACCTCTGTGTGATACCTACCTGACCCTGACTGTGTGACCTCTGTGTGATACCTACCTGACCCTGACTGTGTGACCTCTGTGTGATGCCTACCTGACCCTGACTGTGTGACCTCTATGTGATACCTACCTGACCCTGACTGTGTGACCTCTGTGTGATACCTACCTGACCCTGACTGTGTGACCTCTATGTGATACCTACCTGACCCTGACTGTGTGACCTCTATGTGATACCTACCTGACCCTGACTGTGTGACCTCTGTGTGATGCCTACCTGACCCTGACTGTGTGACCTCTGTGTGATACCTACCTGACCCTGACTGTGTGAGTTCTGTGTGATACCTACCTGACCCTGACTGTGTGACCTCTATGTGATACCTACCTGACCCTGACTGTGTGACTTCTGTGTGATACCTGCCTGACCCTGACTGTGTGACCTCTATGTGATACCTACCTGACCCTGACTGTGTGACCTCTGTGTGATGCCTACCTGACCCTGACTGTGTGACCTCTATGTGATACCTACCTGACCCTGACTGTGTGACCTCTGTGTGATACCTACCTGACCCTGACTGTGTGACCTCTATATGATACCTACCTGACCCTGACTGTGTGACCTCTATGTGATACCTACCTGACCCTGACTGTGTGACCTCTGTGTGATACCTACCTGACCCTGACTGTGTGACCTCTGTGTGATACCTACCTGACCCTGACTGTGTGACCTCTATGTGATACCTACCTGACCCTGACTGTGTGACCTCTGTGTGATACCTACCTGACCCTGACTGTGTGACCTCTGTGTGATACCTACCTGACCCTGACTGTGTGACCTCTATGTGATACCTACCTGACCCTGACTGTGTGACCTCTGTGTGATACCTACCTGACCCTGACTGTTGTGACCTCTTGTGTGATACCTACCTGACCCTGGACTGTGTGACCTCTGTGTGATACCTACCTGACCCTGACTGTGTGACCTCTATGTGATACCTACCTGACCCTGACTGTGTGACCTCTGTGTGATACCTGCCTTACCCTGACTGTGTGACCTCTATGTGATACCTACCTGACCCTGACTGTGTGACCTCTGTGTGATACCTACCTGACCCTGACTGTGTGACCTCTGTGTGATACCTACCTGACCCTGACTGTGTGACCTCTATGTGATACCTACCTGACCCTGACTGTGTGACCTCTGTGTGATACCTACCTGACCCTGACTGTGTGACCTCTGTGTGATACCTACCTGACCCTGACTGTGTGACCTTTGTGATACCTACCTGACCCTGACTGTGTGACTTCTATGTGATACCTGCCTGACCCTGACTGTGTGACCTCTATGTGATACCTACCTGACCCTGACTGTGTGACCTCTATGTGATACCTACCTGACCCTGACTGTGTGACCTCTGTGTGATACCTACCTGACCCTGACTGTGTGACCTCTGTGTGATACCTGCCTTACCCTGACTGTGTGACCCTATGTGATACCTACCTGACCCTGGACTGTGTGACCTCTATGTGATACCTACCTGACCCTGACTGTGTGACCTCTTGTGATACCTGCCTGACCCTGACTGTGTGACCTCTGTGTGATACCTGCCTTACCCTGACTGTGTGACCTCTATGTGATACCTACCTGACCCTGACTGTGTGACCTCTATGTGATACCTACCTGACCCTGACTGTGTGACCTCTATGTGATACCTACCTGACCCTGACTGTGTGACCTCTATGTGATACCTACCTGACCCTGACTGTGTGACCTCTATGTGATACCTACCTGACCCTGACTGTGTGACCTCTATGTGATACCTACCTGACCCTGACTGTGTGACCTCTATGTGATACCTACCTGACCCTGACTGTGTGACCTCTAGTGTGATACCTACCTGACCCTGATTGTGTGACCTGTATGTGATACCTACCTGACCCTGACTGTGTGACCTCTATGTGATACCTACCTGACCCTGACTGTGTGACCTCTATGTGATACCTGCCTGACCCTGACTGTGTGTATTTATCAGTAATAAAACCGGGTGCTGTTTGAACTGTTACCGGGCTCAACGTATTTCTGACCTGCAATCCCAGCTGATTACCACGATACACATTGGGTAAGCAGGGACAGCGTCTGCTGAAAGCGGCCGCATACACGCACCTGCGCTTCTCTGTCAAAACCTAAGTATTTAGCACAGAAGCGCTAAATACTGAGAGCGCAGGTGTGTGGACAAGCCCTATGTGAGTGTGTGAGTGTGAGCGAGAGAACAAAAAGAACAGAGACCAGGACATTACTACAAGATGACAAGGGAGGGAACATTACTAAAAGATTGGGACATTACTACAAGATGAGGACCAGGATGGGGGACATTAATATAGGATGGTGACCAGGATGGGGACATTACTACAAGATGGAGACCAGGGCGAAGACATTAATATAGGATGGGGACCAGGGCGGGGACATTACTACAAGATGACAAGGGAGGGAACATTACTAAAAGATTGGGACCTTACTACAAAATGAGGACCAGGATGGGAAACATTAATATAGGATGGGGACCAGGATGGGGACATTACTACAAGATGGAGACCAGGGCGGAGACATTAATATAGGATGGGGACCAGGGCGGGGACATTACTACAAGATGGAGACCAGGGCAGGGACATTACTACAAGATGGGGATATTACTACAACACTGGGATCAGGATGGGGACATTACAACATGATGAGGACCAGGATGGGAGTCATTATTATAGGATGGGGACATTACTACAAGAAGGGGATTAGGATGGGGACATTACTACAAGATGGAGACCAGGGCGGGGACATTACTACAAGAAGGGGATTAGGATGGGGACATTACTACAAGATGGAGACCAGCACAGGGACATTACTACAAGAGGTGGACCAGGATGGGGACATTACTACAAGATGGAGCCCAGGGCGGGACATTACTTCAAAATGGAGACCAGGGCGGGGACATTACTACAAGAGGAGGACCAGGATGGGGACATTACTACAAGATGGAGACCGGGGGGGGGGGGGACATTACTACAAGAGGAGGACTAGGATGGGGACATTACTACAAGATGGAGACCAGGGCGGGGACATTACTACAAGATGGAGACCAGGGCGGGGACATTACTACATGAGGAGGACCAGGATGGGGACATTACTACAAGATGGAGACCAGCACGGGGACATTACTACAAGAGGTGGACCAGGATGGGGACATTACTACAAGATGGAGCCCAGGGCGGGGACATTACTACAAGAGGAGGACCAGGATGGGGACATTACTACAAGATGGAGACCAGGGCGGGGACATTACTACAAGAAGGGGATTAGGATGGGGACATTACTACAAGATGGAGACCAGCACAGGGACATTACTACAAGAGGTGGACCAGGATGGGGACATTACTACAAGATGGAGCCCAGGGCGAGGACATTACTACAAGAGGAGGACCAGGATGGGGACATTACTACAAGATGGAGACCAGGGCGGAGACATTACTACAAGAGGAGGACCAGGATGGGGACATTACTACAAGATGGGGTTATTACTAGAAGACGGGGATCAGGATGGGGACATTACAACATGATGAGGACCAGGATGGGAGTCATTATTATAGGATGGGGACCAGGATGGGGCATTACTACACATATGGACCAGGGAGAACATTACTTCAAGAAGGGACCAGGAAGGGGGCATTAGTGCCAGACGGGGAGCAGTATGGGGGACATTAATATACAATGGGGACCAGTATGGGGACATTACTAGAAGAAGGGATCAGGAAGGGGATAATAGTACCAGACGGGGAGCAGTATGGGGGACATTAATATACAATGGGGACCAGTATGGGGACATTACTAGAAGAAGGGGTTCAGGAAGGGGATATTAGTACCAGACGGGGAGCAGTATGGGGGACATTAATATACAATGGGGACCAGTATGGGGACATTACTAGAAGAAGGGGTTCAGGAAGGGGACATTAGTGCCAGACGGGGAGCAGTATGGGGGACATTAATATACAATGGGGACCAGTATAGGGACATTACTAGAAGAAGGGGATCAGGAAGGGGATAATAGTACCAGACGGGGAGCAGTATGGGGGACATTAATATACAATGGGGACCAGTATGGGGACATTACTAGAAGAAGGGGATCAGGAAGGGGATAATAGTACCAGACGGGGAGCAGTATGGGGACATTAATATACAATGGGGACCAGTATGGGGACATTACTAGAAGAAGGGGTTCAGGAAGGGGATATTAGTACCAGACGGGGAGCAGTATGGGGGACATTAATATACAATGGGGACCAGTATGGGGACATTACTAGAAGAAGGGGTTCAGGAAGGGGACATTAGTGCCAGACGGGGAGCAGTATGGGGGACATTAATATACAATGGGGACCAGTATAGGGACATTACTAGAAGAAGGGGATCAGGAAGGGGATAATAGTACCAGACGGCGAGCAGTATGGGGGACATTAACCCCTTAGTGACGGAGCCAATTTTCACCTTAATGACCAGGCCATTCTTTGCAATTCTGACCAGTGTCCCTTTATGAGGTAATAACTCTGGAACACTTCAGCGGATCCTAGTGATTATGAGATTGTTTTTTCGTGACATATTGGGCTTCATGTTAGTGATAAATTTAGGTCGATAATTTTTGTGTTTATTTGTGAAAATATAAAAAAATTGGCAAAAATTTAGAAAATTTGACAATTTTCAAATTTGTCATTTTTATTCTGTTGAACCGGAGCTTTATGTGACACAAAATAGTTAATAAACAACATTTCCCACATGTCTACTTTACATCAACACAATTTTGTAAAAAAAAAATTTTGGTTAGGAAGTTATAAGGGGTCAAAGTTCATCAGCAATTTCTCATTTTTCCAGCAAAATTTACAAAACCTTTTTTTTAGTGACTACATCATATTTGAAGTCTTTATGAGGGGTGTACATGACAGAAAACACCCAAAAGTGACACCATTCCAAAAACTGCACCCCTCAAGCTACTCAAAACTACATTCAAGAAGATTATTAACCCTTCAGGTGCTTCACAGGAACTAAAGCAACGTGGAAGGAAAAAATGGTCATTTTAATTTTTCCAACAAAAATGTTCTTTTAGCCTCGATTTCTTCATTTTCACATGGGCAACAGGATAAAACGCATCCTAAAATGTGTTGGGCAATTTCTCCTGAGTACACAGATACCTCATATGTTGTCATAAACCACTGTTTGGGTGCACAGCAGGGCTCAGAAGGGAAGGAGTGCAATTTGACTTTTGGAGCCAATTTACCATTCAAAAAGTCAAATGGCGCTCCTTCACTTTCAAGCCCTGCCGTGCGCCCAAACGGTGGTTTATGACTACTTATGAGGCATCGGTGTACTCAGGAGAAATTGCCCAACAAATTTTAGGATGCGTTTTATCCTGTTGCCCATGTGAAAATGAAAAAATTGAGGACAAAAGAAAATTTTTGTGAAAAAAAAGAACTTTTTCATTTTTACGGATCAATTTGTAAAGCACCTGAGGGTTCAAAGTGCTCACTATGCATCTAGATAAGTTCCTTGGGGGGTCTAGTTTCCAAAATGGGGTCACTTGTGGGGAGCTCCAATGTTTAGGCACACAGGGGCTCTCCGTATGCAACATGGTGTCCGCTAACACTTTGAATGGAAAATTAGCCCCAATTGCTAGCGGACACCATGTTGCGTATGGAGAGCCCCTGTGTGCCTAAACATTGGAGCTCCCCCACAAGTGACCCCATTTTGGAAATTAGACCCCCAAGGAACATATCTAGATGCACAGTGAGCACTTTGAACACCCAGGTGCTTCACAAATTGATCCGCAAAAATGAAAAAAGAAATTTTTTGTGAAAAAAGTATTTTCTCTTTTTTACGGATCAATTTGTGAAGCACCTGAGGGTTCAAAGTGCTCACTATGCATCTAGATAAGTTCCCTGGGGGCTCTAGGTTCCAAAATGGGGTCAGTTGTGGGGGAGCTCTAATGTTTAGGCACACAGGGGCTCTCTAAATGCGACATGGTGTCAGCTAACAATTTGAATGGAAAATCAGCTCTAATTGTTAGCGGACACCATGTCGCGTTTGGAGAGCCCCTGTGTGCCTAAACATAGGAGCTCCCCCACAAGGGACCCCATTTTGGAAACTAGACCCCCCCAAGGAACTTATCTAGATGCATACGGAGCACTTTGAACCCCCAGGGGCTTCACAAATTGATCCGTAAAAATGAAAAAGTACTTCTTTTTTTCACAAAAAAAATCTTTTTTCATTTTTGCAGATCAATTTGTGAAGCACCTGGGGGTTGAAAGTGTTCACTATGCATCTAGATACGTTCCATGGGGGGTCTAGTTTCCAAAATGTTTAGGCACACAGGGGCTCTCCATACATGACATGGTGTCTGCTAACAATTTGAGCTGATTTTTCAGTCAAATTGTTAGTGGACACCATGTTGCGTTTGGAGAGCCCCTGTGTGCCTACACATTGGAGCTCCCCCACAAGTGACCCCATTTTGGAAACTAGACCCCAAGGAACATATCTAGATGCATAGAGAGCACTTTCAACCCCCAAGTGCTTCACAAATTGATCCGCAAAAATGAAAAAGACATTTTGTGTGAAAAAAAGGGTACTTTTTCCTTATTACAGATCAATTAGTGAAGCACCTGGGGGTTCAAGGTGTCCACTATGCATCTTGTATAAGAGAAGAGCAAAGAAGCATGTCTACTAGACCGGGATCAGGGAAATAAGAGAAACTCCAATAGGAAATCAAAAAAATATATATCGCTTATTTTACACCATAAGAATGAATTGGCAACTATCCACATAGGATGGGAGCCATCTTGGGGCAACGAGCTGCAATAGCGTGTATTTGGTGAAGAAGCACAGTCATTGGCCCAGCAGAATAGTTGCTGGGTCAAATGACGTCAGAAAACAAAAATCGGGTGGGAAGAAGCCCGCCAAATTGAAATTATTTGATTGGCCAGCCACCCTCCGGCTTGGATATATAAAGGGGGCATTTGGCCAGACAATTCAGTGGCAACAGCAGTTGCTGAAATCCCCGCCCGCCCGCCCCAAGAATATGGTTAATGTTATTGTAAATTTTGCTGGCACTTTGTTAGAGATAGGGTCACCCAGCTTTGCTGGGGGGATCAGTGCATTAAATAAAGTTACATTTCAGTATTTATAAATAAAAGAGTCATTTGTTTACATGACTATGGATGGAACGTGTGTTAAAAAATTGATGAATAAACAATTGGAAATGGATACATTATTAAATCTTAATAAAGTACCAGCCTGTTATAACCACAATGCTCTGTTCTCTCCTTGCATTTATTATAAGAAAGGTTTGTTATAATTCTGGGGAAAAATGTAAGCTCTGTTGCCCCAAAAACAGAGACCAACATACATTTAAAAGCCATTAAAAAGGTGGAACACGCACCCATAGAGACAGCAGTCTTGTAATATGAATCAGAACAAACCACACATAAATATAGTGGGCATATCAACCAATATAAGTAAGGGGATGATGGGAGTCCCGGTTATATATAGGAGTCAAGGGCTACTAAGTAAACCTTATCTCATAGAGAGACACTGCATAAGGGAATCAAAGTTCAAGACATAAACGAACAGATCTGTCAGCTAGAATACAAATCAGAGCGCACAATAATTGTATGGATCACAGTAATGACCAATAAGGTCACGAAATAAGATACCAAAGCTTGCCCAGCCAATGGCTATTATATAAGGTGCAAAAGTAATGCTCATATAGATTTAGTCCCTAAATCTGAAAAAAGCAGTGTTAACAATCAGAGATAAAGGAATAGGCCAGGAAAACCTGGAATAAGAAAAAAGAGAAAAAGATGAATATATAAATTAGTATATGAAAGGACTGCTGGTGCACAAGCAGTGCAGCCACATCCTAAGTATAGTTACCGGCATCCCCATCAACCTCAAGACCAGATGCTCAAAATGCCCGACACCCTATAAGACGGCTTCCTAAGGGGAGGGAACTGACAATTGTAATTATTATCGGAAACCATGTTGCGTATGGAGAGCCCATATGTGCCTAAACATTGGAGCTCCCCCACAAGTGAGTCCATTTTGGAAACTAGACCCCCCAAGGAACATATCTAGATGCATAGTGAGCACTTTGAACAACCAGATGCTTCACAAATTGATCCATAATAAGGAAAAAGTACCTTTTTTTTCACACAAATTTTCTTTCTTCATTTTTACGGATCAATTTGTGAAGCACCTGGGGGTTCAAAGTGCTCACTATGTACTAGATACGTCCCTTGGGGTGTCTAGTTTCCAAAATGGGGTCACTTGTGGGGGGAGTTCCAATGTTTAGACACACAGGGGCTCTCCATACGCGACATGGTGTCTGCTAACAATTTGAGCTAATTTTCCTTTCAACTTGTTAGCGGACACCATTTCGTATATGGAGTGCTCCTGTGTGCCACCAGCACAAGGGCAACTGGAAGAGTTAGGGTACAGCACCAGAAAATGGTGCCTCTAATTAATGTGCTATTTTCTAGGATGGCTGTGGGTTACAATTTGCAGCGTGAGTGGGCCACAACATTTGGGTCTCTCCATGATGAGGATTGTAGCCCCCCAACTGCCAAGTTGTACCTGGATGGCAGCCAAAAATACAGCGAAGCCCATTTTTTGTCTAGGACTAATTCTAGAAAAAAAATGGCGTGGGGCTCCGCCATATTTTTGGTCCAGCCAGGTACAACTTGGCAGCTACGGATTGCCACCAACCCCCAGCTGCCTCGTTGTACCTGGCTGGCAACCAAAAATACAGCAAAGCCCCTTTTTTTTTTCTAGAAATAATTCTAGAAAAAAAATGACGTGGGGCTCCGCCATATTTTTGGTCCAGCAAGGTACAACTAGGCAGCTGGGGGCTGGAATCCTCAACATGGAGAGGCCCAAGCGTTCCGGGCCCCCGCATGCTGCGAATTGCAACCCGCAGCCGCCCTAAAAAATGGCGCTTTCATTGAAGCACGCACGCTGACATCCACGCACGCTGACATCCACGCACGCACACATCCATACATGCACACATCCACGCATGCACACATTCACGCACGCACACATCCACATTCACGCACGCACACATCCACGCATGCACATCCACATCCACGCACTTCCACACATGCACACATCCACGCATGCATCCACGTACGCTGACATGCACGCACGCACACATCCACGGACGCACATCCACACCCACATCCACGCACGCTGACATCCACGCACAGTGACATCCACACACGCACACATCCATGCACGCACATCCATGCACGCTGATATCCACGCACGCTGACATCCACGCACACTGACATCCACGCACGCTGACATCCATGCATTCACCATCCATCCACAGAACCAACCACCCACCCATCCACCCATCCATTCATTTATTCATATTTACCCACCGATGAGGAGGGGCCACACTGCATCTGCAGAGGAGGCTGTCGGGCGGGTGCACCAGCGCGTGCAGCCCGCCGGAGTGGGGGGCTGAGCAGGGAGGGGGGTTTGAGCAGGGGGGGGGGTTTGAGCTGGGGGGGTTGAGTAGGCTGACACAGATAAGAATAGGAGGGGGGGCTGGTGGATGGCGGGGACGGGGGTGGGGGGAAGCAGAAGCCGGATACAGGGGGGGCTGGAGGGAGGGGGGACAGGACACAGGGGGAACGGAAGGGGGTGGAAACGCAGAAGGATGACCAGCGGGTGCAGCCCGCCGGAAGATAGATAAAAACAGGAGGGGGGGTGGATGGATGGCGGGGACAGGAGGGGGGGCCCTGATGTGTCCTGGAGCAGGAGGGGGCTGAGGAGAGAAGGGCACCCGCCGATCCGCCCCTCCAGATCTGATTGGTGAGCTCCAATCATCTGGAGGGGTGAATCCCTATGATTCGCTCCGATCAGCAGTTACACTTTTACACTGCTGATCGGAGGGATCCTGGGCACGGGAGGGTTAATCCACCCCCTGTGGGGTCAACTACAGGTTGTCACAGAGCAGCAGCAACTGTGACACCTGAGTGACCCGGCTCACAGGAGCTGCAGCAGTGCAAACACGCCAGGATGTTGTAAAACGTCCTGGGTCGGGAACGACCTGAAACCCAGGACGTTGTACAATGTCCTGTGTCATTAAGGGGTTAAGATATATTCAGAACCATGAGTCTGATCCAAACTCTAGTCTGATCCATGCATCTTTCCAATTACATCATTCTAAGTACAGCTTTCTAAGTACAATGCTTTGAAATAGACTCAAATTCTAGGATGCATTTGGCCATGCATTATCATTATCACTGCTGTATTATCATCATCACTATCTGTATGATTTAATCAAGTTGTTTCCTCTTCCCACAGGTACGCTTTAAATCTACACAGCTTTCCCTGGCTTCTGACTGTCTGTGTGAAGTGCATATACGGTAATCTCTTTTTGTTATGACTATTGTACTACTCATTGCTTCCATGATATGTTCCATTCCTCTTGTTTATTTCACTCTGTCATATTTTTGACTGGTCACTCCAGTCCCTCTCTCTCATTTATAGCCTGTGTTTCACTCTTAGCTTTGCATCTGGTCTCTCCTTACCCACCCCCTCAGTCACACCTGATTGCCCTTAGCTGAAGATAGAGGAGTTAGTAAGAAATGAAGTAGTATGGGGGTGAAAGTGAAAAGAAACAGAAAGATTGTAGTGGCTTTCTATGCCATTACCTTCGAGTCAATTCCAGTCCAATTTGAGTCTAATTCAAAGTATTGTACTTAGAAAGCTGTACTTGGAAAGATATAATTAGAAAGATGCATGGATCAGACTAAAATCTGGATCAGACTCTTTATTCTAAATAAAGAGTCTGATCCAGATTTTAGTCTGATCCATGCATCTTTCTAATTATATCTTTCCAAGTACAGCTTTCTAAGTACAATACTTTGAATTAGACTCAAATTGGACTGGAATTGACTCGAAGGTAATGGCATAGAAAGCCACTACAATCTTTCTGTTTCTTTTCACTTTCACCCCCATACTACTTCATTTCTTACTAACTCCTCTAATCCCTCCATTAGTAAGGAGCTAGTCATCTCTCCCTCCATCCTCCCCAGTCATCTCACCTCCTCTTCAATACTGTTCCTCCACACACAATCCTGTGTGCTTTCTCCAGACATGCACGGCCACATCCTGCCCTGTCCTGCTCTTACCTTTTATCTCTCTGTCTGCTGCTGCTCATTGCTGGTGACATATCCCCAAATCCTGTCCACCCTCAAAACATCTCCACACTCATTTCCAACACCCTGCCAGAATCATCTACAAGTTTTCGCAACCCTGATAACTTCATTCCCATGCAGCCAGCCCCTGCTCTCCCAGTCTCCCTACCTGGAGCATTATGGAATGCACGCTCTGTTTGCAACAAACTGTTGTTCATTCATGACCTCTATCACTAACAAACTCTGCTTCCTTGGCATCACTGAAACCTGGCTCACCCCCTCTGGCACAGCCTCTCCTGCTGCACTTTCTTATGGTGGATTGCATCTCTTTCACACCTCTCGTGCCAACAACAAATGTGGTGGAGGAGTTGGCTTGCTTCTGTCCAATAACTGCTTCTTTACCCCAATTCCACTACCACCCGCTGCTACTCTTCCCTCGTTTGAGGTGCACTCTGTCTGTATCTACTCTCTATCCAACCTTCAGCTGGCTGTCATCTACCGCCCCCCAGATCTAACAATCTCCACCTTTCTAGACCTCTTCACCACCTGGCTACTTCATTTCCTCTCTCCTGACATCCCCACTATCATCCTGGGTGACCTCAACATCCCCATTGACACTTCCACCTCAGCTGCCTCTGAACTCTTATTACTGAATACCTCCTGTGACCTTACTCAATGGTCCTCCACAGCCACTCACAAAGATGGCCATACACTGGACCTTATCTTCATCTGCCTCTGTTCCCTTACTAACCTCTTTAACTCACTTCTTCCCCTGTCTGAACACAACCTACTGACTTTCTCTTCCCCCTCCTCTCCTTGTGTGCAATAGTGACTCCACAAACTCAATCATTTTCGCAGAAATCTCAAATACCTTAATTTACACTCATTCTCTGAGTCCCTTCTCCCTCTTGCAGACATAGCTTCCTTACATGACATAGATGCTGCTGCCACTGTATATAACACCACAATAACAGCAGCACTCGATTCGGCCACCCCTCTCACACACAGCAAAACTCCTACAATCAACAGGCAACCCTGGCAGTCCAGCCTGACCAAAGAACTGAGACGGGGTTTCAGGGTAGCTGAGCGGGGATGGAAGAGATCCCGTTCTGCCGAGCACTTTGTCGCATACAAGCAGTCCCTCGTCAACTTCAAATCCACACTCACTGCCGCAAAACAAACAAACTTCTCATTTCTCATATCCTCCCTGTCTCGCAACCATAAACAGCTTTTCAACACTATCCATTCTCTATACTGTCCCCAGCACCTCATCACTCTGCTCTCATTTCTGCTGAAGACTTTGCCTCTTTCTTTAAGCAAAAGATTGATAACATCATAGAAAACTTTGGCCCGCATCCCCCTATGCCCCTCCTCATAACTGCTCAGCCCTCTTCCAAAATCAGCTTCTCCATCATGACAGAAGATGAGCTGTCCTCCCTTCTGTCAAGATTACATCTTACCACTTGCATGCTTGACCCGCTCCCGTCCCACCTCATCACCAACCTTGCCACAGTCTTCATCCCAACCCTAACACATCTCTTCAACCTTTCACTTACAAATAGTGTCTTCCACTCATCCTTCAAACATGCCTCAATCACACCCATCCTCAAAAAGCCCTCCCTTGACCCATCCTCTGTGTCTAGCTTTCGGCCCAGATCACATCTCCCTTCAATACTATAGGAACAGCATGTCCATCTTGAGCTTTCCTCCCACCTCTCCTCCTGCTCCCTCTTTGACAGTTTACAATTTGGCTTCTGACTGCATCACTCAACTGAAACTTTCCTAACGAAAGTCATCAATGACCTACTAACTGCTAAGAGCAAGCGACACTAGTCTGTCCTCCTTCTCATGGACCTGTCTTCTGCCTTTGACACTGTAGACCATTCCCTCTTGTTACAGATTCTGTCATCTCTTGGCATCAAAGACTTGGCCCTGTCCTGGATCTTGCCATATTTAACACATCGGATTTCCAGCGTCTCCTTCTCTCGCACCACCTCCTCACCTTGCCCCCTATCTGTTGGTGTTCCCAAAGGCTCAGTTCTAGGACCCCTACTATTCTCCATCTACACCTTCAGCCTGGGTCAGCTCATAGAATCCCACAGTTTGCAGTATCATCTCTACACTGATGACACACAGATCTACCTGTCTGGATCTGACATCACTTCCTTATTGACCAAAATCCAACAATGTCTGTCCGCTATATAATTTTTCTTTTCTGCTCGCTTTCTAAAACTGAACATGGACAAAACAGAATTCTTCCTTTTCCCCCCATCTCACTCTACCCCTCCACCAGACCTATCCATCAAAGTCAATGGCTGCTCAGTATGCCCAGTCCCGCATGTTCGGTGCTTCGGGGTGATACTCAACTTCCGCCTTGACTATTGGAACTTCCTACTCTCTGGCCTCCCCTCTAGCACTCTTGTGACGCGCCACGCGGGGGCCGTGGGGTACTCTGAAGCAGGTCTCTCCCTTCTGGCGATGTTGTCTACGGGATTGGGAGTCTTTGGGGGTGTCACGGTGGCGTGACCCGGTCCGTGGCCCTGAAGCAGGCAATAAAGAGGGGAAAATGATTAGGGAATAGGGAATTTTGAGGGGTGGTTGTCGTGACGCCACCCGTTGTATGCAGCTATTAATGGCCGCTGCTGCAGTCCGGGACCTCTGGGGGTGATGGGATGGCAGCTATGATGGTATCGCTCCCCACAGCTGGAGCAGATCCCCAGGGCATCTGGAGTAGGAGTTATTAATAATAATAATCTTTATTTATATAGCGCCGACATATTCCGCAGCACTTCACAATACAAAGGAGGGTTATTAGGGTGATGGTGGGCCAGCAGGGCTGATCTGGCTGCAGGGAAGGATCGAAGCATCTCACAGGTAGGCTCCTGCGGCCTGTGCGGTGTTTCAGTCTACAGCTCCTCAGGCGGAAAATGAACAGTCTCACACACAGTTCTGAGTTCCAAACCCGGTTTACTTCACTTTCTCTGCTTGCACCAAAGCTTACAGCTTAGGTTCAATGGCAGTCCAGGTAGTCCTTAGGAACCAGAATGGCTTGTCCAGTACACCCCTTTCGTGTTCCTTCCGTCTCGGGTCGTTCTTCCTCAGCGCTGCCTGCTCGCCTCACTCCTGCATGCGCCTCAGCACACAGTGCCCCAATCCAGCAGCCAAAGGCCTTGTCGGGCGACCAGCCATGTCCCCTGACCCTAGTACAGCTGCCTTCTCAGCGGATGTGTCGGGAGTAGGCCACGGCTCCTCTAGATCTCATGGCTTTCTGTTCTGTGGTTGGAGCCTGGAGTTTCCTTGCCACCTTCAGGGCTGGTTCCCGAGTGCTCGCCCTGCCCTTCCCCTTTACTTCAGATTCGGGTGCACGGGTGGATTGCTCACTGGCCGCGCCCCTAGGGCTCCCTCTGTCTCTCTGCAGTCCGTTTTACCCATGACGAGCCTCATCTCACTCAAGTCCTCCGGGTCCTTCTCTTCTACTTACTCCTCCAGCTTTCTCTCTTACTGAACTCCCTCTTCCTGTGGTATTTCCCTTTTGTTCTATTTCCTACTTCTTGACTGCTCTTCCTAACTTCGCATCCACCACCTTCCTCTTCCCGGCATCCCACTGAATGCCTGAGCCATTCGACTGACTGGGTTCACCTGCTGTCCCTGGGACCAGGTGTGTTGGATGTGTTAGTGGGTGACTGGACTTACCAACCTGGTTACTGCAGATGGGGATACCACACCCGTGGATTGGGTGCAATATCCCTCTGTGGCAACCAGACCGCAGGGGCGCCACACTTGCACCACTCCAATCTATCCTAAACTCTGCTGGCTGACTAATCCACCTTTCTCCCTGCTATTTCCCACCCTCTCCTCTCTGGCAAGCCCTTCACTGGCTTCCTGTTGTCCAGAGGCTCTAGTTCAAACCCCTAACTATGACATACAAAGCTATCCACTACCTGTCCCCTCCATACATCTGTGACATGGTCTCCCGGTACTTACCTACACACAACCCGTGTTCCTCACAAGATCTCCTTCTCTACTCCTCTCTTATCTCTTCTTCTCATAACCATATACAAGATTTCTCCCGTGCATCCACTATACTCTTGAACTCTCTGCCCCAACACATCAGACACTTGCCCTCCATGGAAACCTTCAAGATGAATCTGAAGACCCATCTCTTCCGACAAGCCTACAACCTGCAGTGATTCTCAGTCTACTGAACTGCCGCACGACCAGCTCTACCCTCTCCTAGTGTATCCTCACCCATCCCTTGTAGACTGTGAGCCCTAGCGGGCAGGGTTCTCTCTCTTTCTTTACTTGTGTGCCTTGTATTGCTCATGTTTATTGTACTATGTACTGTGTATTGTGTCTATGTAGGCCCCTTTTCACATGTAAAGTGCCATGTGATAAATGGTGCTGTAAAGGTACCTTTACACACAGAGATATATTGCTTGCAATTCACTGGTTGCAGTGAAATCATGGACTCATTGTTCCACTTGTACAGGGCCACAAAATGGAACAATGTGTCCATGATTTCACTGCAACCAGTGAATTGAAAGAAAAAATTATAATACAGAGAAAAAATAATAATAATATATATGCAAACATTGATAAATGTATGTGTGCTTCACATGCAAGAGAACTAAATAGAATTTATACATGCAAAATACCAAAACTGATGTAGTTCAAATAACTGGCTACAAGAGGAATTTATATAGGCAAAGTACCAAGAATAGATATTGTTCAAACAAACGGCAACAAGAGGTCCTCAGAGCATAGACCAATAACAGAATATATACTACAAAGACACATTAGGGCCCTTTCACATCAGCGTTTTCACTGATGTGCAGCTGATCCGGCAGGTGGCGCCACATCTGCCGGATCGGCTGCCTAACAGCTGCACTTGCTGCCCGGATCCGGCAAACCCCATGCATTGTCTATGGGGCCTGCATTCAATGCGGCAAATCCGGCACTTGCGGCCGCGAAAAAAAAACACTGCTGCAGCTTTTTTTTGGCGGACGGCATAACCGGATCGGCCACACATCAGCGAAAATGCTGATGTGAAAGGGCCCTAATATGTGTTTGTAGTATATATTCTACTAGCTGTAGTACCCGGCTACGCCCGGGTTAATAAATAACTGATGTTAGCTATAACAAAATAGAATTTGAATATGTCATATTAATGACCTGTAGGAAAATAGAAGCTGAGCTGTGATTGGTTGCTATAGGCAGCCTAATAAATCTCCAGCCAATAGTAATCCCTCCCCCTGGCCGGGCAGTATATGTTACCTCACACATACACATAATAGACAGCTCATGTGACTGACATCTGCCTTAATTCCCTATATGGCACATGTGTTGCACATTGGCTGTTTTTAATCAGATGTTTATGTTTGGAAAATAAAGATAGCACACGTATGAGGCGAGTTGTGTGAGGTGATTTGTGTACATCTGTGTCTGTCTGTGTGGTGTGTGTGTCCCTGGGGTGTGTATATGTGTGTGTCCCTGTGGGGTGAGTGCATGTGTCCCTATAGGGTGTGTATGTGTATGTGTCCCTATAGGGTGTGTATGTGTGTGTGTCCCTGTGGGGTGAGTGCATGTGTCCCTATAGGGTGTGTATGTGTGTGTGTCCCTGTGGGGGGGGGGGTCTGTGTGGTGTGTGTGTCCCTGGGGTGTGTATATGTGTGTGTCCCTGTGGGGTGAGTGCATGTGTCCCTATAGGGTGTGTATGTGTGTGTGTCCCTGTGGGGGGGGTCTGTGTGGTGTGTGTCTCTGTTGTGTGTATCTAAAAAATGAGAATGCGCATACGGTCTTATCCTAATTAGGAAACAAATCCCATACAGTATGAAAACTGCTCACCTGGTACGGTTGTGTAGCCCACAACCAGCTTGATCGCTCAAACACAGCAGCCGCAGCAGGGACTGCACTTCCACAACGTGGGGGTGAAACTCTATCCGGGACCAAGTGTCTTTCGGAGCTAATATCCAGCTCCTTCCTCAGGGAATGGCATTCCCTGAGGAAGGAGCTGGGTATTAGCTCTGAAATGCATCAGAAAATAAAACAGAAGATTTCTTGGTTCAAAACATTCCGGTGTTTCTGATACTTTCTTGGAGCAGCGGCACGGACCGAATGACACTTGGTCCCGGATAGAGTCTCTGTTGTGTGTGTCTCTTTGTGGTGCGTGTGTGTGTCCCTGTGGGGTGAGTGTATGTGTCCCTATAGGGTGTGTATGTGTGTGTGTTCCTGTGGGGGGGTCTGTGTGGTGTGTGTGTGTCTCTTTGTGGTGTATGTGTGTGTGTCCCTGTGGGGTGAGTGCATGTGTCCCTATAGGGTGGCTATGTGTGTGTGTCCCTGTGGGGGGGGGTCTGTGTGTTGTGTGTGTCTGTGTTGTGTGTCTTTGTGGTGTGTGTGTGTGTCCCTGTGGGGTGAGTGCATGTGTCGCTATAGGGTGTGTGTGTGTCCCCTTGGGGGGGGAGGGTGTGTGTCTGTGTTTGTGTGTGTCTCTTTGTGGTGTGTGTTTGTTCGGGTGCGTGGTGAGTATCCAATGTTGGGGCTGCAACTTAGTGACTATAGACTTGCTGTTACTCTTTGTGTGCGTGTGGTGTGTATACATGTCCCCGTGCATGGTGAATATCCCATGTTAGGGCCCCACCTTAGTGACTATATGCTGCTTTATGCTGTTAGTCTTTGGCGCTGTCATTAAGCCCCTCTCATTCACAACTGTCAACTGGTAACTGTCACTTTTTCCCCATTATGTAGATAGGGCCAAAATTGTTTGGTGAATTGGAATACGTGGGGTTCAAATTTCGCCTCACAACATAGCCTATGACGCTCCCGGGGTCCAGACGTGTGACTGTGCAAAATTTTGTGGCTATAGCTGGCAGCTGTCGATTTTCCTCCAACACTTTTCCATTCACTTTTTCCCCATTATGTAGATAGGGGCAAAATTGTTTGGTGAACTGGAATGCGCAGGGTTAAAATTTTGCCTCACAACATAGCCTATGACGCTCTCGGGGTCCAGATGTGTGACTGTGCAACATTTTGTGGCTGTAGTTGCGACGGTGTAGATGCCAATCCCGGATATACACACATACATGCATGCACACACACACACATACACACACACATACACACACATATACACACACACACATTCATACACGCATACATACACACACATATACACACACACACACACATATACATACACACATACACACATTCAGCTTTATATATTAGATTATTGGTCTATGCTCTAGGGACCTCTTGTGGCCGTTTATTTGAACTACATCTATTCTTAGTATTTTGCCTATATAATATCCTCTTCTAGCCAGTGATTTGAAATACATAAATGTTGGTATTTTTAGGGCTGGCGTTAAGGGGGAAGTGAACTGGACAATTGCCCAGGGCCCCCAAGAAAGTGTCTCCGGCAAAAACTACACTGATAAAACAGCATTAAAACAGCTAAACAACCATACAAAATACACATATTTCGTATTGATGCATTCGTAAAAGTGTGATCTATCAAAATATAATGTAAATTGATCTTATTAGTAGATTGGATAATGAGAAAACAATCAAAAACGCTAAAATTATTTATTTTCGCTGCTGTAACATTGCAGTAAAATGCAATCAAAACATCGAAACTTTGCAATTTTTCAAAAAGGGTATCAGTAGAAATGTCAGCTCAGGGCAAAAAAAATAAGCTGTCACTTAGCACCAGATCCCGAAAAATGAAAACGTTACAATTTTCAAAAAAATGATGAGCAAAGCAAAATTAATTAATTTATTTTTTTTTTACAAATTTCAGAATTTTTTTCACCTCTTAAATAAAAAAAATTATACATATTTGGTATCTGCGTACTCGTACGGACCGGAGGAATTATCTTGCGAGGACAGTTATACCATATACTTAACATGGTCAATAAAAAACTCAAAAAATCTTTTTGGACTTTGTGAAATTGGACTTTTTTTTGCCATTTCAACACACTTGGATTTTTTTTCAGATTTTTCACTTCTCTAAGGGGTACAATCAGGGGCAGAACTACCGTGGTGCAGCCGGTGCAGCTGCACCAGGGCCCCGACCGGCTAGGGGGCCCCCAGCCGACCCCCGCAAGCCGCCGTCAAAGGAGAGGAGGGTCAGGCAAGGGAAGCAGAGAGCTTCCTGCTTCCCCTGCCTGATCCCTCCCCATCTCTCCTCTGCCCCTCCGGCTCCTCCAAGCGCCCGGCGCGGCTCACCAGGTAGGAGAGCACCGCGGCCGCGGCTCCCAGCAGCACCCCACCCCCCCCTCCCCGGGCCGTGGCGCCGACGGCCAGCAGCCCCCGGGGGTGACGGTCCGCCCCTGAGTACAATGAATGGTTTCATTCAAAAATACAACTTGTCCCTCAAAAAAACATCCCTCATATGGTTAAGTGGATGGAAAAAGGAGATATGTGATGACTCTTGGAAGAAAGGGAGGAAAGAAAAATGAGAAATTGGGAGTGAAGGGGTGAAAATCCTTGTAATAGCCATATAATAGCAGCAGCAGCAGCAGCAGCGCCCCCTGCAGGCTTCATGCTTTGCATGTTCCTCATGGGTTTACTAACAAACTACAAAAATAATAAACATACCTATAAAATGTAATTGGGGTGTTAGGTGAGAACCTTAATTCCTTCATTTGTAGACAGTTATCAGGCAGAATTTACAGCCATCCTGTATGAGACAAACAGACAATTATGTGAATGGATGCGTGTGTCTGTGAGGTTGAACCTAGAACATGGTGCATATATATTATTATTATTATTTATACATGTATATGTGAAGAAATATATGTGTATGTACGCTGTATACGTGTGTGTGCTGTGTGTGTGTCCTCGGTATATACATATGTCTATTTTCTCTGTATACATGTGTTTGTGTGTATACAAGTGTGTGTGCTATGTATGTATTTGCATGTGTGTGCTATATGTGGGTGTATATATATATATATATGTTCAGTGTATATGTAAGTCTGTTCAGTGTATACATGCATGTATGCTATATGTGTAAAAATGTGTGTGCTAGGTGTATACAGGCATGTGTGCTATGAGTGTATAGATGAGTGTGCTAGGTGTATACAGGCATGTGTGCTGTGAGTGTATAGATGAGTGTGCTAGGTGTATACAGGCATGTGTGCTGTGAGTGTATAGATTTGTGTGCTAGGTGTATACAGGCATGTGTGCTATGAGTGTATAGATGAGTGTGCTAGGTGTATACAGGCATGTGTGCTGTGAGTGTATAGATGTGTGTGCTAGGTGTATACATGCATGTGTGCTATATGTGTAAAAATGTGTGTGCTAGGTGTATACAGGCATGTGTGCTATTTGTGTGTAAATATATGTGTATGTGCTCAGTGTATACAGGCTTGTGTCCTATGAGTGTATAGATGTGTGTGCTAGGTGTATACAGGCATGTGTGCTATGAATGTACAGATGTGTGTGCTAGGTGTATACAGGCATGTGTGCTGTGAGTATATAGATGTGTGTGCTAGGTGTATATAGGCATGTGTGCTATTTGTGTAAATATATGTGTATGTGCTCAGTGTATACAGGCATGTGTGCTATGAGTGTATAGATGTGTGTGCTAGGTGTATACAGGCATGTGTGCTATGAGTGTATAGATGTGTGTGCTAGGTGTATACAGGCATGTGTGCTATGAGTGTATAGATGTGTGTGCTAGGTGTATACATGCATGTGTGTTATGAGTGTGTAAATATATGTGTATGTGCTCAGTGTATATAGGCATGTGTGCTATAAGTGTATAGATGTGTGTGCTAGGTGTATACAGGCATGTGTGCTATGAGTGTATAGATGTGTGTGCTAGGGTTATACATGCATGTGTGTTATGAGTGTGTAAATATATGTGTATGTGCTCAGTGTATACAGGCATGTGTGCCATGAGTGTACAGATGTGTGTGCTAGGTGTATACAGGCATGTGTGCTATTTGTGTGTAAATATATGTGTATGTGCTCTGTGTATACAGACATGTGTGCTATGAGTGTACAGATGTGTGTGCTAGGCGTATACAGGCATGTGTGCTATGAGTGTATAGATGTGTGTTCTAGGAGTATACAGGCATGTGTGCTATTTGTGTGTAAATATATGTGTATGTGCTCAGTGTATACAGGCATGTGTGCTATGAGTGTACAGATGTGTGTGCTAGGTGTATACAGGCAAGTGTGGTATGAGTGTATAGAGGTGTGTGCTATGCATATGTGGCACCCCAAGGGTTAATATGCCACAGAAACATCACAGGTTTAATCCCCACACAACACTACACTAGAAAGTGGGAGGAGCTTAGCTGGCACCTGCACTAGTGGGAGGAGCTAAGTTGTTTACCTCAGAGCAGAAGTGACAGTTAGTTCAGTTTTAGTCAGAGTTCAGAGGAGAGTTGAGTTTTACCTCAGGAGCAGAGCCAAGTGTCAGTGGAGGTCCTGAGAGGTCTGAGGAAAGGAGACAGAGTAACAGAGGAACATACCCGGGATAAAGAGTTACCCCAAAAACTTGACCCCGGGGAGGCGCTCAAGACGGATACCGGATCCGAGGCTGTGCCTGAGACAGACAGGACAGTAAACACCGGCATAGTGAAGGTCCGCCATCTTCACCACACCATAGCAAAGCAACACGAAGGAGTCAGTGACACAGAGGACTCAAGTTGCCCAGCATATTGGTACCCGTGAGCAGAGACAGGGCCGGCAGTATAGCTACAAGCAGCAGCAGGGCCACACACAGCGTTTAAGTAGGAAGCCAAGGACCCGGTCAGGGTGAGAGCAACCTGGTACAGACTCCGCGGACAATACTGTGTAATACCATCTGCCAGTAAAGACTTGAAGAACAACAGAAACCGTGAGTGTGTGTGTCATCCTTATGCTGAAGCCCCACTTGCCCTCATAGACTGCTATTGCCTCTACTCTTATCATCTCTATTGCTACCCCTACTCTCCTGCAGCATCAATAACATCCTCACAGACTTTAACTACTTTCTCTACCACTGCCCCGGGGATACCCAGTTCTGCCCACAAGAACTACACCATCCTAGTTGCTGTCTCATCATCCCCGGAGGTTCTGCAGCAGCGGCGGCCCCATTACTGGCCGCATATAGTGGGTGGCGTCACGAGTGACAAGTCCCCTGTAAATAACCCCCCATTTTATTGTGCGGGCCCGGGACACGGTCCGGACCAGGACCGCCGTGACATCCCCCAGCAGTACCCCGGTCCGGCACCGAGTACCCCGTCCCAGTGGGCTCCACACATATACATGCATGTGTGCTGAGAGTGTATAGATGTGTGTGCTAGGTGTATACATGCGTGTGTGCTATTTGTGTGTAAACATATGTGTATGTGCTCAGTGTATACAGGCATGTGTGCTATGAGTGTACAGATGTGTGTGCTAGGTGCTCAGTGTATACAGACATGTGCTATGAGTGTATAGTGTATACAAAAGAGCTTCGCCGAACGTCCAGGGTCGCTGAACGGAGATGGAAGAAATCCCACTCCACGGCCCACCTCACCATCTACAAGCAATCCCGTTCCAACTTCAAGGACGCACTCACCGCCGCAAAGCAAACCTATTTCTCTTCTTTAATCAACACACTGTCCCGAAACCCCAAACAACTATTCAAAGCCTTCAACTCCCTTCTCCGCCCCCCAGCACCTCCTCCTTCCCCCTTCATCTCCGCCGACGACTTCGCCATCTTCTTCAAACACAAGATTGATAAAATTAGAGAAAGCTTTGACCCAACGTCCCCCCAACCCACCACCATTACCGCCCAACCCTCCTCGACCAAAGGAAGCTTCTCCAACGTGACTAAAGCCCAGCTCTCCACCCTCCTGTCATGATCTCACCTCATCACCTGCGCCCTCGACCCACTCCCTACCCATCTCATCCCAAACCTCACCACTGCCCTCATCCCTGCCCTAACCCATCTCTTCAACCTATCACTCACTACTGGCGTCTTTCCCTCATCCTTCAAACACGCCTTGATCTCACCCATCCTCAAAAAACCCTTCCTCGACCCATCATCCGTCGCCAACTACCGCCTAATATCCCTTCTCCCTTTCGCTTCCAAACTACTCGAACAACACGTCCACTCTGAACTGTCCTCCTACCTATCCTCCCGCTCCCTCTTTGACCGCCTGCAATCCGGTTTCCGACACCACCACTCCACCGAAACAGCCCTTACTAAAGTCACCAATGACCTCCTGACCGCGAAGAGAAAAAAACACTACTCCGTCCTCCTCCTCCTTGACCTATCCGCCACCTTCGACACAGTCGACCACTCCCTCCTACTCCAAATCCTAGAATCCCTTGGTATCACTGACCTCGCCCTTTCCTGGATCTCCTCATACCTTACGGACCGCACTTTCAGCGTCACCCACTCCCACACCTCTTCCTTGTCCTACCCCCTTACTGTTGGCGTCCCCCAGGGATCGGTACTTTTCTCCATCTACACCCTCGGCTTAGGTCAACTCATCGAGTCCCATGGCCTCCAGTATCATCTCTATGCCGACGACACCCAGATCTACCTCTCCGGGCCCGACATCACCTCCCTTCTGTCTATAATCCACCAATGCCTGTCCGCCATCTCATCTTTCTTCTCTGCTCGCTTCCTCAAGTTGAACATGGACAAAACAGAGTTCATTGTCTTCCCCCCCAGCCGCCCTCCCCCTCTGCCAGACCTGTCAATCCGAGTTAACGACTGCTCCCTCTCCCCAGTCCCCCACGCAAAGTGCCTCGGGGTCACCCTCGACTCCTCCCTCTCCTTCAAGCCCCACATCCAAGCCCTCGCCACCTCCTGCCGACTCCAACTCAAGAACATTTCACGTATCCGCCCGTTTCTTAACCATGACACCGCCAAAACTCTCATCCACGCCCTCATCATCTCCCGCCTTGACTACTGCAACCTACTGCTCACCGGTCTCCCTGCCTCCTCCCTTGCACCTCTCCGCTCTATCCTAAACTCAGCTGCCCGTCTAATCCACCTGCCTCCTCGCTACTCCCCTATCTCCCCTCTCCGCAAGGCACTTCACTGGCTCCCCACCCCCCAAAGATCCAAATTTAAAATCCTAACCCTGACTTACAAAGCCATCCACAACCTGTCCCCCCCTTACATCTCCGACATGGTCTCCCAATACCAACCTGCACGCAACCTACGCTCCTCACAAGAACTCCTCCTTTCCTCCCCCCTCATCTCATCCTCCCACAACCGCATACAAGACTTCTCCAGCGCCTCCCCTAGACTCTGGAACTCTCTCCCTCAGCACGTCAGACACTTGCCTACCATCAAGAGCTTCAAAAAGAACCTGAAAACTCATCTATTCCAACAAGCCTACAACCTATGATGAGACCCAGCGCCGCTCCACCAAACGCTTGGCGCTTTCCCCCCTATCGTGTCCCCCCTCACCCCTGTAGACTGTGAGCCCTCGTGGACAGGATCCTCTCCCGTCGTGTATCAGCAAGCATTGACTGCTCATATGTACTGTGCCTGTCCTTGTTACCCCCACTTCTTATGTAAAGCGCCATGGAACCAGTGTATACAGGCATGTATGCTATGAGTGTATAGATGTGTGTGCTAGGTGTATACATGCATGTTTGCTGTGAGTGTATAGATGTGTGTGCTAGGTGTATACAGGCATGTGTGCTATTTGTTTGTAAATATATGTGTATGTGCTCAGTGTATACAGGCATGTGTGCTATGAGTGTACAGATGTGTGTGCTAGGTGCTCAGTGTATACAGGCATGTGTGCTATGAGTGTATAGATGTGTGTGCTATGCGTATACATGCATGTGTGCTGTGAGTGTACAGATGTGTGTGCTAGGTGTATACAAGCATGTGTGCTATTTGTGTGTAAATTTATGTGTATGTGCTCAGTGTATACAGGCATGTGTGCTATGAGTGTATAGATGTGTGTGCTATGTGTATACATGCATGTGTGCTGAGAGTGTATAGATGTGTGTGCTAGGTGTATACATGCATGTGTGCTATTTGTGTGTAAATATATGTGTATGTGCTCAGTGTATACAGGCATGTGTGCTGTGAGTGTACAGATGTGTGTGCTAGGTGCTCAGTGTATACAGACATGTGTGCTATGAGTGTATAGATGTGGGTGCTAGGTGTATACATACATGTGTGCTGTGAGTGTATAGATGTGTGTGCTAGGTGTATACAGGCAAGTGTGCTATGAGTGTACAGATGTGTGTGCTAGGTGTATACATGCATGTGGGCTATGAGTGTGTAAATACATGTGTATGTGCTCAGTGTATACAGGCATGTGTGCCATGAGTGTACAGATGTGTGTGCTAGGTGTATACAGGCATGTGTGCTATTTGTGTGTAAATATATGTGTATATGCTCAGTGTATACTGGCATGTGTGCCATGAGTGTACAGATGTGTGTGCTAGGTGTATACAGGCATGTGTGCTATTTGTGTGTAAATATATGTGTAAGTGCTCAGTGTATACAGGCACGTGTGCTATGAGTGTATAGATGTGTGTGCTAGGTGTATACAAGCATGTGTGCTATGAGTGTGTAAATATATATGTATGTGCTGAGTGTATACATGCATGAGTGCTGTGAGTGTGTAGATGTGTGTGCTAGATGTATACATGTATGTGTGTTATTTGTGTGTAAATATATGTGTATGTGCTCAGTGTATATAGGCATGTGTGCTATGAGTGTATAGATGTGTGTGCTAGGTGTATACAGGCATCTGTGCTATGAGTGTATAGATGTGTGTGCTAGGTGTATACATGCATGTGTGTTATTTGTGTGTAAATATATGTGTATGTGCTCAGTGTATACAGGCACGTGTGCTATGAGTGTATGGATGTGTGCGCTAGATGTATACATGTATGTGTGTTATTTGTGTGTAAATATATGTGTATGTGCTCAGTGTATATAGGCATGTGTGCTATGAGTGTATAGATGTGTGTGCTAGGTGTATACAGGCATCTGTGCTATGAGTGTATAGATGTGTGTGCTTGGTGTATACATGCATGTGTGTTATTTGTGTGTAAATATATGTGTATGTACTCAGTGTATACAGGCATGTGTGCTATAAGTGTAGAGATGTGTGTGCTAGGTGTACACAGGCATGTGTGCTATGAGTGTATCGATGTGTGTGCTAGGTGTATACAGGCATGTGTGCTATTTGTTTGTAAATATATGTGTAAGTGCTCAGTGTATACAGGCACGTGTGCTATGAGTGTATAGATGTGTGTGCTAGGTGTATACAAGCATGTGTGCTATGAGTGTGTAAATATATATGTATGTGCTGAGTGTATACATGCATGAGTGCTGTGAGTGTGTAGATGTGTGTGCTAGATGTATACATGTATGTGTGTTATTTGTGTGTAAATATATGTGTATGTGCTCAGTGTATATAGGCATGTGTGCTATGAGTGTATAGATGTGTGTGCTAGGTGTATACAGGCATCTGTGCTATGAGTGTATAGATGTGTGTGCTAGGTGTATACATGCATGTGTGTTATTTGTGTGTAAATATATGTGTATGTGCTCAGTGTATACAGGCATGTGTGCTATGAGTGTATGGATGTGTGCGCTATATGTATACATGTATGTGTGTTATTTGTGTGTAAATATATGTGTATGTGCTCAGTGTATATAGGCATGTGTGCTATGAGTGTATAGATGTGTGTGCTAGGTGTATACAGGCATCTGTGCTATGAGTGTATAGATGTGTATGCTTGGTGTATACATGCATGTGTGTTATTTGTGTGTAAATATATGTGTATGTACTCAGTGTATACAGGCATGTGTGCTATGAGTGTAGAGATGTGTGTGCTAGGTGTACACAGGCATGTGTGCTATGAGTGTATCGATGTGTGTGCTAGGTGTATACACGCATATGTGCTATGTGTGTGTAGATTGTGTGTTTAACATACAGTTTTTGTGTCACATACGGTGTCACATTTTAAATCCCAGTAGACATGAGATCATACATGTAAACATGTTGGCAGTCACCCAACGAATTAAAAAAAATGCTGCTCATTTATCTAGTGATTGGATCATTTATGGTGGAACAAAACTCAATGTACTCAGCAGCACATCACTCACTACAGACTACAGAAATGCTGCTGACAGCATGATAATATAGGGACAGACTGATCTACTAGTGTTTGTTCTGTGCCCACTGGTATTCCTTATTTTATGTAAAGAGGCCGGGAACAGGAACCAAAGGACGTAATATTGTCAATCATTTACTAGTCTGAATAGTCTGAACTCAGTATACGTAGATGCAGGGCTGCCACTAGAAATTTCGGGGACCCTTACTGGTAAAATTTTGGGGCCCCCCCGAGACTCCACCTAGCCTCCACCCCAGCTCCACCTCCACCCAGGCTCCGCCTCCAAACATTCAATAAATATATATTTATATATATACGCACATATACATACATACACTCACACACACACGAGAGACCAATTTGGGCTGAATACACAACAGCTGTATATACAATAGAGAATGCACAATAGAGACTGCTGCTGGATGTATTCATAATAGAGACAGCTGCAGGCCGTATACACAATAGAGACTGCTTTTGGCTATATACACAATAGAGAACATACAATAGAGACTGCTGCTGACCATATACACAATGGAAATGGCTGCGGGCCGTATAGACAATCGAGATGACTGCGAGCCGTAAACACAATGGAAGAAAGAAAAGAGGGGGGACGCAATGTGAAGACCTATTTGGGATGAATGGATTATGGTGGGCACTATTATACCCTCACCTGGGAGTGTTGTGCGACCCCCGCACAACACTGGTATGTAGCTCTGGCGTCCTCCTCCTTAGCCGTCGGCAGTCACCAGCCTCTGCTATGCTGGCTCATCTGGTGGGGAATGTAATAAATGTTTTGTAATAATAATCCTCCATTATCTTTCATTCTCAGCGCTCCTAAAAAGACTGTTTGTTTCTAGTATCTATTAGTAAACACAATGGAGACTGCTGCTGGCTACACACAGTATAGAGACTACTGCTGGCTGCACACAATACAGAATACGCATTTTAGACTGCTGCTGGCCATATACACAATGAGACGGCTGAGGGACAAATGTACAATGAAGACAGCTGCAGGACAAATGTACAATGAAGACGGCTGCGGGACAAATGCATAATGAAGATGGCTGTGGGATGAATGTAAAATGGAGACTGCTGTGGGATTTATGCACATTAGAGACTGCTGCGAGATGTATGCACATTAGAGACTGTTGCTGATTACACACACAATAGAGAATATACAATAGACACTGCTGCTGACTGTATACACAATGGAAATGGCTGTGGGCCGTATAGACAATTGAGATGGCTGCAAGCCGTGTAGACAATGGAGACGGCTGTGGGCCACATAGACAATGGAGATGGCTGCGGGCCGTATACACAATGGATCTGTAAAATAAGAATGTGCAAATAGGGTCTTATCTTAATTACACACTGTCAGCTTGCGATGTGGAATTTCTCACCTTGACCAGTTTGTGAGACCCACAACTGGTTAAAAAGTGATAAAGCAGCTTCTGCTGCGACTGCACTCCCACAGTTAACCGTGGTCAAAATAGATTTCCTTGGACGAAGTGCCTCACTGTCCGCGCTGCTACTCCAGAAACGAAAGAACCAGGACATGGGGATGTCTGTATCGACTTTTGCTTTTATTGTCCTACGTGTTTCGGAGCCACCAACCAAGCTCCTTTCTCAGGGAACATGATGTTCCCTGAGGAAGGAGCTTGGTTGGTGGTTCCGAAAGAGGACATCTGGGCCTGCCCCCTCATCTCTCCCCTCCTGTCACTGCCGGGCCATTGACAGCTGTCATACCAGGTAGGCCCTGTCAGTGGCCCTTTGTATATGTAACCTAAATGTTTAAGTGAGATGGTGCAATATGTGTGGCATTTGGGGCCCACTTTAACCTTTTGCCAAGGGCCTTTCTTTGTCTAAAACCGACCCTGTCTGTATAAACAGGGGGCGTGGCTGTGATGCTTTTTTTGCAAAAAGAGGATCTGTTTTTGGTGCAGAGACTGAACCAAAATCGGATAAACAAAAATGGAGCACAAATGTAACAGTTAACGTGAGGTGAACATACATTAAAGAGATAACATGAGGTGAACATACATGTAAGAGTTAACGTGAGGTGAACATACATGCCCTCTGGATAGTGAGGTAAACATACATGCCCTCTGGATAGTGAGGTGAACATACATGCCCTCTGGATAGTGAGGTGAACATACATGCCCTCTGGATAGTGAGGTTAGCATACATGCCCTCTGGATAGTGAGGTGAGCATACATGCCCTCTGGATAATGAGGTGAGCATACATGCCCTCTGGATAGTGAGGTGAGCATACATGCCCTCTGGATAGTGAGGTGAACATACATGCCCTCTGGATAGTGAGGTGAACATACTGTTAAAGTTGCCAACTTACAACTAACCAGAGTAGACTGATCTGATAAGAGCTCTACACAGGTATACCTGCTAATGGCTTATTACCCAATTGATGACACTGACTCGGTCTTCAAGAGAGTAGCTAAACGTTTATTGTTGCAAGAGCTTATATACGTTACAGAAAGCTTAGAAAAATAGGTTACATCATACAATAACAAATATAATGAATATATGCATTATAGGCAGTTTTGGAATAATTAATTAGTGACCTTTAAGAGAGTTACAGATGATAAGAATGGTACACTCGGGCTTACATATGGCTTGGTGGTCTTATCTAAAAAACAAGGACAAAAGCAAGAATGTGCCGAGTTGTGCTTACCACACTAAACAAACTGTTACAGAGGTCTCTAGTCAGAATAGACATGATAAATTAATAATATGGCTTCTTTAGATACAATATGGCGGAAGCTATATAGAACCTATGATATCGTCTTTAACAGTCCCCTCTTTTTATCATTTCTATTCTAGACCTATCCCTGCCTGCTGACTCACCGTAGCCGGGTCTTCACGTCTACGGGCATTGCTTCTCCTGTCACGGTTCCGCGCCCGAGGCTGTGGGGCCCGGTGGTCCAGATCAAAAGGGGTTGAGTGAACGGATAGGGGTTAATTCTTCTTGTCGTGACGCTACCTGCAGGAATTCCGGTGATTTCACTGGCGCTGCTTGGGCCTCTGGGGGATGTACGGCAGCAAGATGGGACGCTCCCCACAGGACGAGCTGGAGTCCCCGGGGCCAGAGGCTGCACTTGATGGGATATGGCAGCTTTTGCAGTGCTGCGGGTTAGATCCAGGAATAATGCGCAGACACACACAAAGTCTTTTAGGTACCTTTACCGGTGGCAACAGGTACACTCGGACCGGGTGATGAGATTGACACTCCTGGAGTTTCCACAGCAAGCAGTGTGTAGGCTTCCTTCTCTATTGTTCTGGTGGGGTCGGGTGGATACGGGATCCTGCCGGACCGGGTTGTACGTTCAGTGAAAACATGCTTCACCTGGGTTAACTGCACTGAGGACACTATAAAAGGGGTTAGGTGTAATTACTTCTCCTTCCCTGGGCTCTCATCCCTGGGTGCTTCAGGTGTACAGGGGGCTAGACTCCCTGGTCGTGGTGCTGGGTTCTCTGTGGTATAAGTGGTAGTTCCCACAGCGGATTGTTGGGAGAGTTAGGATAACTCTGCTGTCCCTGAGAGGTGCTTTCCTCCTGTCCTTTGACCCCAGTTGCAAGGGTCTCTCACTTGCTGGGTGTGCTGGTTTGGGCCTAGTATAGCTCCAGTACCAGTCACTGCACACTTCCTGCAACTCTCCTAGCGTCTGCACACTCTGCTGTTTCTCCCTCCAGGACCCTATTTATAGGGGGAACTGGCTCAAGGTGACCAGTGGAGCTCCCCCTAGAGGCCTGGGGTGAAACAGGGTGTTAAAGGTGTTTTTGTTTGTTATGAGTGCTGCTTGCTGTTTCCACTCCATTTGTGTACCAAGAGTTCTGTGGTGCCCCAACCAGGGTGCCAGGGTGCCACACTTGCCCCTAGGTCCGCAGAGCCCGCCCTACTACACAATACACAAGGCTACCTCCTACGCATATTATGGAGCGCGATCATTCAGGAAGACCCTGTTAGCCGGCCTATTCCATCCCTCAACATCCCCTAACCTAAAGATTAGTATATTGAGTAATTTGAGGGGTTTCAAATAAGTAAAAAGGGAATGATATATTTAGACTGTGCGATATCATAAGTCCATGATATTGAATGTTTGACACAATGTTGTAGTTCTCATTTTCTTGTATCTTTGGTGGTGGAGATGAATCCAGAGGATTTCCACAATAAGTGCAGTTTCAAAGTTCCGCCAAAGTCTTTCTGTTGCACAGCACACACTTGCGTCCTGGGGTAGTAACATAAGTCAGGAGCACTTGAGTACGCGGTGCTTCAGTATCTTTATCCTTATAGTTTTTCATTTTGTATTACCTGAAAAACATTTGCAGTTAGTTCTTAGAATTTTCTTGACCAGCATCACAAGCAACTCTACTAGTACAGCAATGACCAGTATTATAGATGCTCCCTGGATTACAAAATGAATTATCCCAGTTATCCATCATAGGGGGCCGTCACACGGAACGATATCTTGCCCGATATCGTTTAAGCGATCTCCTTTTTGATCGCTTAAGCGATATCGGGCAAGATATCGTTGCATGTAATCAAGCGATTTACGATGGTAAATCGCTTGATCGTGACATCGCTGATCTGAGGTTCGGTTCTCAGATCTAGCGATGAACGATGCAACGATCTGCATCATCGTGGTGTATGACACCACGATGATCCATCTCCCAGCGACCGCGCCTATGCTGGGAGATGGTAACTATGGTACACGTCGGGTAACTAAGCGACGCGCGGCGCCTAGTTACCCGATGTGTACCATAGTAACGAGCGAGATCGCGGATCCACATCGCTGGTGAGTCTGTCTGTGTGACATCTCACCAGCGATGTGAGCGATATTGTAAGCGATTGCGCGTGCACGTGATCGCTTACAATATCGCTAAAGATATCTCACCGTGTGACGGCCGCCTTAAAGAGATTATTCAACCTGGAGAATGACAAACCTGTAAGATCCAACAACACTTTCCTGTCTCTTTCATATGTTACCTTCACACCTTTTCACATACTTGTTTATCCTTCCCCACTCCTCTATCAACTCCTGCCAAGTGAACTGATCAGCTCGTAATCAGTTCCCATTATTTTAGAAAACCCAACTCGAACTTTCTATCAACTTTCCTAAATCAACCTTCATTTGCTTCCTGCCTATTGTTGTGGTGGATCCTCGTCCCATTGTGAGTTTCCCTGTTTGGTTACCTTTTTCTGCTGCAACCCTCCTCTTTCCCACTGCTTAAGTTCACCTTCTGCTGTTCTGGAAAGGAAAGTATTGAAGAAAAACAAGAGTAATGAACAATACTCCCCTAAGGTTATCTCTTTAGTCTTTGTGAAACTTCTTGCAGCGGGATGCATGGATCCAGATAGTCTTTCCTTCAAATCTGGGTTGCAAGCTTTCCTCACGGACTGTGACCAGGTCACCAGGTTTTAGGGAGTGTGTACCTTCCAAGGAGGAGGGAGCTAGATTGGAACTGAAAACACATTTGTGAGTTTGGTGTAATACATTTTGTAAAGCTGTTTGTACTGATATATGTAAAGTGCTATGGAATTAATAGCGCCATACAAATTAATAAAATTATTATTATAATAATTAAAGCTCCTACATATGCTGTCATATCAGAGTGTAATGTCTGCAACTGCTAAGGAAAATACAATCCTGTCTTTGATGGTTCCCCAAATAGTATCTCATATGGACATAACCCAGTATTTTGTTTGGCGTTACCCCTACAGAATACAATGTATAATACCGTATATACTCGTGTATAAGCCGAGTTTTTCAGCCCAAAAATTGGGCTGAAAAGTCCCCCCCTCGGCTTATACACGGGTCAATACGGTAGGGGCTGTGGTGGGGGCTGTGTCCGGGCTGGGGAGGCTGCTGTAAGAGCGCCCCGTCACGTGGGGCCACTCATTATATATGCACTGCTTCCCCCTGTCAATCAGTGGCAGGGGGAAGCAGTGCATATCTGCATATATGGCCCCCAAATGCTGGCACTCGCCCCCCTCCGTTGTAAGGCCCCACTGGCTGCTTAACTTACCATCCCTGGTCTTCTGCACCGCGCCGGTCCTCCGTCCTCCGTGCTCCCGTCCTCGGCAGCATCCGGGGTCATGTGACCGGCCGGCCGCATGACGTCATCCCTACTGTGACGGCCGGGGACCCCGGATGCAGCCGAGGACGCGAGCACGGAGGACAGAGGACCGGCGCGGTGCAGAAGACCAGGGATGGTAAATTAAGCAGCCAAGGGAGGTGATGGGCCTTACAACGGAGGGGGGCGAGTGCCAGCATTTGGGGGCCATATATGACACACTGCTGTGGCCTGTATATACCACTGGGGAGGCTGCTGTATACCACTGGGGCCTGTATATACCACTGGGGCTGCTGTAATATTGCTGAAGCCTGTATATACCACTGGGGAGGCTGCTGTATACTACCACTGGGGAGGCCTGTATATAGCGGCGTAACTAGAACTGGCAGGGCCCCATAGCAAACTTTTGAACGGGGCCCCCTCCAAGACACCCCCCCAATGACAAGCCCCCTTCAAGACACACCCCCTTACCGAATCGGTGTTAACAGTCTGATGCCACCCAGTTTACCGTATATACTCGTGTATAAGCCGACCCGTGTATAAGCCGACCCCCCTACGTTTGCCCCCAAAATCTGGGAAAATCTATTGACTCATGTATAAGCCAAGGGTGGACCCCAGCACAGGTATACAGCCCCCAGCAGTGTGGTATACAGGCCCCCCCAGTGGTATACAGGCCTCCCCAGTGGTAGTATACAGCAGCCTCCCCAGTGGTAGTGAACAGCAGCCTCCCCAGTGGTATATACAGGCCTCAGCAGTATATACAGCACCCCCAGTGGTATACAGCAGCCTCCCCAGTGGTATATACAGCAGCCCCAGTGGTATACAGCAGCCTTCCCAGTGGTATATACAGGCCCCAGCAGTATATACAGCAGCCCCAGTGGTATACAGCAGCCTCCCCAGTGTTATATACAGGCCCCAGCAGTATATACAGCAGCCCCAGTGGTATACAGCAGTCTCCCCAGTGGTATATACAGCAGCCCCAGTGGTATACAGCAGCCTCCCCAGTGGTATATACAGGCCCCAGCAGTATATACAGCAGCCCCAGTGGTATACAGCAGCCTCCCCAGTGGTATATACAGCAGCCCCAGTGGTATACAGCAGCCTCCCCAGTGGTATATACAGGCCCCAGCAGTATATACAGCAGCTCCAGTGGTATACAGCAACCTCCCCAGTGGTATATACAGGCCCCAGCAGTATATACAGCAGCCCCAGTGGTATACAGCAGCCTCCCCAGTGGTATATACAGGCCCCAGCAGTATATACAGCAGCCCCAGTGGTATACAGCAGCCTCCCCAGTGGTATATACAGGCCCCAGCAGTATATACAGCAGCCCCAGTGGTATATACAGACCCCAGTGGTGGTATATACAGGCCCCAGTGGTGGTATACAGGGTATACAGCACCCAGCACAGGGTATACAGCTCCCAGAGTCCCAGCACAGGGTATACAGAGTCCCGTCACACACAGGGTATACAGCTCCCAGAGTCCCGGCACACACAGGGTATACAGCTCCCAGAGTCCCGGCACACACAGGGTATACAGCTCCCAGAGTCCCAGCACACACAGGGTATACGTATACAGCTCCCAGAGTCCCAGCACACATAGGGTATACAGCTCCCAGAGTCCCAGCACACACAGGGTATACAGCTCCCAGAGTCCCAGCACACACAGGGTTGGTATACAGCTCCCAGAGTCCCAGCACACACAGGGACAGGTATACAGCTCCCAGAGTCCCAGCACACACAAGGACAGGTATACAGCTCCCAGAGTCCCAGCACACACAGGGTATACAGGCCCCCCCCTCACAGTAAGGCCTCCCCATGCTGCCGCTGCTCACTGTCAATAAATAGTGTTATTAATAGCGCCTCTCAGCTCTCACCTTCGCTCCGGGCTCAGTGTAGCAGTGTAGCTCCTTCCTGCTTGTCTGCTGTGACCGGTCACCAGCCGGTTAGTAAGGACTTGTCTCTCGGAGGTAACAGGCCGGCCAGGGGGCGGAGACCAACTCTGCAGACAACACACAGGGTCAGGCAGGCTACAGTCTGGCAGCGGCAGCCCCTTTGATCTCTGTGTGCGGCGCCTGCGGCCGCTTTGAATAGGAGCGGCAGCATCGACCTCGCCGGGTGGCCCCGTGGGGCGCGGACGCCCCCGCCGGGCCCCCACCTGACGGCGGCGGCCACACAACAGGTATCGCAGCTGTCAGTATAGCAGCGTAGCGGCGCTGGGTCCGGGCCCCCCACAAGCGCCGGGCCCCAAAGCGACCACTACGTCTGCTATGCCGGTAGTTACGCCACTGCCTGTATACCACTGGGGTGGCCTGTATACCACACCGCTAGGGGCTGTATACCTGTGCTGGGGTCCACCCTCAGCTTATACACGAGTCAATAGGTTTTCCCAGGTTTTGGGGGCAAAAGTAGGGGGTTAGGCTTAAACACGGGTCGGCTTATACACGAGTATATACGGTAATTTCTTTGCAACAGTTTGAGCAGTGGCCTTGGCAGTAGGCCATGCTTCTGGCCATCCAGAGAATACGTCTATGCAGACCAACACGTACTCATAGGCTCAAATCACAATCTCATTGTTCAAATGCATTCTCAGTTAGAACATACTATCAGAAAGAGAACCCTAAGGGACCATGGGATGTCTTTAAAATCTCAATTCTTTATTAAGAAGCTTGTAAAAAAGCATACCATTACAATTTAATTACAACTATCAAGAAAGACAATACAGTTAATCAGTAAGAAACAGAATACACATCGCATTGAAAGGGTATGAAAGAGAGGTCAGAATATTGTATAGAGTACCTCAGGGCTAACAAGGAGATAACCATACTGGGTTAAACTGGGACGATCAGTGATTCCTTTTTTATACATACACTTAGCATCTGATATTCAGCCCTGGTATAGACATTAACAACACCTGTAAGGAAAGCCCTGTCTGAGCCTTTACTATTTTTAACGTCTGTGTGTGAATATAGGCCAAGTGGCCTATATTCAGTAACTGTCAAAGGTCGCTAGCCCTGTGTTCAGTATACTGACACCGCAAACTAGACATTCACTGGTTCACTCTGCTTCCAGCTTGTCATCCAAACCAGCTACCTGGTTTCCCCAGTAACTGTCAAAGGTTGCTAACCCTGTCTTCAGTATCCTGGCACCCCAAACTAGACCTTTACTAGTTCGTCCTCTAGTTTGTCATCCAAACCAGCAACCTGGTTTCCTCAGTAACTGTCAAAGGTCGCTAACCCTGTGTTGAGTATACTGCCATCCCAAACTAGACATTCACCGGATCACTTTGTTTCCAACTTGTCATCCAAACCAGCTACCTGGTTTCCACAGTAACTGTCAAGGCCGCTAACCCTATCTTCAGTATACTTGCACCCAAGCTGGACCTCTCTCTTCCCTGAGCAGTCAATGCAAACTCAATTTCCTGATTATTCTAATTGTAGGGAACACTTGTCTAAGCAAGTGGAAAAAAAAATAAAACATACAATGATGAATATAATAATAATGATTTACGGGAAAAAAACATACAATGCAATCCCAAAAAAACTATTGTCATGTATATCAGAATTATCTGTAGCAGACACCCCTATTCCTGAATCCACCCCTTCCCTGCACATCTGTAATGATGTGTTACCTTTTCCACCTCTCTGCAATTGTACTTTAGACATTCTGGATTAACTCTATGCAAGGATATAACATCACCTTCTAGCTAGTGGTCTGTCCTTGTGGCACATCTTACAATCATATTTTATTCTTTTACCTGACACAATATTCATGTTATAGCTGGAATCCCATGAGGAAAACAGAAAATCTTGCAGACTGGGATTGTGGTCTCTGGTCTTCTGTTATCCAGAAAACACCTGAATGGTATTTTGCTAGGACACCAGACACCATATTCCTCTATTACTCTATGTGTTTCAATAATGCTCTAGAGGTCCAAACCCAGTGTACACTTGACTATAACAATTGTCAACAATTTTCAAAGTCTCAACCCTTCAGAAGATATAGATAACATTAATCCAAATCTGCAATGTGCTCTGATTGAGCATAGATGCAATGACCAAGTCAAATGACTTTAGTTTTGTGATTCTTCCCCACTTTGCATCTCTCCTCAAACAAAGACATCAGGGCATGATATTATTAGACATTTGCCGGTGGTCACCCAATCACAATGCAAACATTACAATTAACATTATATTCTTAAACTCTATCTAGTTTCAGAAGTCTGAATACCCCCCTTTTCCCTGCTGCTGTGATTAAAACCTTCACACAAACATTCTTGAATTCCATTGACTCCGCTTTATTATAAACAATTTTTTCAAAGGAAAAACAAAAGCAGTGATGCTAGTACAATGTAAATTAATATATTTTGTCTGTTTTATATATATTCACATATATTTTAATTAGGAGTTCTATTTGTAAACCTGTGGATCTGGACTTTGACTTAAATACAGTAAGTAATACAGGAAATATTTAATACTTTTTTGGAAATAATTTACTTTGGTTAACTTTCCTTCTGCTGTCATACAAGGCACAATTCTCATCTGATCTTTGTGAAAACATGCGTCTGTCTTTCAGCAGATCATTCAACACAATTGCTCAGCATACAGCCTTCACCAAAATATTACAGTTTATTGCAAAACCATAGGCTACCAGAAAAACAAGGACAGGACAAGCCCGTCGCAAGTTTTCTGACCTTTCTGCATAGTTTCATAACATTAACAGAACATTTGGTTTCAGCTCAAAGAGTTTCATACCAATGACTTTCTTTCACACATACTTTTTCCACATGTGTACACAAGAAATGCAAGCCCCTGAATTGCCCGTGGACAAATCAGGTTGCCATCTGTAACTATCTGTTCAATGGGTAATCCAATGCTCTCTATTGCTGGGACAGAATGGGCATTGATCCTTACTTCAAAGTACCTTGTACCTGCTACTCGAGTGTACCCTTCATCCCATCCTAGAGGATCTAACAAAGATGGCAGTATGGTTAATAATGAAATCAATGGGTCAGAGCTGAAAGTGCTGAAGCCGGGTTTCCAATGGAATAGCAAGCTACAAACACAATTAGAGCAACACATAATAGATAATATTCAGCCTTCAGAACGTTTACTGTACGGAGAAAGGGAGGGAGGAGGTGTGACGTATAAAGAAAAAGAAGGGAGGGAGGAGAGGTGAGAAGCTTGTTCAGACCTCAGCAGCAGGAAGAGAATGGGGGTTGTAGTGCAACGCTGCAGTTTATCAAATTCCTCTCCTGGCTCCCTATTAGTTTTAGCAAACAACGCTTAATCACAAAGTAGTACCGTAACTAGAGAGAGAGAGTGATAGAATTAGAAGATTATTACAGTTTGTTACAAGCACCAAGAATACATGAGCAGTTTAGAAAAGAGTAGTTTTGCACAATTAACGTATACAGAGTTTTGCACAATTAACAATTAACGTATACAGACAAATACAACAATATTGACAAAGAAGACACTGGGACATGACAAGACAAAACACTGGACAAGATTATGAACAAATAACAAATAATCAAATAACAAATAATCAAATCAGTCTGAGTTTCCCATTTCTAATTCCCCAAAGACTGACTCTTGCTACAATAGCTCAAACTTACCGGTTCAGCAGGAGACAGGAAGACTTTGTGTTCAGTCCAAGGTGAATGTAAAAAGGGGACAAATATATATAACAGATAAACATCTTCGCTGGGGCCTCCAAATGTTAAAGTTACCAAATTACAACTAACCAGAGTAGACTGATTTGTATAAAGAGCTCTACACAGGTATACCTGGTAATGGCTATAACTCAAATGATGACACAGACTTGATCTTCAAGAGAATAGCTGAACGTTTATTGTTGCAAGAGCTTATAAACGTTACAGAAAGCTTAGAAAAATAGGTTACATGATACAATAACAAATATGATGAATATGCATTATAGACAGTTTTGAGATGATTAATTAGTGACCTTTCAGAGAGTTACAGATGATAAGAATGGTACACTCGGGCTTACATATGGCTTGGTGGTCTTATCTAAAAAACAAGGACAAATGCAAGAATGTGCTGACCATACTAAACAAACTGTTACAGAGGTCTCTAGTCAGAATAGACATGATAAATTAATAATATGGCTTCTTTAGATACAATATGGCGGAAGCTATATAGTACCTGTGATATCGTCTTTAACATGCCCTCTGGATAGTGAGGTGAGCATACAAGCCCTCTGGATAGTGAGGTGAGCATACATGCCCTCTGGATAGTGAGGTGAGCATACATGCCCTCTGGATAGTGAGGTGAGCATACATGCCCTCTGGATAGTGAGGTGAGCATACATGCCCTCTGGATAGTGAGGTGAGCATACATGCCCTCTGGATAGTGAGGTGAGCATACATGCCCTCTGGATAGTGAGGTGAACATACATGCCCTCTGGATAGTGAGGTAAACATACATGCCCTCTGGATAGTGAGGTGAATATACATGCCCTCTGGATAGTGAGGTGAACATACATGCCCTCTGGATAGTGATGTGAACATACATGCCCTCTGGACAGTGAGGTGAACATGCATGCTCTCTGGACAGTGAGGTGAACATACATGCCCTCTGGATAGTGAGGTGAACATACACGCCCTCTGGATAGTGAGGTGAACATACACGCCCTCTGGATAGTGAGGTGAACATACACGCCCTCTGGATAGTGAGGTGAACATACATGCCCTCTGGATAGTGAGGTGAACCTCTGGACTTGGCACCGAGTTGTAGCACGGATTCGGTACCTGTGGATTGATATTATTATTATTATTATTATTATTAGGTATTTATATAGCGCTATTAGGATACATGGCGCTTTACAAGTTAGAGGGTAGACAAAGACAAGTGGTCGAAAAAACGATGACACATCGACAAATCAAACATATGGGTACAATAGGGGTGGGGATCCTGTCCGCGAGGGCTCACAGTCTAGAGGGGGTAGGGAGCGAGACAAGAGAGGGGGAGAGGTGAGATGGTGCAGTGGATTGGGTCTCAGTGTGTGTTGTAGGCTTGTAGGAAGAGGTGGGTCTTCAGGTTTTTCTTGAAGGTTCCCAGGGTAGGGGAGTGTCGGATGTGGTGGGGGAGGGAGTTCCAGAGTCTGGCAGAAGCATGAGAGAAGTCTTGTGTGCGGTTGTGGGAGGTGGAAATGCGGGGGGCTGAGAGAAGGAGTTCCTGAGAGGAGCGCACGTTGCGTGAGGAGAGGGTAGCGGGAGACTAGGTCAGAGATGTAGGGAGGGGATAGGTTGTGTATGGCCTTGTATGTCAGGGTTAGGGTTTTGAAGCGAGATCGTTGGGGGATGGGGAGCCAGTGGAGGGCTCGGCAGAGAGTGGAGGCAGGGGAGTAACGGGGAGATAGGTGGATGAGTCAGGCAGCAGAGATGAGGATGGTGCGGAGACGTGCGAGGGAGGAGGCAGGGAGGCCGGTGAACAGGAGGTTGCAGTAGTCCAGGTGGGAGATGACGAGGGCATGGACAAGTGTCTTGGCCGTGTTGTGGTCAAGGAAGGAACGGATACGGGTAATGTTTTTTAGTTGGAGTCAACAGGCAGTGGCGAGGGCTTGGATGTGGGGCTTGAAGGAGAGGAAGCAGTCGAGGATTACCCCGAGGCACTTGGTGTGGGGCCGGGGTAAGAGTGTGTAGTCATTGACGGTGATTGATAGGTCAGGAAGCGGGGCGGGGTTGTTCGGGGGAAAGACGATGAATTCGGTCTTGTCCATGTTGAGTTTTAGGAAGCGGGTAGAAAAGAAGGATGCAATGGCGGATAAGCATGGAGGAATTTTGGATAAAAGGGATGAAATATCAGGGCCAGACAGATAGAGCTGGGTATCGTCAGCGTAGAGGTGGTATTGGAGTCCATGTGACTCGATGAGGTTGCCTAGGCTGAGGGTGTAAATGGAGAAGAGTAGTGGTCCCAGGACCGAGCCTTGGGGGACACCTACAGAGAGGGGGTGGGGCGAGGAGGAGGTGTGGGAGTGGGTGACGCTGAAGGTCCTGTCCGTTAGGTAAGGAGGAGATCCAGGAGAGGGTGAGGTCAGTAATGCCAAGAGACTCAAGAATTTGAAGTAAGAGGGAGTGGTCAACAGAATCGAAGGCAGCAGAGAGGTCGAGTAGGATGAGGACGGAATAGTGTCATTTGCTCTTGGTCGTTAATGACTTTGGTTAGGGCTGTTTCGGTGGATTGGTGAGGTCGGAAGCCGGATTGTAGGCAATCAAAGAGAGCACAGGAAGAGAGGTGAGAGGAAAGTTCAGAATAGACGTGTTGTTCAAGATGTTTTGAGGCAAACGGGAGGAGAGATATGGGGCGATAGTTGGAGACTGTTGTAGGGTCAAGGGATGGTTTTTTTAGGATGGGCGTGATTAGGGCATGTTTGAAGGGTGAGGGGAATGTGCCGGATTTGAGTGAAATGTTGAAGAGGTGTGTTAGAGCAGGGATGAGGACTGAGGTAAGGTTAGGGATGAGGTGGGAGGGGAGTGGATCAAGGGCGCATGTAGTGAGGTGTGATCATGCTAGAAGGGAGTAGAGGTGGTCCTCTGTCATGGGGGTGAAACTGCATTTGGGTGAGGGGGGATGGGCTGGAGGTGGGATGGGAGTGAGGGTCGAAGCTTTGTCTGAGTTTGTCAATTTTGTCTTTGAAGAAGGTGGCGAAGTCGTCGGCGGAGATGAGGGGTGAGAGAGGAGGTGCAGGGGGACGAAGTAAAGAGTTGAAGGTTTTGAAGAGTTGTTTGGGGTTGTGAGACAGGGCGGTAATTAGGGAGGAGAAGCAAGCTTGTTTTGCTGAGTCAAGGGCAGTCTTAAAGGTGTTGAGGGAGCGCTTGTATAGGGAGAAGTGACCTGCGGAGTGGGATTTTTTCCATTTCCGCTCAGCTGCCCTAGTCGTCCGTCTGAGTTTTTTGGTGAGGGTCGTGAGCCAGGGTTGTCGTTGTGCTTGTGTTGTGTTAAATGTGAGGGGAGCAGCCTGGTCGAGGGCTGTGGTGAGAGTGGAGTTGTAGAGGGAGGCGGCAGAGTCAGCATCTTGAGATGAGGCCAAGTCAGAGAGGGGGAGGAAGGATTCTGAGAGTGAATGGAAGTGAATGAGCTTAAGGTTTCAGCGGGGGTGGGGGAGTGTCCGGAGAGGGGGGAGCGTGGTAGGGAGGGAGAGGGATGAGAATGTCAGTAGGTTGTAATCGGAGTGGGTGAGGGTTGAGTGTGTGAGGTCGGTGAGGGAGCAGAGGCGGGTGAAGACTAGGTCAAGTGTGTGGCCACCAGTGTGTGTGGCGGAGGAGATCCAATGGGAGAGGCCAAAGGAGGAGGTGAGGGATAGGAGTCTGGAGGCAGCAGCTATGGGGGTGTCGATGGGGATATTGAAGTCACCCATGACGATGGTGGGGATGTCGGAGGAGAGGAGGTGGAGGAGCCAGGTTGTGAAGTGGTCAAAGAAGGTAGAGGGGGAACCAGGTGGGCGGTAGACAACGGCCAGTTGGAAGTTGCAGGGCGAGTAGATGCGAACAGCGTGTGCCTCAAAGGAGGATGGGGGGGGTGTAAGTGGGGAGAAGGAGCAGTCATTGGCCAGAAGTAGGCCAACACCTCCGCCACGGGTGTTGGTGGGGCGGGGAGTGTGGGAGAGCGTGAATCCACCGTAGGAGACGGCAGCCGTGGAGGTTGTGTCAGAGGGGGTAAGCCAGGTCTCTGTGAGGCCGAGGAAGGAGAGTATTTTGGAGATGAAGAGGTCGTGGATAAGTGTGAGTTTGTTACGGACCGAGCGGGTGTTCCAGAGTGCACCGGGTAAGGGGACAGGAGAGGCAGTGGTGGGGGGAATGGGTCGGAGGTTAAGGGGGTTGTGAGGGTTGGTGATGGGTCGTCGGAGTGGGATGGAGGGGAGTGAGGTGGTGTGGTGGGGTGGGCCAGGATTAGGGGAGATGTCACCGGAGAGTAGGAGGAGCAGGGAGAGGGTTAGGAGGTGGGAGCAGGGAAGCTTGTGTGGTGGGCGTGTACATCTAGAGATGGTGGGTTGAAAGTGGGGGAATAGTTCGGAGGATAGGGTGAGGTGGGTTGGAAGGATGGAAGATGAGAGCAGAATTACATTGCTCAGTGGGGGGATGGGTGGGGTTAGTAGGAAATTGAGAAAGATGGGAGTGAAGGTGAGGAGAAGCGGGAACATGGTGGGGGGAGAGGTGGCTGGGGTCAGAAGTAGCCGGGGATCTGGTGTGGCTAGGGTGAGTTCAGAATGGTGGGTGGTTAGCCACGTTTGAGGTGCAGCCATGTGATGAGATGCAGTCCGAGGCAGGAGGTGCGGTTCAAGGGTGAGGTGCAGTTCGGTGAAGAGGTGATGCAGTCGAGGACGTTGCGGCCAGGACGAGTTGGCGCAGGTGAAGCAGCCGAGGATGAGGTGGTGCAGCCATGGATGAGGTGATGCAGCCGGGGTGAAGTGAAGCAGCCGGGCTGGGGTGGAGCAGGGTGAGATGATGTAACCCAGGAGGAGACGAAGCCGCCAGGGGGATGAGACGAAGCAGCCAGGGATGAGACGAAGCAGCCAGGGGGATGAGACGAAGCAGCCAGGGGGATGAGACGAAGCAGCCAGGGGATGAGACGAGCAGCCAGGGATGAGACGAAGCAGCCAGGGGGATGAGACGAAGCAGCCAGGGGATGAGATGATGCCGTCAGAGGATGAAATGAAGCGGCCGGAGGATGAGATGAGGCGGCCGGAGGATGAGATGAGGCGGCCGGAGGATGAGATGAGGCGGCCGGAGGATGAGATGAGGCGGCCGGAGGATGAGGTGAAGCGGCCAGAGGATGAGGTGAAGCAGCCAGAGGATGAGGTGAAGCAGCCAGAGGATGAGGTGAAGCAGCCAGAGGATGAGGTGAAGCAGCCAGAGGATGAGGTGAAGCAGCCAGAGGATGAGGTGAAGCAGCCAGAGGATGAGGTGAAGCTGCCGGAGGATGAGATGATGTAACCAGAGGATGAGATGATGTAACCGGAGGATGAGATGATGTAACCAGAGGATGAGATGATGTAACCAGAGGATGAGATGATGTAACCAGAGGATGAGATGATGTAACCAGAGGATGAGATGATGTAACCAGAGGATGAGATGATGTAACCAGAGGATGAGATGATGTAACCAGAGGATGAGATGATGTAACCAGAGGATGAGATGATGTAACCGGAGGATGCAGCCAGAGGATGAGGTGATGCAGCCAGAGGATGGGGTGGCGTAGCCGGTGGTGAGGTGGCACGGTCAGGGGTCGGAACCGGTCTGGCGTTGGATGTAGGGGCAAGGTGCTGAGATGCAGTCAGGATCAGATGTAGCCAGGGGTGAAGTGCAGCCAGTGGTCAAATGCAGCAAGTGGGTCCATTTGGCAGAGGGGTCGCTGCAGCCAGAAGGGTCCGTGAGGCCGAGGGGCCTGTGCAATAGGGCAAATGCAGCCGGGGCGTCAGTGAGGCAGCCAGGGTTGGTTGCAGCCACAGGGGTCCATGCGGCAGAGGGTTCACTGCAGCCAGAAGGGTCCGTGAGGCCGAGGGGCCTGTGCAGTAGGACCAGTGCAGTCGGGCGTCAGTGGGGCAGCCGGGGTCAGGTGCAGCCAGAGGGGTCCATGGTGGTCAGGGACCAGGGGCGTAACTACAATAGGTGCAGGGGTTGCGATCGCACCCGGGCCCTGCAGCCTAGGGGGGCGCCAAAAGTCCCTCTGTCCTATAGAAAAAGACTACTACTATTAAAGATTTGCAATAATTGGGGGCCCCGTTGGAGCTTTTGCATCGGGGCCCCTGGGCCTGAAGTTACGCCACTGTCAGGGACCCAAGGTCATGGTTTAGGAGATAGGCACCTCTGACCAGTCAGCGGGCTGTGGCAGGCAGGGGCTTCTGCGGAGCGTGCGGTGTCGCTGGTCCCTGCACAGCCTACTGCCCCGTGTCACTGTGAAGGGACCCGAGGGTAGCGCTGCCGGCCCCACTGTGTCCACAGCTTAGTGGGCAGTTGTGGGCTCTGTGGATAGTGCCGTCTGTCCCCCGCAGCCGCAGCTATGCAGCGCTGTGGAGGGCCGGGCACCACACCGGAGCCCAGGAGTGGGGCTGGGCAGGCCGCGGTCGGGTCCGCAGCGGTGGTGGGGAGAGGTGGAGGGCAGGGGCAGTCACCACACTTACCGGAGGCGCGCCAGGCTGGCCGCACATGGGTCCGGGCTGTTGCGGGGAGGAACACCCGCACAGCTTCTGCCGCCGGGACTTCAGGGAGGCCGCGGCTCGGGGCCAGGGCACTGGGGAAGGACGTGCCGGCAGTGTTTAGATGGAGCGGTTCCCCTGGCAGGCAGAGCCGCAGGGCTGTGCTAGGAGCACCTGGGAGTGGGGATATCAGGTCTGCAGCATGCTGATCCAGGTGCAGATTGAAACATATTCAATGATATATCACAGTAGAGTGAAATGTGCAACTAGCGACACGCAGATGACCAAATTTACAGCAGAAAGGTGTGAACATGGCCTAACCAAGGGGACAAAGGACAGTGGACATGGTTAAGCCGCATGACTGTAGTGAAGTGTTCCCCATGACAACACATGAAGCTTTGCCTCCAGGCTCAGTGGGAGCAAAGGGAATATGCGTTCTGGGTAGCCCAAAGCCCCAAACTGCGGAATATTAGTAGCCTTTCACATGGCAGCCAATCACAGTCGAGCTCCTAATTGGTTGCCATAGGGAAAATCTGTGTTTGCTCAGACCTCGCCGCTGACTCCACAGCGACTACAGCGGCTGAGCTGTGCACCTACAGGCAGACAGCGAAGCCGACCTGCCAGACGTCATCTTGTGGGCGTGTCTTACGAAAAAGAGGTTTGGAACGCAGAAGTCTGAAGTCCAAGTCAGAGCATTAGTGTGCTATGTGCACGGATTAGACAGTGTGTAATCGTGGGTACTGGTGTACATGTGCCCGGACTGGCGACATGGAGAAGGTGCTATCTGCACTGGTGACTGTCCTGGAGTCGTACAGGGGCAGAGATAGGATGGTGAGTGCCCACGATCAGCAGGCTGGTGCAGTGTGCTGATTACACCCACAATTGTAAAAATACAAGACAGTGCCCCCCACAACCACCACTACCATCAAATGCTGGTTCACAATAGTAGGGGCTCATTGCCATGGGACTATGGGAGAATGTTCTAGCATCTCTAATACTGTATATGCTATATAAATATTATTACTGTATTGTCATATTTAAAGAGAACATGAGTGGTGATACATGGTGCCGTATGATCACCCCAGGTATGGCTGACTCTAACACTGGTGGACGGAGCCGCACGACAGATGTAGAGTACAGGCAGCACACTGCAGAGAGGGGCCTGCTAGTGATCAGCGAGTGGCGTAATATTCACATTCACTATACTCTTAACGAGTACTTTTTAATACTCGCATATTTGTCCAAATAGCAAGTCTAATGTTAGTCAATTAGTGATAGGCTTCACCCACACACTTCAGGCTATAAAATGATGGTGGGTTTACACGTTGCGATATCGACGTCCAACACCGACCAAAAGTCACGTGGTTCGTGAGTTGGACCCGATATTGTTCCTGCGTTGTACGGTGTGAACATACAATGCAATGCCAGAACGATGGCAAACCAATATCAGGGGTCGAATGAGCGTGCTATTCAACCGCCTGATATCAGATGCTGGTTGGAGCCAGATCGTCCCATGTAAACATCCAACTCCAATGCGCTGTACAACGTCCCCCATTCACTACCATGTTAATGGTCGGTCCTGGGTCGGGGGGCGTACACATCGTCGGGACGTTGTATCTTGATATCGGGACGTGTAAACCGCCGATGCGATTCAGAGAAAAACGGGCACTAAATGCGCGCTCCCGCGCCGTTGTATACGATATCGGAACGATATCGCGACGTGTAAACCCACCATGAGTCTTTCTAGGACAGAGCGGGACGGTGGGCTTTCTTACGATTTCAATGCCTAAAACACCTTCCTGTTCCCCCCCAGAGAGACCCTACCATTCAATCTGCTCTCACTAAGGTGCCAGCTCTCTGTGTGTACTGAAGACAACTGCCAATTTGTGTCAGATCGATACATCACTCACAAGCACCAGTGATACTCGCAGAGTAATGAGTATCGAGAATACTGCACTATCCGTGCAAGTAACGATTACACTAGCTCATCACTAGTGCCTGCCGGGACCTGTCACTCCAGGACAGGGGGAGAGGCAGCCTGTCCCTGGTAAGACAGCTCTCTGGTCTTAGGCCGGCTTCACACTGCGTGTGTGATCCGGTCCGTGGCTGTCCGCTTGAGGCAGACCGCCGCTAACTGGATCTGCACACAGGACTGGGGGGCCATTATGCCCTCCGGTCCTGTGTGCAGCGCATGCAGTTCCCACTGCTGATAGGTGAGGACCGCGGACACCGCGGTCCTGACCTGTCAGCGGCTGCAGCTGCGTGCGCTGCACACAGGACCGGAGGGCATAATAGCCCCCCAGTCCTGTGTGCAGATCCAGTTAGCGGCGGTCTGCCTCAAGCGGACAGCCACGGATCGGATCACACAGCCCGATATCGGATGCAGGTTGGAGCCGGAACATGCTGTGTGACAGCCCAACTACGATGTGCAGTACAACGTCCCCCATTCACTCCCATGTTAAATGGTCGTTCCTGGGTCGGGGGGCGTAGACATCGTAGAGACGTTGTATGCCGATATCGCGCTGTGTGACAGCTCCTATGCGATGTTGGAATTCTGCCAAGAAAAAGCACGCTCCCGCGGCGTTGGATCCAATATCGGACCGACGTTGGAACATGTAAATCCACCATTATGGCCACTTTATACACACCAACTTATCTGTCCAACTTCTGACCAACTTACTGATTGCAGTGAAATCATGGCCACATTGTTCCATTTGTACACAGCCACAAAATGGAACAATGTGTCCATGATTTCACTGCAACCAGTAAGTTGGTCAGAAGTTGGACAGATAAGTTGGTGTGTGTAAAGTGGCCCTCAGCTATGATGGAGAGGTTGGAGTGTGTGGGCAGGCATCTTATACTAGTGCAGTTAATACAGGTAATGGGTGCAGAGTAGGAGGGCATCTTAAAGAAAAACTACCAGGTCTGTGAGAGGCAGAATTCTTTTTGGTTGGTAGGTGATCAAATACGTATTTCATTATTTCATTTGCATGCTAATTAATTATTTAAAAATCATACAATGTGATTGAGGATTTTGTTTGTTAAGCTGCTTTCACATTGCGTTTTTGTGCAGTCCGAAGGGATCCGACTTTTTGCAGGACCTCTCGGACAGCAACGGATCCAAACTGATGCCTGCAATCGGATGCCAATATTTTGCAGGATCAGTTTGGATCCTCTCTCCTCCTGTCACCTCGCCCCCTCTCTCCCTCCTGTCTCCTTGCCCCCCTCTCCTCCCTCCTGTCGCCTCGCCCCCTCTCTCCCTCCTGTCGCCTCGCCCCCTCTCTCCCTCCTGTCGCCTCGCCGCCCCTCTCTCCTCCTCGCTCCTGTCGCCTCGCCCCCTCTCTCCCTCCTGTCGCCTCGCCCCCTCTCTCCCTCCTGTCGCCTCGCCCCCTCTCTCCCTCCTGTCGCCTCGCCCCCTCTCTCCCTCCTGTCTCCTCGCCCCCTCTCTCCCTCCTGTCTCCTCGCCCCCTCTCTCCCTCCTGTCTCCTCGCCCCCTCTCTCCCTCCTGTCTGCTCCTCGCCCCCTCTCTCCCTCCTGTCTGTCTCCTCGCCCCCTCTCTCCCTCCTGTCTGTCTCCTCGCCCCCTCTCTCCCTCCTGTCTGTCTCCTCGCCCCCTCTCTCCCTCCTGTCCCGTCTCCTCGCCCCCTCTCTCCCTCCTGTCTGTCTCCTCGCCCCCCTCTCTCCCTCCTGTCTGTCTCCTCGCCCCCTCTCTCCCTCCTGTCTGTCTCCTCGCCCCCTCTCTCCCTCCTGTCTGTCTCCTCGCCCCCTCTCTCCCTCCTGTCTGTCTCCTCGCCCCTCTCTCCCTCCTGTCTGTCTCCTCGCCCCCTCTCTCCCTCCTGTCTGTCTCCTCGCCCCTCTCTCCCTCGTCTGTTCCCGCCCCTCTCCCTCCTGTCTGTCTCCTCGCCCCTCCTCTCCTCTCCCTCCTCCCTCTCTCCTGTCGTCTCCTCGCCCCCTCTCTCCCTCCTGTCTGTCTCCTCGCCCCCTCTCTCCCTCCTGTCTGTCTCCTCGCCCCCTCTCTCCCTCCTGTCTGTCTCCTCGCCCCCTCTCTCCCTCCTGTCTGTCTCCTCGCCCCCTCTCTCCCTCCTGTCTGTCTCCTCGCCCCCTCTCTCCCTCCTGTCTGTCTCCTCGCCCCCTCTCTCCCTCCTGTCTGTCTCCTCCGCCCGCCCCTCTCTCCTCCCTGTCTGTCTCCTCGCCCCCTCTCTCCCTCCTGTCTGTCTCCTCGCCCCCTCTCTCCCTCCTGTCTGTCTCCTCGCCCCCTCTCTCCCTCCTGTCTGTCCTCCTCGCCCCCTCTCTCCCTCCTGTCTGTCTCCTCGCCCCCTCTCTCCCTCCTGTCTGTCTCCTCGCCCCTCTCTCCCTCTGTCTGTCTCCTCCCCCCTCTCTCCCTCCTGTCTGTCTCCTCGCCCCCTCTCTCCCTCCTGTCTGTCTCCTCGCCCCCTCTCTCCCTCCTGTCTGTCTCCTCGCCCCCTCTCTCCCTCCTGTCTGTCTCCTCGCCCCCTCTCTCCCTCCTGTCTGTCTCCTCGCCCCCTCTCTCCCCTCCTGTCTGTCTCCTCGCCCCTCTCTCCCTCCTGTCTGTCCTCCTCGCCCCCCTCTCCCTCCTGTCTGTCTCCTCGCCCCCTCTCTCCTCCTGTCTGTCTCCTCGCCCCCTCTCTCTCCTCCTGTCTGTCTCCTCGCCCCCTCTCTCCCTCCTGTCTGTCTCCTCGCCCCCTCTCTCCCTCCTGTCTGTCTCCTCGCCCCCTCTCTCCCTCCTGTCTGTCTCCTCGCCCCCTCTCTCCCTCCTGTCTGTCTCCCTCGCCCCCTCTCTCCCTCCTGTCTGTCTCCTCGCCCCCTCTCTCCCTCCTGTCTGTCTCCTCGCCCCCTCTCTCCCTCCTGTCTGTCTCCTCGCCCCCTCTCTCCCTCCTGTCTGTCTCCTCGCCCCCTCTCTCCCTCCTGTCTGTCTCCTCGCCCCCTCTCTCCCTCCTGTCTGTCTCCTCGCCCCCTCTCTCCCTCCTGTCCTGTCTCCCTCGCCCCCTCTCTCTCCCTCCTGTCTGTCTCCTCGCCCCCTCTCTCCCTCCTGTCTGTCTCCTCGCCCCCTCTCTCCCTCCTGTCTGTCTCCTCGCCCCCTCTCTCCCTCCTGTCTGTCTCCTCGCCCCCTCTCTCCCTCCTGTCTGTCTCCTCGCCCCCTCTCTCCCTCCTGTCTGTCTCCTCGCCCCCTCTCTCCCTCCTGTCTGTCTCCTCGCCCCCTCTCTCCCTCCTGTCTGCCCTCCTCCGCCCCCTCTCTCCCTCCTGTCTGTCCTCCCCCTCCTCCCCTGCTGTCTCCTCGCCCTCTCCCTCCTGTCTGTCTCCTCCGCCCCCTCTCTCCCTCCTGTCTGTCTCCTCGCCCCCTCTCTCCCTCCTGTCTGTCTCCTCGCCCCCTCTCTCCCTCCTGTCTGTCTCCCTCGCCCCCTCTCTCCCTCCTGTCTGTCTCCTCGCCCCCTCTCTCCCTCCTGTCTGTCTCCTCGCCCCCTCCTCTCCCCCTGTCTGTCTCCCTCGCCCCCTCTCTCCCTCCTGTCTGTCTCCCGCCCCCTCTCTCCCTCCTGTCTGTCTCCGCCCCTCTCTCCCTCCTGTCTGTCTCCTCGCCCCCTCTCTCCCTCCTGTCTGTCTCCTCGCCCCCTCTCTCCCTCCTGTCTGTCTCCGCCCCTCTCTCCCTCCTGCTCTTCTCCTCGCCCCCTCTCTCCTCCTGTCTGTCTCCTCGCCCCCTCTCTCCCTCCTGTCTGTCTCCTCGCCCCCTCTCTCCCTCCTGTCTGTCTCCTCGCCCCTCTCTCCCTCCTGTCTGTCTCTCGCCCCCTCTTCTCGCCTCTGTCCTCGTCTCTCGCCCCCTCTCTCCCTCCTGTCTGTCTCCTCGCCCCCTCTCTCCCCCTGTCTGTCTCCTCGCCCTCTCCTCCCCGTCTGTCTCCTCGCCCCTCTCCCCGTCTTGTCTCCTCGCCCCCTTCTCTCCCCCTGTCTGTCTCTCGCCCCTCTCTCTCCCCCCTGTCTGTCTCCTCGCCCCCTCTCTCCCCCCTGTCTGTCTCCCTCGCCCCCCCTCTCTCCCTCCTGTCTGTCTCCTCGCCCCCTTCTCCTCCCCCCCCTGTCTGTCTCCTCGCCCCCTCTCTCCCCCCTGTCTGTCTCCTCGCCCCCTCTTTCTCCCCACCTTAAAAAATAAAAAAAATGTATTCTCACCCATCCACGAGTCCCCAGCTATCATCTTCTGATCCTTACAGGACCTGGCGTGATGTCACAGTCACCTGACCGGTTACCAGTCATGTGACTGTGACATCACGCCAGGTCCTATGAGCATCGAGCGCTAGAGGCATCCGTGGATCGCGGGACAGGTGAGAATAAAGTTTTTTTTTTTTTTGTTTTTTTTTAACCCTTTCTTTTCACTAAATTTCACTTCTGCAGTGTATGAATATACACTCGCTCTCCACCCGCTCCTGTCGCTTGCACCTGAAAAATATCTCCAGAATTCGCCCTTTCCTCACCATGGAAACAACTAATACCCTCACCGTGGCCCTGATTCATTCCCACCTTGACTACTGTAATTCTTTATTAGCTGGCCTCCCCCACAGTAAGCTTTCCCCTCTCCAGTCTATCCTCAATGCAGCAGCCAGGATCACCTATCTAGCATACCGTTACTCAGATGTTCCTGCTCTGTGCCAGTCACTGCATTGGCTACCCGTACACTATAAAATCCAATTCAAATTGCTCGCTGTCACCCACAAAGCTATTCATGGTGCGGCACCTCCTTACCTCTCCACCCTCATCTCTGTCTACCACCCCACCCGACCCCTTCGCTCTGAATGCGACCTCAGACTAACATCGGCATTAATCCGAACCTCCCATTCCCGACTCCAAGACTTCTCTCGAGCTGCACCAATCCTCTGGAATGCTCTACCCCAAGAAATTAGGACCATCCACAACTTGCATAGCTTCAAACGCTCTCTAAAAACACACCTCTTCAGGGCGGCCTATCATTCTCCCTAATAGCAGTCATTTAGACATAAGATATTCAGTGTTATAAGCCCCTGTACTTTGTGTTCCCATCCCGTCTTAGATTGTAAGCTCCTTTGAGCAGGGTCACCTTTATTTTTTGCCTTTTTATTGTATTTCCTAAGTTGATTCTATGTTTATTGTATGTAACTACTGTTCTGTATTACCATTCTGTACCGTATATTTTTCTTATATGTACCATTGTACTGTAAAGCGCTGCGGAATATGTTGGCGCTATACAAATAAAGTTTTATTATTATTATTATGGCACAGAGCGATTTTAGTGTACTGAGCATACTCAGTACACTAAAATCGGGTCTGAGTAACGACCAGCTGTTTCCTTGGAGCCGTGCTCCATAGGCCCCATGTTATTTGGCGCGGATCAGGTCGGATCTAATTTGGTCCGCTTTGATCCGCTGTGCCCAAAATCGCAGCAGTCTGCGATTTTGAGCACAGCTAAAAATTGGACGGAATCGGATCCGACCAAAATCGGATGGCACTAAGGGCAAATCTGATCCGATCCATGCCCATAGCATAACATGGGGGCCAAATCGGATCCGTGGCTGTCTGTTGAACAAAAACGCAGTGTGAAAGCCGCTTTAGATTCTGTCTGTCACAGGTGAGGTGTACCTACAATAGAAATGACAGACCTCTCCACTCTATGTAGGTAGAAAAACTTTCAAAAACCGGCAGTGTATGAAGTACTTTTTTTCGTCACTGTATATCATATACCTGTACGAGTTTTTGGTGAGTTTTTTACCTCAGTATTTGTGCCAGGAGTGGATAAAACCTACACAGGTGGTGACATGTTTCTGTGATATTTTTCCTCTGATTTCTGCACCTACTGAGGTAAAACTGACTAAATGAACATGTGAGCGAGTCCATATACTAATGTCCTTGTTCTTGGGATGAATAACAGCGGTAGAATAAAATCTAATAACTTTCCTCTAATCCACGCCCATATTTCCCATGCACTGTCTGGCATCATAAGACCATACTTCTGGTTTCTTCCTTCTTATTTTGTCTCATTAGATACGGACACTGTGCTACAGCTGTCAGCTGCTTGGAGGAGCTATAACACAGAAACATGGAGAAGCACAGCAATGTGGAAGGAGTCTTCTCATTGTGGCGTCTCAGCTGAGCCACTGCAGGACCGTCTTGAGACTATTTGATGACCTGTCCATGTTGGCGTACTCTCTTCAGTACGGTTTAGGAAAGAAGGTCAGTCAGATCAAGTTTCACTAAACCACTGCTTTCAACTCCATATGTCACACAGTCCCTCTAAAATTGGACTGCTCAAAACATAAGATAATACAAATCTTACAGGATCACTTTATTAACCATTTCCAATCAGGTACTATTCCAGTTTTTGTGCTTTCGGTTTTTCCTTCTTTTATTTCAAGAGATATAAAATGTAATTCTTTCCATCGACATGAGTTCTTGTTTTTTGTTGGAGGAGTTATATTTGTGTGTGACACCACTCGATTTACTATTTAATGTGCTAGTTTGTGGGAAAACATTTTGAAAGTGCAGTGAAATTGCAGAAAACCACGTTTTTGTTTTTATGATGTACATTCTATGGTAAAAAAGGGTTTGTCGTGATTCTCCAAGTCAGTACGATTACAGCACTTTCTTTTTTGCTCCCAAATTTTGGAGGCATGTAGGGAATGCGTTATTTAGTCCGGATGTACCTGACTGTGCCTGTGGTTGTGGGGGCAGCAGCATGGGGTCACAGGGGGCAGGAGCAGGGTTCGAGGAACTAGCGCTTGTACAAACGTGTGTCCACTGTTAAAGGGCCCTTTCACATCAGCGGTTTTTGCCGATCGCGGCAGATGCGGTGAAAAAGCTGCATCTGCCGCGATTACTGCATAACCGCTGCACTTGCGGCAAGCCCCATACAATGTCTATGCGGGCTTGCGGCAGGTGCGGCAAGTGCGGTATCGGCACTTGCGGCAGGTGCGGCCGCAAAAAAATCGCAGCTGACCGCACTTGCTGCACCTGCTGCACACTTACCGCAAGCCCCATAGACATTGCATGGGGCTTGCCGCAACTGTGCTGCAAGTGCAGCGGTTATGCGGTAATCGATGCAGATACGTTTTTTTACCGCATCTGCTGCGATAGGCAAAAAACGCTGATGTGAAAGGGGTCTAAGACAATAAATATTCACTGCTCCCCACGCCCATAATCTTCTGCTCCCCTCTTCACTGAAGCCAACACCAAGAGGTGTGCGGAATTATGGGCGTGGAGAGCAATTATGCATTGTGCTTCTGCGTCCTGACTGTCTTCTATAAAATGGCAGCGAGGGAGCCGCATACCTGAGACCTGAGGATTTGGTACAATCCTCAGGTCTCTACCAAAATTGCGCAAATGACAGCATATGCACGGTCGTATCTTAAAGTCTAGCCTGTCTAGACTTCAAGATGTGACTCGATTGGCACCATTTTGGTAGACCCCTGAAGATTCTCCACACTGTGTTCAGTATAACGGCGCCTGAGATCGCAGTCTGCTCCTCACGTATATAATCTCAGGCATGGGTAGCAGAGAATATTCCAGCAGCCAACAATGCTGAACTCGGGTGCCAGCTTCAGAAGAGGACAAGGCGTACTGAGGAAGCAGTGGATAGGTGAGTTGAATCATTTATTTATTTTTTTCATGTCTGTGATGTGATGATGGCCAGCTGTACCACGATGGGACCATATATACTAGAATGGGACCTAGACGAGGGTCATAAATACCAGGATGGGGATCATGTATACCAGTATGAGTATGGGACAATGATGAGGAACATATACATTAGGATGGGGGACATATATACCTGGAAGGGGCCCAGGATCGGGACATTACCACTGTATAACAGTGTCAGCAACAGTGTGTGCCCCCATAATAGTGCTTTATGACCACAAGTTTTGCTTCAAAATTTTTTCTAAAACCTAGGTGCACCTTGTGGTCTGTATGTTTAACATTTTTACATTGTTGTAAAAATTGTATATCTAATATGTAATGCTGAGTGTATGTATGTGTCTGTGTATATATGTATAACCACTCCCCCTTCATAGCTCTACCTCCTTTATAGCCCTGCCCGATTCATGGATGCATATGGCTCTGCCTCCATTATTACGCCATTCTTAATTATTGTGATGTCACAATAAAATGTTAGCGTATGTGCGCACACAGCCCCATCCCCTTCATGGATGCATATAGCTCCACCCCCTCCAGGATTAAAAACATTTAACTTTTATTTTATTTTGTAGTCTTCTTTTAGGGACTTGATCCTGCAATCCTTTCTTATCTCTTGTATGTACAGCAATACCACAGTATTGCAATATGTAAAAATTGTGATCTGCTATGTACACCAGCCAGTCTGGTCTTCATAGGAGAACTGTCATAACAGGGAGACCGTCCGTAATCATGGCAACATATTGGCAGAGGAAGGTGGACTGAAGGGTGCTACTCCCATGCCGCTTATTGTAAATGTTAATGTTGCAGATTGACAAAGCCATTTATGCTGATTTCACATCAGCGTTTTTTACATTTTGCGCAGATTTACCGCATCTGCCGCATAACATCCGCACTTGCGGCAAGCCCCATGCATCGTCTATGGGGCTTAGAGCAGATGCGGCAAGTCCAATATAGTTGCAGTTTCGGCAGTTGTGGCTGCGAATAAAACCGCGGTCAGCAGCGTTTTTTTTTTCGCGGCCGCAAGTGCCGAAACCACAACTATACTGCACTTGCCGCATCTGCTGTAAGCCCCATAGACGATGCATGGGGCTTGCCACAAGTGTGCCGCAAGTGCGGACGTTATGTGGTAAATCTGCCGCATCTGCCGCAAAATGTAAAAAACGCTGATGTCAAATGGGCCTTAAGTGGTTACATTAAAGAGTTTGTCTACTGCTAGGCCAATCCCTTCTTAATCGACTTGTTTTACTATGTGAAAACAATAAATCCTGTACTCTCCTTGTTTTGCCACAGTTCCAGCGCTGTCTGTAACTGCAGCTCCGGGGTTCACATGATATTGTGACATCACGCGAGCAACAAATCCTATTACCGCTGGCTTCCTTCTCCCCACTTTTGTAGGCAGTGCTAATTTTCTGTAATTTGGTACAAAGGCGGGGAAGAAGGAAGCCAGTGGTGATTGGGTGCAGGGCTCACGTGATGTCACAATGTCATGTGAACCCGGAGCCGTGGTTACAGACAGTGCTGGAGCAGCAACAGAACAGAAGGTGAGTACAGGGTTTATTGTCTTAATAGGATAAAACAAGTTGATTGAGAAGGAGTTGTCCTAGTAGTGATCAACCCCTAAGGTTGGTTTCACACTGCAGATTTTTCCCTGATCAGGTTCCATAAGGTTTGTGTGCCAAAACCAGGAGAGGAACTTTCAGAGAAAAACTATAATTGAAAGATTATCTAGAGGGTTGAGAATACGCACACAGGGTCTTATCCTTTATAGGCAGGTAAATTTGAAAAAATCAGATTTGCTCACCTGGTCCGGTTGTGTAGCACACAACCAGCGTAATCGCTCGAACAATGCAGCTGCTGCAGGGACTGTACTTCCACGAGGTGCGGTGCTGTGATCAGGTGTTTTGGACGAAGTACCTTAATGTCCGCGCTGCTGCCAGAGAGGAAAATACACCAACGAGTGTATTCCCTGAGGAAGGAGCTCGGTATGTGGCTCCGAAACGCGTTGGAAATAAACCTCTACTACCAGTACTCAGACGTCCCAGTGTCGTTGGTGTATTTTCCTCTCTGGCAGCAGCGCGGACATTAAGGTACTTCGTCCAAAACACCTGATAATTGAAAGATTGACCCCTGTTCTGAGTTTTGGAGACACTCCTGGAAGACCTGTATATTTTTAATGATAGAAACCCTTTTAACCCATAGCTAGCTTGGTATGCAAGATATTTGGATGATACCCTAATAGTGTGGAAGGGTCCCCCAGAAGCACTCAGTGATTTTGTGGAATATATTAATATCAATGATTTCAACTTAAAATTCACATATTTTTCCAATAGTATCAGCATCAATTTTTTAGATATCTGCCTGACAGGGAATTACCTGACTGAATCTGTCATTGTGACCCCCTTTAGAAAGCCCACCGCAACTAATTCGGTCCTAAATGCCAAATCCTGTCATCCCCAACATGTGATAAAAAATATCCCTGTTGGGGAGCTGATTCGCACCAAGAGGAATTGCAGTGACCAGCAGACATATAGGACTGAATCAAGGGTGGTTTTACATAGGTTAGAACATCATGGTTTTTCCAGAGGTATTTTAAACAGAGCGGTCAGAATTGTGGATAGCATGGACAGGGATAACCTGATTTATGAAAACAAGAATGTTAATTTAAGGAATTCCCACATGCTACCAAATTTTATCCCTTTTGTCACCATGTACAGTCCACATTACACTAATGTTGGTAACATTCATCAAAAAATACTTACCTGTCCTGAACCGTGATGAAAAACTTGCCCAAATCCTGTCTGATTGTAAGGTCAGATATAGTGCCAGAAAAGCTCCAAGACTAGGCTCCATTCTATCTCCTAGCCTTTATCTCAGTTCAATGACCAGTAAAAACTCCTCTTGGATGCCCCTGAAAGGTTTCTATAGATGCGAGCACACGCGATGTACCGCTTGCACCCACGTGCTGAGAGGTGACAACTTTACATCCTACCATAATGGCAGCATTAATAGAATTAAAACCTATATTAACTGCTGCACAACTAATGTGATTTATTTAGTGGGATGCACAGCATGTAACATCCAGTACGTGGGCTGCACTACGGGCGAACTGAAGAGAAGAATTTGCAGACACATATCTGACAGCACTAACCGCTCAGCATTAAATATCTCGGCGGTTTCTAGACATTTTCAAATAAAACATGGAGGCAATACTCGAACACTGAAATTCCAAGGTATTGAGAAAGTAACCACTCCCCATAGGGGCGGGGACATCAGGCACCGCCTGTTACAGAAAGAATCCTATTGGATTTATAGCCTAGGAACAAGAGTACCCCATGGGTTAAATATTAGACAGGATGTAATTTTACAGTATTGACTCCTGAAATTGTATTAATATATTATTTATGTAATCTGATACTTACTGATATTTTCAATTTTATATTTTGTATGTCACTGATTATGTTATCAATTCAGCTGTTGGGTAAATGAGGGGGTGTGTATATAATGATCATCCTCCCCACTTGTCAGCTACAGCCATGACTAAGACTATATGTCGAAACATGTTGGCTTAAGCACCTTGTACCTCACTGTATGGATTGAAGCTTTTATATATGCACAATAAATTCTGCAAGTGGAGATCCTCTCGCTGGAATCTTTTTCCTCTTATATCGTTTACTGGCCCCATGACGGCGTCCGTGCGAGTGAGTATCCAAGCGGGGCAGGACTATACTATCAGCTGGAGAGCTGTCTTTCCCTCCCCCCTTTTTCCTATTCCTGGTTTTGACACAAAACCTGATCGAACCTGATCAGAGAAAAAACTGCAGTGTGAAACCAGTCTTAGGCCCCCTTCATACCACGATTTTTCAGCTGTCAGGCTGTGTCCGGTGACTTGCAGGAGGCACCGTACACAGACTGACAGCTCCGGACAAATAGAATCGGAGGGTTAATATGCCTTCCAGTCCTGTTTGGAGCCGGATGCTGCAGAGCTCAGCTGTCCCCTGCAAAATGGTGCTGAACCACTTCACAAGGGACAGCTCCCTGGTGCTGAAGTTCAGCGTAGCTCACGCTGAACTTCAGTGTCCGGTTCCCGGATCCTCCCGGATCGGGCAATCCAGCGCCATAGACTCCCATGTTAGGGAGCGCCAGATTGCCCTGAATCCGGGAAGATCCAGTTTGGGCTGATTTTCGCCCCAGTATTTGCAAGCAGCATTTTTGTGTCCAGGAAGAAAATCAGAATACACGCAGATCCTCCCGGACAGATGGAAACCGGATGGCAGATAGATGCCATCTGGCTCCATCCGGCCCCATAGGGCTGCATTATGGCAAAATTGGGTTTGGGCTGTCAGGTTCACTCCAGACAGCCCCGAACCTGATAGTGCCGTGGTGTGAAGGGGGCCTTAACCTCCCTGGTGGTATGATTATGTCAGGAATTTTGTACTAAATGCGGTACCATTTTTTTTGCATGGAAATTTGGTGTTATGTATTGTAGGCCTGCAATTCTTAGTAATTACTTACATAAACCTGATCAAAGAAGACTCTAGTAGACCTCTCAGATGTGATAAAGTTTGAAACATAAAATCATGAATTATAATTTAATTTAATTTAATGAAATTTGTCAAACAAAGAAAATTCAGTAAACATCCTGGGTGTGGTAAATTTTGAAACATGGGACTGCACATAGACCGACGTCACAATCAGGGCAATGGAACCTGGTTTCCTTTTGGATTTTCTTTCCATTGCCATCTCGCTTTGAGCAGCAAACTACGCACATCCTTGTAGGTGCTGCCTTTTTTGCAGTAGGTGGGATGTAATCCATAAAGTGACGATCAGTTAGGCGTTCTGGGTTTACAACGTCAACAGCACGACGTCCAGATCTGTTCATGGCCAATGATGGCGTTTGGTAGTTCACAAAAATCTGCTGCGCCACCTTCCAGATAAAGTCAGAATGAACAAGAGGCTTGTCACTCCTTCCTCTGTGCAGTATATAGGCATTCCAGAGGCTTGTCACTCCTTCCTCTGTGCAGTATATAGGCATTCCAGAGGCTTGTCACTCCTTCCTCTGTGCAGTATATAGGCATTCCAGAGGCATTGTTCCAGGAGATATATAAAACCAAAATCTCCCATCCTTCCAACTGAAGACAAATAAAACTACTGTCTCTTTAACAAATGATTACTTTTATTAATGTTCAAAATTTAATACATCTGCCAAGGTACCACAATTATTACAGGCTATAAAAAATCCTATATAAATACCTCTCAAAAGCAAACAGTATATAAGAGTGCTCCTATGTAGTGTTTATTATCAGATAGCTATACACTGGTGCTCATACAAATTCACCATCTTGCACAGCCTAAAACCAGCCTAATACTCTCATAGGGGCACTTTCTGTATCCTAATACAAACTTTAATAAAGGTGCCCCAGCAGTACACCAATTTAGATTGCTGCTTGTAATTACCTCAAGTTCCAGGCTGCACTGAAGCTGTTCTGCTACTCAGGCTCCTCGCCCCTCCAGCCAACGTACGTTTCAGATTATCTTCCTCAGGGCCTGATCAGCTCTATCGACTCCTCTGATGGTGCTGTTGTAGTCAATCACAAGTTGTGGCTTCATGACATCTTTCCCACCTCTTGTGTGGACCATGGCAGTGGAGGTGTTATGCACTGTACTCATTAGGCACACGTCTTTTTTGTCACGCCAACACATTGCCATCATTTTTCCTTTCTGCCAGGCAACCATTTCTCCTGTTTTCAGTTTTTTCTTGGCAAACATAGATGGCTGGTCACGTCGGTTGGCCCTAACGGTTCCATATCCATCAGTCTTGTGTTTTAGCATAAACTCGTACAGATCAGGCGATGTGTAAAAGTTGTCCGTTGTCACACAATACCCCTGATTTAGCAATGGCTCAAGCAGTGTAAGGACTGATGACGTTGCCATCCCATAGCCGCTGTACCTGGGGTTGAATTGTGCCAGGAACGGATCACTTCCAGCACATCCGCGCATGGCAGTGGTCTGGACTGCTCTGATTCCCATCGTCCTCTCTCTCATTCAGACACCTGGCAGGTTCTTATCCAGGCTGCCTCACCCACAGCTGCAACCCAGTGAGTCAATCAGCACATCTCACTCACACACAGACCTGAAATGTGATTAACCCCCTGTGCACCATTCAGGTTTAGCCCAGCAAAGCACTCATACACAGGTTCAGACACAGCCGCTCATTAATTAACCCATTGTATACCGGATCCCATGTTTAAACACCACACACACACACACACACACACACACACACACACAATAACATAGGCTGATCTGAACAGGATCCTATGCTGTTAACCGGTGTGATGCACCCGGCCATGGGTCACATCACCACTCCTCTGATGGTGCTGTTGTAGTCAATCACAAGTTGTGGCTTCATGACATCTTTCCCACCTCTTGTGTGGACCATGGCAGTGGAGGTGTTATGCACTGTACTCATTAGGCACACGTCTTTTTTGTCACGCCAACACATTGCCATCATTTTTCCTTTCTGCCAGGCAACCATTTCTCCTGTTTTCAGTTTTTTCTTGGCAAACATAGATGGCTGGTCACGTCGGTTGGCCCTAACGGTTCCATATCCATCAGTCTTGTGTTTTAGCATAAACTCGTACAGATCAGGCGATGTGTAAAAGTTGTCCGTTGTCACACAATACCCCTGATTTAGCAATGGCTCAAGCAGTGTAAGGACTGATGACGTTGCCATCCCATAGCCGCTGTACCTGGGTTGAATTGTGCCAGGAACGGATCACTTCCAGCACATCCGCGCATGGCAGTGGTCTGGACTGCTCTGATTCCCATCGTCCTCTCTCTCATTCAGACACCTGGCAGGTTCTTATCCAGGCTGCCTCACCCACAGCTGCAACCCAGTGAGTCAATCAGCACATCTCACTCACACACAGACCTGAAATGTGATTAACCCCCTGTGCACCATTCAGGTTTAGCCCAGCAAAGCACTCATACACAGGTTCAGACACAGCCGCTCATTAATTAACCCATTGTATACCGGATCCCATGTTTAACACCACACACACACACACACACACACACACACACAATAACATAGGCTGATCTGAACAGGATCCTATGCTGTTAACCGGTGTGATGCACCCGGCCATGGGTCACATCACCACAGGTGTTAAAGGCCCACATCATATCTCACTGGAATGATCTACCCTCTGGACTCAACAGGAAAGTTCTGCTCCCCTCATTGGTCCGGCAATCTCTCTACAATGGTGGCTGGACCCTGACGTCTTAAGAAAGGAGATTCCGTGGGTACAGTCGCCCTTAGTGACCGTCTACACAGATGCAAGCAAAAGGGGCTGGAGTGCCATGGTCTTCCATTTCTCCTTTCAGGGCCGCTGGCCTCGCCTAACAAGCGAACAGTCCTCAAACTTCCGGGAGCTCTGTGCTGTGGAAGAGGCTCTCCGGATGTCCCAATCACTAATCCAGGGAAAATGTGTCAAGATATTTTCCAACAATGTCACTACCGTTGCTCATCTGCACCATCAAGGGGGTACCCGTTACAGAAGTCTGCAGGATGTGTCTGTCTGCCGCTTTCGACACGGTTGACCACTCCCTTCTTCTCCGGATCCTGGAATCCCTTGGCATCACCCACCTTGCCCTCTCCTGGATCTCCTCATACCTAGCGGACCGGACCTTCAGCGTCTCCCACTCCCACACCTCCTCCTCACCCTACCCCCTTTCTGTCGGAGTCCCCCAAGGTTCGGTCCTGGGACCCCTACTTTTCTCCATTTACACTCTCGGCCTAGGGCAACTCATCGAGTCCCATGGCCTCCAGTACCACCTCTACGCCGACGACACCCAAATCTACCTGTCCGGCCCTGACATCACCTCCCTACTCTCGAAAATCCCTCAATGCCTTTCCGCCATCTCATCCTTCTTCTCTGCCCGCTTCCTTAAACTCAACATGGACAAAACTGAATTCATAGTCTTCCCCCCAAGAAATTCCACCCCACCTCCCAACCTATCCATCTGCATCAACGACTGCGCCCCTCTCCCCAGTCCCCCAAGCCAAGTGCCTCGGGGTAATCCTCGACTCCTCCCTATCCTTCAAACCCCACATCGAGGCCCTCACCACATCCCTCCGGCTCCAGCTCAAGAACATCTCACGGATCCGCTCCTTCCTCACCCACGACACCGCTAAAACACTCATCCATGCTCTTATCATCTCCCGCCTTGACTACTGCAACCTCCTTCTCAATGGCCTCCCGGCTAACTCCCTCACACCTCTCCAGTCTATCCTCAACTCCGCTGCCCGACTCATCTATATGTCCTCCCGCTACTCCCCTGTCTCCCCCCTCTGCCAAGCCCTTCACTGGCTCCCCGTCTCCAAGAGATCCCAATTCAAAACACTAACCATGACGTACAAAGCCATACACAACCTGGCCCCACCATACATCTCCAACCTGGTCTCCCGATACCTACCCTCACGCAACCTCCGCTCCTCCCAAGAACTCCTCCTCTGCTCCCCCCTCATCACCTCTTCACACAACCGAGTTCAGGACTTCTCCCGGGCATCTGCCTTACTCTGGAACTCCCTACCCAAACACGTCAGACACTCTCCTACCCTGAGTAACTTCAAGTGTCACCTGAAGACTCATCTGTTCCATCAAGCCTACAACCTGCCATGAGACCCAGGCGAACGCCTGACATTCCCCCATCCTACTGTATCCTAACCCACCCCTCATAGACTGTGAGCCCTCGTGGACAGGGTCCCTGCCCCTCCTGTACCTGTACGTCCTGATCGCCTAGATTTAGTGTACTTGTTCTTGTCTCCCTCATCCTCATGTAAAGCGCCATGGAACCCAATGGCGCTATATAAATAAATAATAATAATAATAATAATAATAATAATAATGTGTCATCCCGAATCTTCTCTTGGGCGGAGAAATATATGCTGTCCATCTCGGCTTTTCACCTCGCATGCCCCTGGAATGTCCACGCGGATTTTCTGAGCAGACAGGATATTCTTCCTGGCGAATGGTGTCTCCATCAAGATGTGTTCAAAGATCTGACCAGGGCATAAGGATGTCCAGAGGTGGACCTTTTTGCAAGTCACCTAAACGCTCAGGTTGCTCAATGTTTTTCTCTTCACCAGGACCGGGTTGTCTCGCAATTGATACTCTGACTCACCCCTGGCACTTCAACTTTGTGTACGCTTTTCCACCGATCCCTTTGTTACCCCTGGTAATTCAGAAGATCAGGAGGAGCGGGTCCTCACCACTCTCATCGCACCTTACTGGCCGCGGAGAAGTTGGTTTGCCACCCTTGACTCCATGAAGACGGTAGAGCCGATTCTTCTCCCCTTGATTCCAGACCCTCTTCATCAAGGTCCGATCTTTCATACCAATCTGGACCACCTGCAACTGGCAGCCTGAAGCCTACATTTTGAGAATGCGGGTCTCTCCAATAAAGTGATCACTACCCTAAGTGCTAGTCGGAAACCAGTGACAAACGCAATATATGCCAAGGTCTGGAAGGTCTTTCATACCTGGTGTGGGGTGTCCCCTCCGGATCCATTCCATCCCAACATCGCTAAAATCCTTGACTTCCTACAGGACGGCCTTGAAAAAGGGTTGCGACCTAGTGCTCTCAAGGTACAGGTCTTGGCTCTCAGTACCTGCTTTGACTAATCCCTGGCTGATCATCCTTGGATCCTTAGGTTCATGAGGGCAGCTTCGAGACTGCGTCCGACGAGATTGAACTCCTGTACTCCATGGGATCTGAACGTCATTCTGAATGGACTGTCTGGATCTTCATTTGAGCCTTTGTCATCTTTAGCCTTAAATAGACTCTCTTGGAAGACGGCATTTTTGGTGGCAATTACATCAGCTAGGAGAGTGGGTGAACTCCAGGCTCTTTCTATTATGGAGCCTTATCTCAAGATTCTGGATGATAGACTGACTCTACGCCTTCATCCATCTTTTCTTTCTAAAGTTTCCTCGGACTTCCATCGCTCTCAGGAAATTGTGTTACCTTCTTTTTGTCAAAACCCCACCAATGAAAAAGAATGTGAATTTCATATGTTAGACGTTCGTAGAACTTATTTTATCTTCAGCAAACCCGCTCCTGGAGATCAGAAATATAACCTTTTTGTCCAGTATTGCAGTCGTAACAAGGGCAAAAAAGTTTCCAGAAGTATGATCGCAACGTGTGTCAGGCATGCCATTTCAGAGACTTATTCATGTCAAGATCTCTCTCCTCCACTCAACCTGAAAGCACATTCCACCTCTGCAATGTCTGTTTCTTTGGCTGAGAAGGCAGATTCTACCATCGAGCAGATCTGCAAAGCTGCCACTTGGTCTTCAATTCATACCTTCACCAGACATTATAGACTAGATGTCCTTAAACATGCTGATCTGAGCTTCAGAAGCAAGCAGTGGTCCCTCCCTAAGTTTTTTCCTTTGGTATTACTCCTGTAGTGCTGTCGTGGAGGATGGGAGGAGAAAACTGAATTAGACTTACCGGTAATTCTCTTTCGGTGAATCCTCCACAAAAGCACGAATAATTCCCTCCCTATTTTTGGTTCTTATTTTTTCTTTTGCTCCTTGTGTAAGTAAATCTTGGAACTTCTTTTCCGTTGGTCCTTGAGAAACACTGCTGGTAGGAGGTGGGATGGGCTATTTAACCTCTATCATGTGTTTCCTGCCCCTATTAGGGCCAAGAGGCAACCTCCTGTTGTGCTGTTGTGGAGGATTCACTGAAAGAGAATTTACTGGTAAGTCTAATTCCGTTTTTTTTCAATGATGATAATATTAAATAAATCATAAATACACTCTATACATTGTTAATGTGGTAAATTACTATTCTAGCTGCAAATGTCTGCAGTATATACACTGTGTGCAGAATTATTAGGCAAATGAGTATTTTGAACACATGATACTTTTTGTACATGTTGTCCTACTCCAAGCTGTATAAGCTCAAGAGCCAACTACCAATTAAGTAAATCAGGTGATGTGCATCTCTGTAATGAGGAGGGGTGTGGTGTAAGACATCAACACCCTATATAAGATGTGCTTAATTATTAGGCAAATTCCTTTCCTTAGGCAAAATGGGTCAGAAGAGAGATTTGACGGGCTCTGAAAAGTCCAAAATTGTGAGATGTCTTGCAGAGGGATGCATCAGTCTTGAAATTTCCAAACTTTTGAAGCGTGATCACCGAACAATCAAGTGTTTCATGGCAAATAGCCAACACGGTCTCAAAAAGGCGCAAAATAACTGCCCATGAATTGAGAAAATCAAGCGCGAAGCTGTCAAGATGCTGTTTGCCACCAGTTTTGCCATATTTCAGAGCTGCAACGTTACTGGAGTATTAAAAAGCACAAGGTGTGCTATACTCAGGGAGATGGCCAAGGTTAGAAAGGCTGAAAACCGACCACCTTTGATCAAGAAACATAAGATAAAATGTCAAGACTGAGCCAAGAAATATATTAAGATTGATTTTCCAAAGGTTTTATGGACTGATGAAATGAGAGTGACTTATATTCATGTATAATTTAATTGTTACCCGCCCGGGATGCCACTGCTTTAAAAGCTCCTTTGGATAAAACAGGACCTATTACCAGGGCAAGTTAATGCAATCTATATAGGGCATTTATCTAGGCTTTATAATCAAGAGGGTCAGTATTGGTTTTTATGTGATAATGCACCTCTGAGTAGGTGACCATATAACTGTATTAACTGACACCAGCTCTAAGCCCTTGTGTATACTGTTGTACTAGGTTCTTGTATATACTCTTGTATTATTAAGGATGTATTAAACCTTAGGCTATAGATCATATATTATACCCTGCACTATTTGTTATTTGGCGGGTTAATTTGCGGGTTTGTGTGTGTGTTTCTTGCATGTCTTGCACGCCATGCATTTTAAATGTTTTTAATTCTTGCTCCTTGTGTGGATTTATAAAATAAAGATCGTTATATTTTGTATATTGATTCAGGTGATCCTTTTTCTATACACACTGTCTTTTTCTTGTTAAAACGTAAACATCATGCTTTTACACGCAACGATGCACAAACAATGTCGTTTGAACGATCAAAAAAAGTGATGTTTCACCGATATCGTTACTGATATTGTAGCGTGTGACGGCACCTTGACCGTTAATCTATCATTTGTACATGTTACCATTCTTCTTGTGTATGTACCTTTTATACTTTGCAGAATTTCATTCTCCATGTCAGGTGTTTGTTGTTGATCTTTTCTTTATACTTATGAATTATTTTGGATAGCATTTACTAGGCATATTTCAGTTATCACAACCTATAAAATGTAATAAAACACACATCAATTACCAGTAAATATATTAAAATCTTTGTGTGTTTAGGAGAAAGACTTTCTCATCAGATGGATCTCTGTTTTGGGTAACATATTTGACCAGCTCTACTATCCATGTGAGCATATGGCTTGGGCAGCAGATGTTGGAGTTCTTCACATTAAGTCTGATAAGTGGTGGACAGCCAGCACAGCTCTTTGGGGTCTTTCACTCATGGTGGGAATTATACGGTAAGTTCTCATAATCTGTTGTTTTTTTATGTGCATGTATATACATTAACCTAATTTTGGCCACAATTTAATGAGGTTAACTCAAAAGTCAAAAAATACTTACGGTATAAGTGGAAGGAGTTATCAACCCAAATTATGGTACAAAATCACTTTATTGTTTATTACATAAATCTCCATACAATATTTCTTTAAAATTAATGACAAGATGCTATGAAGTTGTCCCTAAAGCGACCAAGGAGCCCCACAAGTAAAAAAATGTCACAAAGAAGCAGCATTTGGACACTTAGACAGAGACTATCCTCTAGCATAGCACATACAGATTAAATATCCTCCTGATTTCCTAGTTCCTTTAGAATAGGATTAGAAAAGCTAAAATACACATATTGTTTAGAAGAGATTGTGAAGTTATCAATCTAAAACATTTGTATTCAAGTGGTTGACATTTTTTGTATATGTGTGTATATATTTAAAGGGAACCTATCAATAGATGTCCCTGCACTTTCCTATTAGCATTATAACCATTTCTCTTTGTGCTAAATGCTTCCTTTCAAAGTTGAAATAAACACTTTGATGCTTATTCATTAGGATGATAATGAAGTGGGGACAATATGCAGTTGTCTCCAGGGCGTGGTGTTTTGCAGCCTCCAGGATCCACCCTCTCTCTGTCTGTGCTACTGTGATGTGGAGCTGAAGGCAGGACAACTGATTTGCATTCTGTGAGTGACAGAGAGGGGGAGGGCAAAGCCTGCACAAGCAAAGGAACACAGACAGAGAAGGGCTGGATCCTGGATGCTGCAAAACAACACGCCCAGGGGGACAATTGCATATAGCCCCTACTTCATTATCATCCTAATGAGTAAGTATAAAAACGTTTTTTACAACATTGAAAGCAAGCATTTAGCAGAGAGAGGGATGGTTATAATGCTAATAGGAAGGTGCATGTATTGATTAGGTTAGGTGGCTTTTAGGAGGTGACAGGTTCCTTTTAACACCAAGGATGTGATAAAATTCAACCTAGTGGTTGTGTAATCAATACTACGTGACCGTTTTTGTTTTACCAATGTGCCAAACAAAATGTGCAAAAAGTGCTAAAAATGATAAGTGCAAAACAATATATGTCCTGATAAGTTTAAAACATGGACCAAATAAGGTGTGTTAATACATGAAAGCAGAAAGTGCCAAGCAATATGTGCTACAGTGCTGAAAAAACTGGTGCAAAACAATGTGTCCAGACTACAAAGTGCAAAATATGATTAAAAAATAAGAAAGGTATATTAACGTTTGCATACAGTATGTACAGGATATATATTGGTGCTCTACAGTATATGTGCTATTTTGCAATTGCACATGGTTTACTCAGTATGTGACTGTACACCTTTAATTAGGCAAAAACATCATAAACAACACTCTTTGCAATGTTTTTTTTAAAGCATTAAGGTAACCTTTACACACATTCCTATACTGCTCTTTTCCTTTCATGCAAATGCATCAAAAAATACCCCTTAGAAAACCTGGAGGAAAAGGAGAGAGACAAGGGAGAAGGTATAGAGGATCTAAGCAAAGTACACAGGCATATAGTCTACACAAGGCTATAAGAGGTAGCTAGATCTAAACACCACCCATATGATACGTCAGCCTGCAAGGTCCAAAGCTGAAGGGTCTGCAAAATATCAGTCCTAAGGGGATATGTGGCTCACCCTGACGCGCTTCGCCGTAGCTTCTTCTGAGGGTGCAGCTGAACGGAGGTATGCGGTTTATATAGCCGACCGACTCCCTGTGCAAGGCGGCGCTCGTGTCCCCGAGACCGGAACTGACTGGCTCGGCGTCTGACATCATCTTCTGTCACTGCCCATCAGACGAGAGATGATGTGTGGTGGGCGTAATGATGAGCGAGTGGTGTTATAGCGCGCTAGCTATACTCGTAACCAATAGTTTTTAATACTCGCATATTGGTCTGAATAGCGAGTCAATTACTGATAGGCTCCGTCCACACACATCTGGCTATAAAATTAATATTTCCAGGACTGGGCGGGCATTTTTTTAAATTTCTGCTGCATAAAACACCAGAGAGCGCCTAACATCCCATCTGCTCTCACTGAGGTGCCAGCTCCCATTGTTTACAGAAGGGAGCTGGCAATTTGTGCCAGATCAATAACAATCGACACATCACTCGTGAGCACCTGCAATACTCACAGAATAACGAATATAACGAATACCATCCTATCTGTGCGAGTAGCGAATAGTAACGATTACACTCGCTCATCACTAGTTACTACGCATTTCTAGAATGATTCGTTCCCTTCCTCAGGTTCCAACAACATGCCAGGTAATTGCAGCTCTGTATAGCATGGAAGCAGTTAAACATAATAATAAAATATATATTACAATATCTACTATATAATTGTGTAAGGTTTTTTTGCGTCTGTCACCGAAATCGCGCGCCAGACAGAGGCCGCTCATTGGCGCCCGCCGGAGGCGGGTGCCATTGAGCGCAGACTGTGCAAATAGACGCGATAATTAAACGTTTGAATTTCGCACCTATATGTAGCCCGGCGTGAGCGCCACTTCCGCAGGTATACACCGTCCAAGAGACTTTGAACGCACCGCGCGTGAGCCAGCCGGGAGACGACTGGCGTCAGCCGGTCGTCTCCCAGCTGGCGAGCCGCTAACCGGAACTCAGACGCGGCTACCTGCGGCACGGAGGTCTGCGGCAAGCCAGCCGGTAGATGACCGCCCGCACTCTGTGCCACACTAGCCGCGGCTGAGCTCCGGTCAGCGGCGAGCCAGCCGAGATCAGGATAGCAGCGCGCGGCATATTTCAAATACACTGTACTCAGTGTATTTGAAATATAGCGCCATGGCGTGCGCCGCTAATCTGATTGGTCGGCGCTGAACGCAGCGACCAATCAGAGAAGCGACGCGCGGTTTGAATGCTCTTCTCTCACTGGTCGGCGCTGAACGCGGCGACCAATCAGAATAGCGTTGCGCGCCATATTTCAAATACACTGTACTCAGCATTGTATGGTGGCTCAGTGGTTAGCACTGTATATGGTGGCTCATTGTTTAGGTGGCTCAGTGGTTAGCACTGTGTATGATGTCTCTGTGTTTAGGTGGCTCAGTGGTTAGCACTGAATATGGTGGCTCAATGGTTAGCATTGTGTATGATGGCTCAGTGGTTAGCACTGTATATGGTGGCTCAGTGGTTAGCATTGTATGGTGGCTCAGTGGTTAGCATTGTATGATGGCTCAGTGGTTAGCATTGTATGATAGCTCAGTGGTTTGCATTGTATGGTGGCTCAGTGGTTAGCACTGTATATGGTGGCTCAGTGGTTAGCACTGTATACGGTGGCTCAGTGGTTAGCACTGTGTATGGTGGCTCAGTGGTTAACACTGTATATGGTGGCTCAGTGGTTAGCATTGTATGGTGACTCAGTGGTTAGCACTGTATATGGTGGCTCAGTGGTTAGCATTGTATGGTGACTCAGTGGTTAGCACTGTATATGGTGGCTCAGTGGTTAGCACTGTGTATGGTGGCTCAGTGGTTAGCACTGTGTATGGTGGCTCAGTGGTTAGCACTGTATATGGTGGCTCAGTGGTTAGCATTGCATATGGTGGCTCAGTGGTTAGCATTGTATGGTGGCTCAGTGGTTAGCACTGTATACGGTGGCTCAGTGGTTAGCACTGTATACGGTGGCTCAGTGGTTAGCACTGTGTATGGTGGCTCAGTGGTTAGCATTGTATACGGTGGCTCAGTGGTTAGCACTGTATACGGTGGCTCAGTGGTTAGCACTGTATACGGTGGCTCAGTGGTTAGCACTGTATATGGTGGCTCAGTGGTTAGCACTGTACACGGTGGCTCAGTGGTTAGCACTGTACACGGTGGCTCAGTGGTTAGCACTGTGTACGGTGGCTCAGTGGTTAGCACTGTGTACGGTGGCTCAGTGGTTAGCACTGTGTACGGTGGCTCAGTGGTTAGCACTGTACACGGTGGCTCAGTGGTTAGCACTGTGTACGGTGGCTCAGTGGTTAGCACTGTATATGGTGGTTCAGTGGTTAGCAAAGTATATGGTGGCTCAGTGGTTAGCACTGTATACGGTGGCTCAGTGGTTAGCACTGTATGGTGGCTCAGTGGTTAGCACTGTATATGGTTGCTCAGTGGTTAGCACTGTATGGTGGCTCAGTGATTAGCATTGTATATGGTGGCTCAGTGGTTAGCACTGTATATGGTGGCTCAGTGGTTAGCACTGTATACGGTAGCTCAGTGGTTAGCACTGTATATGGTGACTCAGTGGTTAGCACTGTATGGTGGCTCAGTGGTTAACATTGTATATGGTGGCTCAGTGGTTAGCACTGTATATGGTGGCTCAGTGGTTAGCACTGTATATGGTGGCTCAGTGGTTAGCACTGTATACGGTGGCTCAGTGGTTAGCACTGTATATGGTGGCTCAGTGGTTAGCACTGTATATGGTGGCTTAGTGGTTAGTACTGTGTATGGTGGCTCAGTGGTTAGCACTGTGTATGGTGACTCAGTGGTTAGCACTGTATATGGTGGCTCAGTGGTCAGCACTGCATATGATGTCTCATTGTTTCTTTGATTTAAGTGAGTCCTCCCACTGAGAAATAGTAAAAATGGAGGCTTAGCTGAGCCCAAGGAAAGAGTGACAAGATAGGATAGGGACCCATCAGATCTAAAATCACCTTGAAGCTGGTTGGTGGGCAAACCGGTATTGGCCAATATGTGTACCAAGAATCTTAGTTTATAAAGATAAAATATCCAAAAAATACATACACGATAGACACATAGGTAGGTGATGGATATCGTGTACTCCTTGCATTATTGTTAAATCTTCATAAATAAACTACATACATATTCTAGACTTCCTGATGCGTTAGAATCTGGCCACCATCTAGTAATAAAAATAAATTGCAAGATACATTTACATATTTACAGTTCAGATGATAACAATGAACAATATGTACAATACATTTTTAATGCTTTGAATTAAATTCTGGCTGACTAACACTGAGCAAAAACTAGAAAATCCTGTATATTGGGCAATCCTCGGAAATAGCACGTGTTCAGTGCTGATATTTGGAGCTTCTGGGGCAAGAGTCGCTAATTTAAAAATCCAGAAGGATTCCCTGTCGATTACACCCAATTGCTTTAGAAAATTATTTTCAACTGTTTCTTCAAGAATGGTAAAACCTTGACTTACCGGGTTCTTTTAATGCTCCATTAGAAAGTGTTTTGATACATTATGATTACTGACCCAATTCTTAATGTTGTGTGGATTTTTGTTGCTTGTGTTGTATAACAATTGTGTAGTGTGACCAACATTTTGGAGATTACAATCACATTCTAAAAAAAAAAATAACTAGAATAATTACAGTTGAGAAATTGGTTGATAGAAAAAACATCTCCAGTGGTTCTAGATTGAAAACTATTACAACCATGTTTTAACATTCAGAAGAACAAGCATTTGGGGCTTCCACAGTGAAAAACCCCTTTGAGATCAAACAAAAAAACCGAAAGGGGCTGCACAGGTCTCTTACTGTGATTGATCCTGCTGGGTGTAATGAGATTAAGATTTTTATTCTTCTTGAAACTGACGATTTTGCTGGATATGTTCATAGCAAAGATGAGGTCATTCCCCAATATGAACCAATACTTCCTAAAAAGCCCCCTGATGACATTGGAAAAATTGTTAAGGCCGCTTTACAACCGTCGCAATATCGTTCCGATATTGTATACAACTTCACGGGAGCGCGCACGTTTTTGGCATTTGTCCAAGATCGCATAGTAGATGTCACACAGGGAGATATCGCCAGGCAACGCAACTACGATGTCGTACGCCCCTCTTGCACACTGCGTCTGAGCAACTCATGGAACGACCAATTAACATTGGAGTGAATAGGGGAAGTTGTGCTCCAAATCGTAGTTGCGCTGTCACACAGCACGATCCTGCCAGATCGTCAAGCCAATATTGCACAGTTGAAGAGCCTGCACAATTCACAAACGATATTGTTTTTTTGCATTGTTCTTGCATCGCATTGCTCATTTACACAACACACGAACGATATCAACTGCAACGCCCCTACCACGTGACTTTTTATCGTAGTTGCGTTGCAATATCATGACGTGCAAAGCGGCCTTTAAATTCACCAAACTGAATTTGAATTGATTGACCACGTTAATATCCACATCCTGATCCAAAGTATATCTCCCCTCTATTTTAGATAAGCAATCACTGACAAAAGGCAAATTGGACATAATTTCACATAAAACCCCAAAAATGGACGAGACAAAATTGTTGGCACCTCTCCAATTTGGGTAAACAACTTTGTTTTAATCATGTGATGCTCATTCACAGAGTCGGTGTTAGGCTGAATGGTGCCCTGTGCATATTTGCTCTTTGGTGCCCCTACCCCTCTGTTTGTTTTCTCAGAACACATAAGCGTGCTGCCATCTTTCTCAACAACTGGGTCCTGTGAATGCTGTGGTCAGTGAGGAGGTGGCCGGAACTCCCATAGAAATGAATAGGCATTCCGATCAGTTATCAGATTCAGGGCCCTGTTGTTGTGACAGATGAAGATTTTTTGCCTGATTTGTAGAGTAAATGGGTGTGTCAGAAAAACGGAGAACACTTTGAGAGCCTCTGTGTGTCATCCTAGTGCAGTTTGTCTTTTTCTTACTGTGTAACAGGTAGACTAAGTTTGGAAATGTATATTTTGTTCGCTTTTTATGAGATAAAAGGGATGATGCAACTGTTTAAAAGAAATCATCAGTTTTTTTCTCAAAATAAATGGACTCCTAAATGGGGCTGTAGTTATCCAATATGTATTTGGGACTTAAAGGGGTTTTCTGGAAAGTTGTATCCCAGATGCTGTTGTTGTAAAGAAGAAAAAGAAGGTCTTGCCACCCTTCCCAGATCCAACACCTAGCCTTTACCCCAATCCAGTGTCTGTTGTCCCCTGCTGCACTATCATTATATCGACAAAGCACCCAATCATTGAGGTCATTGGCTCTGCCCATATAAATACATGAGAAGTTGGCTCGCTGATTGGCTGCAGCACTGATGAAGTGACATCAGTACTGCAGACAACAATGAACAATGGAGCAGTGACAGACTCATCACTTGGCTGAAAGTGATTTAACATGATGCAGTTTTTTTGTTGTTTTTTAACAAGTTTTTTTTACAACATACTGCAACTGGAAACACAAGTTTTCTGAAAACAGAAAACCCCTTTAAACTTCCTATACATATTAGATAGCTGTCTGCTAAAGCTAACCGTTTTCTTCCCTAAAACCCCCATACACAAACATTTTGCTCAGCCAAGTGCTCCTCCGTTACCTAGGACAGAGCAGCTGCCATAAGGAACCTCAACATGCTTGATCATTCTCACCTGACATCTCTTGCATTACAGTTTGCAGGCCTTTTTCCACATTAGACAAAAATGTTCAGCTGATTATTCAAATGATGAGCAACATTGCATGAATACATCACCAGAACTACCATCAGTTCATCAACAAATGAATAGCGTCGCCATCAGTAGTTGAATTCAGCACCAGAACCTTCATCAGTACAGGAACACATAATCAGGACCACCGTCAGTAAGTTAACAGATCACCAGATCCACAATTAATGCAAGAATACATCATCAAAACTATCATCAGTACATGAATACATCACCAGAATAATGATCAGATACATATGTAACCATATACATCTTTAGAAGAATATCATCAAAAAGTTAATTTTTTTCAGTAATTCAATACAAAAAGTGAAATGCAAATATTATACAGTCATTACAAACAGAGTGATCTCTTTCAAGTGTTTTTGTTTCTGTTAATGTTGATGATTATGGCTTACAGCAAATGAAAACCCAAAGGTCATTATCTCTGAAAATTAAAGTAGGGAGGATGAAGGGTTAAAAACTGTGCTGCCATATTCCACGAGACATTGAAAGGGTGAATGTAATATTGATTTATTAGTCAACTTGTTTCAGGTCTTCCTGAAACATGGCAATATAATATTGATTTGTCCTAAGGAAGGGGCCAGGGAGCCCTGAAATGCGTTGACTAAAAATCAATATTATATTCACCCTTTGATGTCTTGAGGAGTTTAGCAGCGTGGTTTTTAACCCTTCATCCTCCCTACTCTATATGCACCACGCTGGGGACTGCAGCAGCCATGATATGCTTTTATAGTGGTTGTGACTCTCACAACCACACAAGGTGAAGCCTGTGATACCTATTTAGGCAATATTTTATCTCTCAAACCCTTCATCCTCCCTACTTTAATTTTCTGAGATAATGACCTTTGTGTTTTCATTGGCTGTAAGCCATAATCTTCACCATTAACATAAACACTTGAAATAGATCACTCTGTTTATAATGACTAGAATATATGCATTTGGTATTGAATTATTGAAATAAATTAACTTTTTGTTGATTTTCTAATTTATTGAGACCTGTATGTGTGAGAGTGCAAGCCATGTGTATTGCAGTATCTTGTCTTCCATTATATATTAACATAGAGAAACAATGCCCTACTGAGCCAGGCATACATGTTTATATGGAGTTTAGGGAAGTTGGAATGTTATGTACAATTTATTGAGATGCACCTGTATGTATACATAGCAAAATTTAATAGCTGTTGGTAAATGGTACTTAGCAGTACCTTTGGTAGAAGGTAAGTTGGTGCCAGTGTTAATTTATTTACATTGTGAGAACTATAGCCAGGGGTGCACTAAGCCTCCCCGTCGCCTGAGCCAAAGAGCTGGGGAGTGGGGGGGCGGTGCTAGCGCTGGCAGTGGGGAATGAGGAGCAGAGGGGGGTGGGGTTTTACATTGCTGGCACTGTCAGCGGGTGAGCAGGGAAGGCGATGTTACCTTGCAGCCGGCGGACAGGAGGATGCTGTGTGCATGGCTCCTTGCCGCCTGAGTATAATGCTCACCATGTCCAATGGATGGTGCAGCCCTGACTATAGCACTTCTAGATGTGGGCCCAATGCTATCGCATCGGGAGGGTGGTGACATAATGATTGGGAAGGGCTCTGGCAGGCAGTCTCTCCTCTATCCCTTGTCTCTCTCTACCTTCCTACCCCCCGTGCTTTCTCCTAAAGTATGTAAATAAATTTATTTTTTACTTAACAACCTTAGTTTTTTGGTATTAATAAATTGTTTAAATTCTTGGTAACAAATGTGCAGGGTATCGCTGTATTTTGTATTGCCAGTGCAGGTATACCAAGCAGCTACTGGCTGTCAACCCCCGCTGCCTGGTGTTGCCTTCACTGGCAATGAAAAATACAGGGAAGCCCTATTTTTTTTTTTTTATTATTTAAAGAAATAATTTGAAAAAAAATTGGCGTGGGCTTTGCTGTATTTATGTTTGCCAGACAGTAAGGCCCTAGCGATCTGGGCTCACCACGCTGAAAATTGCAGCCAGCAGTCGCCCCAAAATTGGTTCCTCCATGAGAGACACCAAAACTGGCAGTTACCCTGCACTTCCAGCTGCCATGTAGTGGTGGCAGACTGTGCAAATAATGGGGTTGATGTCAGCTGTTTTTGGCAGCTGGCATCAAGCCCTATTGCTAATGTCAGCCACCAGTATGACCGCTGGCCATTACCAATATTTTCAGTAAAAAAAAAAACACCGAGAAATCCTTTATTGCATACAAAATAGACAGAGAAACCTCGTTATCCACTTTATTTACTTCCACCAACTTCCCCTCCGACGTAATCCTGTAATTACTGTAATCATGCGGTGTGACATCTCATGCAGCCGCCGGCTTTGTATACATAAATGTCCAAAGATGGTGACCATGTGATTTAGTGTGCATGTGCTCTCTAGGGGTGAGTGGGCTGTGCGGGGGTGAGCTGGGAGTGTGCTGCAGTGGTGCGGGGGCTGTGTGGGGAGTGAGCAGGGGCTGTATGGGTGGATGAGCGTGGTATGTGGTGGTGAGCGGTGGGAGACTGGGGGCCCTGGGGTAGGCAGGGAGGGTTGAGTGGCGGCTGTGCGAGGGGAGAGTAAGTAGGAGCTGTGCGAGAAAGGGATGAGCAGTGGTGGTGCAGGGTGAGCAGAGGCAGTGCGGGGTAAACAGGGGCATTGGGGGTAAGCCGGTGCATTTTGGGATGAGCGATGGTGAGCGCGGTCAATCCTAGGTGAGCGGGTGCAGTGGGCGGTTAGTGGGGTGTGAACGGGGGCGGTGAAGGGTGAGCGGGGGCATTGCGGCGTGAGCAGAGGCTGGTGGGGGGTGAGTGGGGGCATCACAGGGTGAGTGGGGGCATTGTGGGGTGAGCAGGGTGCATTGGGGCCAGTGCAAGTAGAACAGGAGATCAATGCGGGGTGTGCGTGTGCATTGGCGAGGGAGCAGGGCATTGCGGGGTGTGCAGTGGCATTGCAGGATAGGCGGGGACATTGCGGGGTGAATGCTCATTTGTTAATGAAAAGTGAGGACACGCCCACCACATCAGGGTAGTGCACTTGGTGACGCCCATTGTCATGCCCCTCTCTTAACTCCGCCCACCACCGCGTCCATTGACTTTCGGACATCAATTCTGCAAGATTGCCAGGGTGAGCAGTGGATGGGCAGGAGCTCGGACTGGGTGAGCAGCGGCTGGGCTGGATTGTGCAGTGGGTGAGCAGCGGGTGTGCTGGAGCATGTACTGGAGCATGGAGTGTGTCTGGAGCATGGAGCGGCTGAGCAGCTTGCGTGGACCAGGTGTCGTGTGTGGGGTTTCTGTTGTCTGCACACTGTCAGCCTGCGCCATATTACCATACCCATCACTTGGGTGTGCGTATATGGCGCTGGTGGAAGTGACGTGCCATACGCGGCAACCTGACGGAATTAGATGAGCCACTTCGCAATTATATAAATAGACTAGCTGTGAGCCCGATTCTAAAGAATCGGGTAGTCTAGAATCTATATATAGTTTATTTAGTAATAGTTAGGGAGTGCGGTGAAATTAATTGTGTGTATACAGGCGGCTCAGTGGGTAGCAGTGAGTGCGGCGGCTCAGTGGTCAGCAGTGAGTGCAGCGGCTCAGTGGTCAGCAGTGAGTGCGGCGGCTCAGTGGTCAGCAGTGAGTGCGGCGGCTCAGTGGTCAGCAGTGAGTGCGGCGGCTCAGTGGTCAGCAGTGAGTGCGGCGCCTCAGTGGTCAGCAGTGAGTGCGGCGGCTCAGTGGTCAGCAGTGAGTGCGGCGGCTCAGTGGTCAGCAGTGAGTGCGGCGGCTCAGTGGTCAGCAGTGAGTGCGGCGGCTCAGTGGTCAGCAGTGAGTGCGGCGGCTCATGTGGTCAGCAGTGAGTGCGGCGGCTCTGTGGTGAGCAGAGGACGGCGGCTCTGTGGTGAGCAGAGGACGGCGGCTCTGTGGTGAGCAGAGGACGGCGGCTCTGTGGTGAGCAGAGGACGGCGGCTCTGTGGTGAGCAGAGGACGGCGGCTCTGTGGTGAGCAGAGGACGGCGGCTCTGTGGTGAGCAGAGGACGGCGGCTCTGTGGTGAGCAGAGGACGGCGGCTCTGTGGTGAGCAGAGGACGGCGGCTCTGTGGTGAGCAGAGGACGGCGGCTCTGTGGTGAGCAGAGGACGGCGGCTCTGTGGTGAGCAGAGGACGGCGGCTCTGTGGTGAGCAGAGGACGGCGGCTCTGTGGTGAGCAGAGGACGGCGGCTCTGTGGTGAGCAGAGGACGGCGGCTCTGTGGTGAGCAGAGGACGGCGGCTCTGTGGTGAGCAGAGGACGGCGGCTCTGTGGTGAGCAGAGGACGGCGGCTCTGTGGTGAGCAGAGGACGGCGGCTCTGTGGTGAGCAGAGGACGGCGGCTCTGTGGTGAGCAGAGGAGGGCGGGGGCTCTGTGGTCAGCGCAGGACGGGGGCTCTGTGGTCAGCGCAGGACGGGGGCTCTGTGGTTAGCAGTGAGTGCGGTGGGTGAGTGGTTAGCAGTGAGAGGGGTGGCTCAGTGGGTAGCAGTGAGTGGGGTGGGTCAGTGGGTAGCAGTGAGTGGGGCGGCTCAGTGGTCAGCAGTGAGTGGGGCGGCTCAGTGGTCAGCAGTGAGTGGGGCAACTCAGTGGTCAGCAGTGAGTGCGGCGGCTCTGTGGTGAGCAGAGGACGGCGGCTCTGTGGTGAGCAGAGGACGGCGGCTCTGTGGTCAGCGCAGGACGGCGGCTCTGTGGTCAGCGCAGGACGGGGGCTCTGTGGTCAGCGCAGGACGGGGGGCTCTGTGGTCAGCGCAGGACGGGGGCTCTGTGGTCAGCGCAGGACGGGGGCTCTGTGGTCAGCGCAGGACGGGGCTCTGTGGTCAGCGCAGGCTAGGTGGGCGGAGCCACGTCGGGAGTGCCGCGAGGTGGGCGGAGCCACGTCGGGAGTGCCGCGAGGTGGGCGGAGCCACGGCGGGAGTGCCGCGAGGTGGGCGGAGCCACGGCGGGAGTGACGTGAGGTGGGCGGAGCCACGGCGGGAGTGACGCGAGGTGGGCGGAGCCACGCCGGTGAGGTGGGCGGAGCCACGCCGGGAGCCGTGTAGCGGGATGGCGGCGGGGTAAGTATACTGGAGTGTGTGTGTGTGTGTGTGTGGGTGTGTGAGTGTGTATGTGTGATGTGGTTGGGATGGTGTGTGTGTGTTTGGGAGGACTGTAGTGAGAGGCTGTGTGTGTGTTTGATGAGAGTAGTGAGGGGGGCGAGCGGAACGTTGAAACGCCGGTGCCTGTAGCTGCACGGAAAGTTCCGCACGGCTACCCCGCACTGTGACGTCAGCAGCATGGTCGGAGGCCGTCACGGAAGTAACCCTTCGGGTTCTCCGGAAGTGGCCTTCGGCTTTTATATAATAGAATAGATAGATAGATAGATAGAAGATATAATATATAATAGAAGATAATAGATAATGCCATTTCCTGATCCCAATAGATACAGGAAAACTGATAGCTGAATGAAATGCAGCAAAATGTCTGGAGCAGAGCCGTAGCTAAGTTTTGGACTCAGCGGAGGGGGGTGAATCTTCTGGGTGGACCCCTAACTAGATAATCATGTTTACAACTATAAGGTTGCACCCTAACAGGATTTGGGAGAATCTGCTGGCAAGGCCATTCACAGTAGTGAAGAAGATGGAGTCATAGTGAGTTGTCAGATATCATTTTTTGCCATATATCCCTAGTTAAGGCAGGTAGCAAGATGTAGACTTTACGTGACTGCAGACTACCGAATTGTACAGCTTGTGGCACGCACGCTATCAATCCTTGTCATTCCCACAGTGAGCAGGCGGTCACATGATAGCATATAAGTGATTTACATATTGGAATCGTGATAGCGTGCACACCACAAGCTGTACAATTCAGCGGTTATATAGAGTAAATGCAAACTCTTGTTCCAAGTTTGGACAGCCCCTTTAATCACATTGGCTGTATGTTTGGTCACTGTGTCCTGCAGCAGAATCAATTTGGAGCTAATGAGATGCCGGCTTGATTATCTTGTGGACAAAAATTATGTCCAGCAGAGCGCACAGTGACTCCATCGGCATCATTCTAGTCAATAGTCCATACATGGCGACACCCAAATGCTGTTTTGTAGGAGCTTGGCCATACACCCTGAAGGAGCCACTGAATGAATGTCGAAACCCTTTCTGAACACAGCTTTACTTGAATGTATTTACATAAAACCGGCTGTCAATCACCCGATACACAAGCAACACGTTCATCGATTGGGTGAGATAAGTTATAAGCTTGCTGCTTAAATATCATTGTTCTCGGCAGCAGATAGTCTAGAATATAAATGTCCTATCGAGAACAATCTATTATATAAAACCCGAAGGCCACTTCCGGAGGAGGCCACGCCCACTTCCGTGATGGCCTTCGCCCAGGCTCATCCAGTGCACTGTAGCCAGGCTGCCCCCCGGGTACAGTCACCGACACACGGAACGTTCCGATCTCGGAAGTTCCGTGTGCCCTCCTGCCACTCCCCTCCACCCTCTGCCCTCCAGCCAGTACCTACATACCGGGGGGGGGCAGGGGGGCCCATTGCCCGCCACCTCGGAGGGCCACACACACCCTGGGGGTACCCGTGCTCCCTGCCGTGTGCCTGGAGAGGAGGGAGGGCGGGACTTCCTCTCCTGCAGCTCTGCCCGCCCCTCCTCTCCTCCTACACCCGACGTCCGGCCACCGGTAAGTCTGCATCTGCAGCCATACACGCTGCTCTGCCCTCCAACCTGTGTGCCCCCTCTGCCCTCTGTCCTCTGTGTCCTCTGCCCCCTGTCCTCTGTGTCCTCTGCCCCCTGTCCTCTGTGTCCTCTGCCCCCTGTCCTCTGTGTCCTCTGCCCCCTGTCCTCTGTGTCCTCTGCCCCCTGTCCTCTGTGTCCTCTGCCCCCTGTCCTCTGTGTCCTCTGCCCCCTGTCCTCTGTGTCCTCTGCCCCCTGTCCTCTGCCCCCTGTCCTCTGTGTCCTCTGCCCCCCTGTGTCCTCTGCTGTCCTCTGCCCCCTGTCCCTGTCCTCTGCCCCTTCCTCTGGTCCCTCGTGTCCTCTGTCCCCCCCTGTCCTCTGTGTCCTCTGCCCCCTGTCCTCTGTGTCCTCTGCCCCCTGTCCTCTGTGTCCTCTGCCCCCTGTCCTCTGTGTCCTCTGCCCCCTGTCCTCTGTGTCCTCTGCCCCCTGTCCTCTGTGTCCTCTGCCCCCTGTCCTCTGTGTCCTCTGCCCCCTGTCCTCTGTGTCCTCTGCCCCCTGTCCTCTGTGTCCTCTGCCCCCTGTCCTCTGTGTCCTCTGCCCCCTGTCCTCTGTGTCCTCTGCCCCCTGTCCTCTGTGTCCTCTGCCCCCTGTCCTCTGTGTCCTCTGCCCCCTGTCCTCTGTGTCCTCTGCCCCTGTCCTCTGTGTCCTCTGCCCCCTGTCCTCTGTGTCCTCTGCCCCCTGTCCTCTGCCCCCTGTCCTCTGTGTCCTCTGCCCCCTGTCCTCTGTGTCCTCTGCCCCCTGTCCTCTGCCTCCTCTGCCCCCTCTGTGTCCTCTGCCCCCTGTCCTCTGTGTCCTCTGCCCCCTGTCCTCTGTGTCCTCTGCCCCCTGTCCTCTGTGTCCTCTGCCCCCTGTCCTCTGTGTCCTCTGCCCCTGTCCTCTGTGTCCTCTGCCCCCTGTCCTCTGTGTCCTCTGCCCCCTGTCCTCTGTGTCCTCTGCCCCCTGTCCTCTGTGTCCTCTGCCCCCTGTCCTCTGTGTCCTCTGCCCCCTGTGTCCTCTGCCCCCTGTCCTCTGTGTCCTCTGCCCCCTGTCCTCTGCCCCTGTCCTCTGCGTCTTCTGCCCCCTGTCCTCTGCGTCTTCTGCCCCCTGTCCTCTGCGTCTTCTGCCCCCTGTCCTCTGCGTCTCTGCCCCCTGTCCTCTGCGTCCTCTGCTCTCGTCCTCTGCCCCCTCTGCGTCCTCTGCCCCCTCTCGCCCTCGCTCTGCCCCCTCTCTGCCCCCTCTGGTCTCTCCCCTCTGCGTCCTCTGCCCCCTCTGCGTCCTCTGCCCCCTCTGCGTCCTCTGCCCCCTCTGCGTCCTCTGCCCCCTCTGCGTCCTCTGCCCTCTCCCTCTGTCGTCCTCTGCCCCCTCTGCGTCCTCTGCCGCCCTCTGCTCCCTCTCGTCCTCTGCCCCCTCTCTGCCGCCCGTCCTCTGGCCCCCTTCTGCGTTCCTCTGCCCCCTCTGCGTCCTCTGCCCCCTGTCCTCTGCGTCCTCTGCCCCCTGTCCTCTGTCCCTGCTCCCTGTCCTCTGCCCCCTGTCCTCTGTGTCCTCTGCCCCCTGTCCTCTGTGTCCTCTGCCCCCTGTCCTCTGCGCCTGTCTCTGCCCTGTCTGCCTTCTCTGCGTCCTCTGCCCCCTGTCCTCTGCGTCCTCTGCCCGCCTGTCCTCTCGCGTCCTCTGCCCCCTGTCCTCTGCGTCCTCTGCCCCCTGTCCTCTGCTTCCTCTGCCCCCTGTCCTCTGCGTCCTCTGCCCCTCTCTGTGGTCCTCTGCCCCCTGTCCTCTGCCCCCTGTCCTCTGCCCCCTGTCCTCTGCCCCCTGTCCTCTGCCCCCTGTCCTCGTGTCCTCTGCCCCCTGTCCTCTGTGTCGCCTTCTGCCCCCTGTCCTCTGTGTCCTCTGCCCCCTGTCCTCTGTGTCCTCTGCCCCCTGTCCTCTGCTGTCCTCTGCCCCCTGTCCTCTGCGCCCTCTCTGCCCCCTGTCCTCTGCCCCCTCTGCGTCCTCTGCCCCCCTCTGTGTCCTCTGCCCCTGTCCTCTGCCCCTGTCCTCTGCCCCCTGTTCCTCTGCCCCCTGTCCTCTGCCCCCTGTCCTCTGCCCCCTCTGCGCCTCTGCCCCCTGTCCTCTGCCCCTGCCTCTGCCCTCTGTCCTCTGCGTCCTCTGTGTCCTCTGCCCCCTCTCCTCTGCCCCTCTTTGTCCTCTGCTCCTCTGCCCCCTGTCCTCTGCCCCTGTCCTCTGCCCCCTGTCCTCTGCCCCCTGTCCTCTGCCCCCTGTCCTCTGCCCCCTGTCCTCTGCCCCCTGTCCTCTGCCCCCTGTTCCCTCTGTGTCCTCTGTGCCTCCTCTGCCCCCTCTGTGTCCTCTGCCCCCTGTCCTCTGCGTCCTCTGCCCCCTGTCCTCTGCCTCCTCTGCCCCTGTCCTCTGCTCCTCTGCCCCCTGTCCTCTGCCCCTCTGCCCCCTGTCCTCTGCCTCCTCTGCCCCCTGCCCTGGTCCTCTGCCCCTCTGTCCCCTGCGTCCTCTGCCCCTGTCCTCTGCGTCCTCTGCCCCCTGTCCTCTGCTTCCTCTGCCCCCTGTCCTCTGCGTCCTCTGCCCCCTCTGTGTCCTCTGCCCCCTGTCCTCTGCCCCCTGTCCTCTGCCCCCTGTCCTCTGCCCCCTGTCCTCTGCCCCCTGTCCTCTGTGTCCTCTGCCCCCTGTCCTCTGTGTCCTCTGCCCCCTGTCCTCTGTGTCCTCTGCCCCCTGTCCTCTGCGTCCTCTGCCCCCTGTCCTCTGCGTCCTCTGCCCCCTGCCCCCTCTGCGTCCTCTGCCCCCTGTCCTCTGCCCCCTGCGTCCTCTGCCCCCTGTCCTCTGCCCCCTGTCCTCTGCCCCCTGTCCTCTGCCCCCTGTCCTCTGCCCCCTGTCCTCTGCCCCCTGTCCTCTGCCCCCCTGCTCCTCTGCCCTGTCCTCTGCCCTGTCCTCTGCCCCCTGTCCTCTGCCCCCTGTGTCCTCTGCCCCTCTCTCTGCCCCCTGTCCTCTGCCCCCTGTCCTCTGCCCCCTGTCCTCTGCCCCCTGTCCTCTGCCCCCTGTCCTCTGCCCCCTGTCCTCTGCCCCCTGTCCTCTGCCCCCTGTCCTCTGCCCCCTGTCCTCTGCCCCCTGTCCTCTGCCCCCTGTCCTCTGCCCCCTCTGTGTCCTCTGCCTCCTCTGCCCCCTCTGTGTCCTCTGCCCCCTGTCCTCTGCGTCCTCTGCCCCCTGTCCTCTGCCTCCTCTGCCCCCTGTCCTCTGCCTCCTCTGCCCCCTGTCCTCTGCCTCCTCTGCCCCCTGTCCTCTGCGTCCTCTGCCCCCTGTCCTCTGCGTCCTCTGCCCCCTGTCCTCTGCGTCCTCTGCCCCCTGTCCTCTGCGTCCTCTGCCCCCTGTCCTCTGCGTCCTCTGCCCCCTGTCCTCTGCGTCCTCTGCCCCCTGTCCTCTGCGTCCTCTGCCCCCTGTCCTCTGCGTCCTCTGCCCCCTGTCCTCTGCGTCCTCTGCCCCCTGTCCTCTGCGTCCTCTGCCCCCTGTCCTCTGCGTCCTCTGCCCCCTGTCCTCTGCGTCCTCTGCCCCCTGTCCTCTGCGTCCTCTGCCCCCTGTCCTGTTTGTCATGTGACACAAGTGAACTTAGCGAGGCCGTGTACATCTAGTCAGAATGTGGCCAGAGGTGTGCAAATCGCACACCTGTGGTCACATGACGGCCCACTATCCACTGCTGACATCAGTAAATCCTGACAGCAGGCAGTGCGCATGCTATGAGGATTCACAAGTCTGCGGTGAAACGGCTATTAAACGACTGACAATCGACTTCATATAACTGGCCAGCGGTTGTTTAAAAGCAGCATTGTCCAGTATAAATTTACCCTTAGTTCCAGCTACCTTATTCTTTGACTTCTTCTCTGATTAGAATTAGCTCATCTGATTCTTCTTCATCTGGTTCACACACCATGATCACTTTTCACATCCACAGCTCGTTTCTGCGGACTTCCATCTTCTCTGGTTTTCTACAGCACATCCCAACACAATGCCCTTAAAAATAACAGCATCATTATAAGTACACCGAAATAAAAAATATGTGCATATTCTGTACACCAAATAAGCCTTATATTGTGTATGTGAATAAATATTTTCCCCACTGTGCTCCCTGCCCAAAAAGTGACCCCACTCTAACTCTCTTATGATATTTGACCTCCATACTGTCCCCTTCATATACTGTGACCACTCCATTCCTCCCCCATGAAGTATGGCTGCAACGCAGTTTTTTCGTGTTAAAAATATCCTTCAAATATACCCCCCTTATATACAGTGGCCTATACGCTGTCCAAGCTACCAATGTACCTATGATATGAACAGTGTCCACCCATACTGTCAACATCTTCAGTGCCCCTCCCCAAGCCACCCCCTTCACATACTGTGCCCCCTTTTCACACTGTACAACCTCCATAATGTGCTCACACTGTCCCTGGTATACTGCTTTCATCATAGTGTGCTCTCCCACTGCCCCTCATATACTGCTCACCCCCATAATGTGCACTCCCACTGTCCCTTGCATACCGCTTTCATCATAGTGTGCCCTCACACAGTCCATTGTGTACTGCTCACCTCAGTGTGCTCACCTACTGTCCTTCATAATATGCTGCTCACCCCATAATGTGCCCTCACACTGTATAACCTCCATAATGTGCTCTCACGCTGTCCCTCGTATACTGCTCGCCCTATAGTAGTATACTGCTTACCCCATAATGTGCCCTCATACTGTCCCTCGTATACTGCTTCCCTCATAGTGTGCTCTCCCATTGTCCCTTGTATACTGCTCACCCCATAGTGTGCTCCCCCACTATCCCTCGTATACTGGTCAACCCATAATGTGTCCTCACACTGACCTTTGTGTACTCCTCACCCCATTGTGTGCCCTCACAGTCCTTACTTTTGTATACTGCCTCCTATACTGTGACCTCTCTTTGTATACTGAGTGTGACGAATTTGCCACTGAACCTGGCAGCTCCATAGCGCCCCTATTAAACACAGGGCAGTCAGGAAACTGCCTGAGAATAACAGAGAGACTGCAGCTGCCTGTCTGTGCTGATTTATTAAGGCACCATCAGTGTGTGGAATATGCCTTCTAGTCCCAGGCCAGAAGCATATACAGTCATATGAAAAAGTTTGGGCACCCCTCTTAATCTTACTCATTTTTTTTAGTTTAAAATTGGGTTTTTGCAACAGCTATTTCAGTGTGATATATGTAATAACTGATGGACACAGTAATATTTCAGGATTGAAATGAGGTTTATTGCACTAACCAAAAATGTGAAATATGCATTATTTCAAAAATTGACAGGTGCAAAAGTATGGACACCTCAACAGAAAAGTGACATTAATATTTAGTAGATCCACTTTTTGCAAAACGAACAGCCTCTAGTTGCTTCCTGTAGCTGTTAATGAGTTCCTGGATCCTGGATGAAGGTATTTTTGACCATTCCTCTTTACAAAACAATTCCAGTTCAGTTAAGTTTGATGGTCGCCGAGCATGGACAGCCCGCTTCAAAACATCCCACAGATGTTCAATGATATTCAGGTCTGGGGACTGGGATGGCCATTCCAGAACATTGTAATTGTTCCTCTGCATGAATGCCTGAGTAGATTTGGAGCAGTGTTTTGGATCATTTTCTTGCTGAAAGATCCATCCCCGGCGTAACTTCAACTTTGACACTGATTCTTGAACATTATTCTCAAGAATCTGCTGATACTGAGTGGAATCCATGCGACCCTCAACTTTAACAAGATTCCCGATGCCGTCATTGGCCACACAGCCCCAAAGCATGATGGGGCCTCCCCCAAATTTGACAGTGGGTGGCAAGTGTTTTTCTTGGAATGCTGTGTTTTTGTGGCGCCATGCATAACGCCTTGTTGTATGACCAAACAACTCAATCTTTGTTTCATCAGTCCACAGGACCTTCTTCCAAAATGAAACTGGCTTGTCCAAATGTGCTTTTGCATACCTCAGGCGACTGTTTGTGGCGTGCATGCAGAAACGGCTTCTTTCACATCACTCTCCCATACAGCTTCTCCTTGTGCAGTGTGCGCTGTATTGTTGACCGATGCACAGTGACACCATCTGCAGCAAGATGGTGCTGCAGGTCTTTGGAGGTGGTCTGTGGATTGTTCTTGACTGTTCTCACCATTCGTCTCTGCCTTTCTGATATTTTTGTTGGCCTGCCACTTCTGGCCTTTACAAGAACTGTCCCTGTGGTCTTCCATTTCCTTACTATGTTCCTCTCAGTGGAAACTGACAGGTTAAATCTCTGAGACAACTTTTTGTATCCTCCCCTGAACAACTAGGTTGAACAATCTTTTTTTTTCAGATCATTTGAGAGCTGTTTTGAGGAGCCCATGATGCCACTTCTCAGAGAAGATGCAAATAGGAGAACAACTTGCAAGTGGACACCTGAAATATCTTTTCTCATTATTGGATACACCGGGCTATGAAGTACAAAGCTCAATGAGGTTACCAAACCAATTTAGTGCTTCAGTAAGTCAGTAAAAAGTAGTTAGGAGTATTCAAATCATGAAAATCAGAAGGGTGCCCATACTTTTGGCACCTGTCAAATTTTGAAATAATGCATATTTCACATTTTTGGTTACTACAATAAACCTCATTTCAAACCTGAAATATTACTGTGTCCATCAGTTATTACATATATCACACTGAAATAGCTGTTGCAAAAAAACAATTTTAAACAAAAAAAAAAAAGAGTAAGATTAAGAGGGGTGCCCAAACTTTTTCATATGACTGTATATTAACCGCCACCCCATCACTGACAGGGGTTGTGAATAAACACAAGGACCAATTGCTGCCACCAGTTTTTCTAGATGTAAGTTCGGTCAGTGATCAAGATTATATCGGGGTCCAAAACCAACCCAGTTAGCGTGTAATGTTAAATGAGCACATGGGAGTGGGGATGTCGTGATCGAGATTTTTTTTTTTTCAAAAAAAGGCGGAATTTCAACGGATTTGAAAAATGGCCAAGTCAAGTAAACCTAAAGTTCAAGTTTGCCTGATCTGCTGGATCTGAACAAAAATGCAGATGTGAAATTACCCGTTTGCTGGTTTCACACTTGCTGTTTTTTCCAGTCAGACATCACAAAACACCCACTGACCTTGTGGAGACCAGTGGAGGATAACACTGCGGGCACCAGTTAAAGCACTCAAACACAGTGAAACCCAAGGTGCATTGCTCCCTAGAATTTTAATATGCAGATGAAGTCCATGGAGCCTCGGTTAAGAGTCTACAACATGGACACCAGCCAGTTATCCCACCAGGGAAGGACCTAGCCCAGGGTATTAGTAGCCCTTAAGTCACTATCCAGCCCTTGCGAGCTTGAAGATATGGCCAGGGGTTTACCATGGACTAGGTATCCAACCACAGACAGCTGTTTCGGGGTTGTTGCCCCTCATCAGTGTGGCGCAGGATTCTGGCTGGGTGGGAGCAATGCTTGATAGACAGACATCACAAAGCACCCACTGACCTTGTGGAGACCAGTGGAGGATAACACTGCGGGCACCATTTTTCCAGTCAGGCAAGATCAGGTATTTCAGGAAAAAAAACCTGATCCTTTCAGGATCCAGTTTTTTACCCAATCACTTTAATGGTATCAAGTAGAAATCTACAGCGACAGTTTCCTGGCACCATTAAAGTGAATAATGAAAACGATCCTGAAATGATCAGGTTTTTTTCCTGAAATACCTGATCTTATCTGATTGGAAAAAACCTCAAGTGTGAAACTAGTTTTAGTCCCCTAATGCAAACCTGACAAAAACAGAAACCTACAAACACAGAGAAATAAAACAAGACACTTACACTCATTCACCACTTTATTTTAACAATTTTAAAAAAGACAAGTCCAACATAGTCCAGTGTTTCGGTGCAACGTGTCCCAGAAATACCTGTAAGGCTATGTGCCGACGCCTCTTTTTTGGTGCAGAGTTTTTCAGCAGCAAAAACGCTGTTTAACTGCATCCTGTGGCTAAAAAATGCAGTAAAAAAACGCATGCGTTTTTTTAGTGCAGTTTGTGGTCATGAGTTTTTTCACTTTTGGCAATGGCAGGGAGGGCTGAAAAGAGCTATGAATACGCCCCAAAAATTGACATGCTCATTCTTTTGTCTTGACCTCAAACTGCACCTGCAAGGGAAAAAAAAGCATTGTTAACACAGTACTTCAGAATTCTCATTGACTTTACTGGCGGAAGGGTAGACATGCCTTTCTGTGAAGAAAAAAAAAAAAAAGCAGCAAAAAACACGTCTGCACAAAACCCAAGTAAAGTTTGTTGAGTGTCAGAACGATGTTCTACAGACTTTGTCGGAATAGCTGGACTACGTCGGACCTCCATATGATTTTTTTATGTTTTTTATAAAGTGGGGAATGAGTGCTAGTGTGTTTGTTTTGTATGTTTTGTTTTGTTTTTTTGTTTTTTTTCAAGTTTTCATTTGTGGACTATGACGGATTCAGTGGACTGCAGAGAATTCCCTGGACTATGGTGGACCTGTATGGATTTTTTTCAAGCTTTCGGTGAGTGTTTATTTTAATAAAAAAATTTGTGTTTTTCTTTTGATTACTGGGTTAGTAATTGGAGTGTCTGGTAGACAGCTTTCTATTACCAACACCAGGGCTTGATGCCGGTTGTGTTTTTGGACACTACAGAGCTGACATCAACCCGAAATATCATTACCCCAATTGCCAAAGCACTAGAGCATTGCAAAGAGCCAAAGTAAAGCTGCTGACTTGCAGTACCTCGCAATGCTCCTCTTTTAGGATGGCTATGGCTTTATTTTTAGGCTGGGAAAAGTCCTTTAAAATCTGTCTTTTGATCTATTATCTATTTCTCTATTATCTGTCTATCTATTCCTTTAATATCTGTGTCTACATCCATCTTTCTTCTTTGTACATTTATAACACACTAGATGGGGGCCCCATGCTATCACATTGGGAGGGTGGTGGCGTCACGATAGGAGTGAGTTCCGTGGTGCTAGAAGCAGCAACTGTCTCTTCCCCCGTGCTCTCTCCCCCCTGTGTGCTGTCGTTCTACCCTTTGTGCTGTCTTCTCCCCTCTGTGCTGTGTTCTATAACCTGTCTCCCCCTGTTCGCTGTCTCTCTCCCCAAAGATAGCAGTCGTCCAAGTAAGTGCACATGCGTGCTGGGTGTATGCATGCACACTTACTCAGGTGGTAATGTGCCAGCAGCTTCGGGGGGCAGCAACAGTTTCAGGTTGCAGCAATTTGCAGGAAGCTGCGGCACCACTGGCAGTTCTGCGCAATTTTACAGTATCGCCAGTGGGCGCCATATTAGCACATCAATCACTTGGGTGTGCAAATATGGTGGAGGTGTGTGATAGCAGGACATCTGGATGCAAAAAGTGGCAGACGAGACAATTATGAAAGTGCCCCCCTGTGCGCTCTCTGCCCTCCTCCTGTGCGCTCTCTCTTGCCCTTCCCCTGTGCACACTCTCTGCCCTCCCCCTGTGCGCTCTCTCTGCCCTCCCCCTGTGCGCTCTCTTTGCCCTCCCCCTGTGCGCTCTCTCTGCCCTCCCCCTGTGCGCTCTCTCTGCCCTCCCCCTGTGCGCTCTCTCTGCCCTCCCCCTTTGGGCTCTCTCTGCCCTCCCCCTTTGGTCTCTCTCTGCCCTCCCCCTTTGGTCTCTCTCTGCCCTCCCCCTTTGGGCTCTCTCTGCCCTCCCCCTGTGCGCTCTCTCTGCCCTCCCCCTGTGCGCTCTCTCTGCCCTCCCCCTGTGCGCTCTCTCTGCCCTCGCCCTGTGCCCTCTCTCTGCTCCTTAGCCCGTACCATGCACAGTTATTCAAGATGTCATTATCTTTCGACACACAGAGATCCAAAAGATGGCAGCCGCCTGAGTAAGTGCACATAAGCATCGAGTATGCGTGTTTACTCAGGCGGCGGTGAGGTGTGCCTACAGGTGTCCGGTGACTGTTCCTTTCGGCTGTTTCTGGTGTGTGTCGACCATTCCTCCCAGCGGTTGCGGGCAGCTGCGGCACCTCTGGTGGTATTATGCAATAGGCCAGTACTGCCAGCAGGTGCCATGTTGGCACACCCATCACTATGCAAGTAGATAAATATCATTCTCTCTTCATTTCATGTAGCCTGAGGTGCCCCAAAATCGCAACATGTTACGTCCCGCGGTCACATCGAATATACGTGGCGGGACACAGGCGCATGCAAACTGATGTCTGTGCAAGCACCCTGCGTCCCCATGTTAAATATAGGGACGTAGGGCGGGTCCTTAGGCTGGCACAGTGAGTGCATGCCGATGCAACGCAACCAAACGCCAGTGTGAAACCTGCCTTAGCGAAGGCACGCAGCCTCACCTGAGGAGGAGCAGAAAGTGTCTCATATATACTTACAAAATATGGTGCAAATTTTCCAAGAAAGTTGAGTCTTTTTTATGTAATTCTCCGCAATTTTAGCTTTGTAAATTAACTCTCCCATCCTCTTTATAACTTTCATTTATCTTTTAATTTCTAGCTCTTTAAGAACATTGATAAAGCTAAGAAGAAGCAAAGGGAAATATTCTAAGTAAGTTGAATATGACTGGTAGCTGTTGTCTACAGTGTGTACCGTCTTCTTCATCATTAAAAAGCTTGTCCCACAATTTAATGTATATGGCTTTGTCATATCTCACAGAACCAGATTGTCTAGATATTGTGTTTACATACTTGGTATCGCGCAAAATGTGGTCTTTTCAACCCTTTCAGACCTTTAGACCACGTGCACACGCTGAGTATTTGGTGAGTTTTCACCTCAGTATTTGTAGCCAAAACCAGGAGTGGGTGATAAATCCAGAAGTGGTGACATGTTTCTATTAGAATTTTCCTCTGATTGTTTCACTCCTGGTTTTGGCTACAAAAACTGAGGTAAAAAACTCACCAAATACTCAATGTGTGCACGTGGCCCCAGTGTCCAGTGCTTGTGAGTAAAAGCCAGGAATGTTTTGTCTAATCTAACGGAATAAAGCTAGCTGTATGCTTCAGCTGAGGCACTTTTCTGAACAAAATTTTCCTAAACGCCTTTGAAATGAAATATGCTACAAGACGTGCACAATGTGCAGTACATGTGTTGCCTATCCACAGGGTACATTCATTTCTGTCTAACGGTTAGAACCTCTTTCGTCCCATAGAAGTTAGAGTGGTGAATATATATGTAAGTTATTTCTCTACTTGTATAGGGGACTCTTAGAATCTGTGGATGTTCCAGCAGCTGGACCTCCAATAGTTGGTGATGAATGTATTTTGTGACAAAACTCCTTTAATTCTATAATATTTAAAGAGGACCTGTCACCCCCCTGGTGCTATGCTAACTGAATGCAGCACTGCATTCAGGTAAGGGATCCCCCATGTTTCTAGCCCCCCTGTTGGTTGTTAAAAATACTTTATAAAGTGTACAGATAACGAGTCCAGAGGGACTTACTCAGTAATGAGTCATCGCTGTTGCTGGTGTCCTCCCTGCCTCCAGCCCTCTCTGTGCCACCTCCAGCCCTCTCTTGTTCAGCCTACTGTATGTGTCATTGCTGTTGCTGGTGTCCTCTCTGCCTCCAGCCCCCTCTGTGCACCTCCAGCCTTCAACGATGACACATACAGGAGGCTGAACAAGAGAGGGCTGGAGGTGGCACAGAGAGGGCTAGAGGCGGGGAGGACACATACAGGAGGCTGCACAAGAGAGGGCTGGAAGTGGCACAGAGAGGGCTGGAGGTGGGGAGGACACCAGCAACAGGGATAACACATTACTGAGCAAGTCCCTCTGAGCTCCTTATCTGTACACTTTATAAAGTCTTTTTAACAACTTACAGAGGGGCTGGAGACCATAGGGGGACCCCTTCCCTGAATGCAGCAGACACGCTGTATTCAGTGCTGCATTCAGTTAGCATAGCACCAGGGGGTGACAGGTCCTCTTTAATATTTTTTTATTTTGAGACCCATAAAGATTTTGGTCACTTGGGGGGGAGGGGGGGGAGAGACTACTGGTTGCCTTTATTTTGACAGTCCTTTTGTTCTGCAGGGATGATCCTCCGAGGAGCCGAGGAGAAATTAAGTTCCAGATGAGATCAGAACTTTTGAGCATTATCAGCAGTTTCTCTGATCTAGTTAATGCTGTTCACTGGATGCCCCCCGGTTTTCTATGGGGGGGATGTTCTCCAACATGGCTGGTTGGACTGATGGGGACAATTTCTTCAATAATTGGAATCTACCAGACTGCCGTTGGAGGAACCTCTGCAGGAGTTTAAAGTGAAAGACAGAAGTGGATTATGATGTCTAAGTACCTAGTTAAAATCCCGGAATGCTAGTCATGGATTTAAAGAGGACCTGTCACCAAACCAGACATGGTGATCTAATTACAGCACTGGATACAGCATGTCTGCAGCATGCAGGCAAGGGGTCCCCCAGCACTTGAGCAGCCCTGTACCCCGAGATAATACACTTAGAAAACTTACATGCTACAGCCACTAAGGAGGTGGCTAGGGGCTGCAGCCAAGGGCAGATTCACACCCCCTGCCTGTGTAATCTGCCCACCACTGCCAATCATTCTCTCCCTGTCTGCAGCATTTAAACAGAGTTTTTTGTTTTTTTTCAGAACTTGCCGTTTGGCCCTGCCCCTCAGGCATGGTTTGGTGACCGGTCCTCTTTAAGGGTTTAGGGTTTGTGAAGAAGCCTACAGTAACCCTAAACCCGAGATTATTTTTGAACTCAGGTTTTCATTGTCGTTTTATGTGTAAAATTCTTCAAATTGGTTAATGCAGCTTGATGGATTTTAATTAATAATTAATACACTTTTATTTTCCAGCCTATGTCATATGGCACCTTTTTAGACGAAAAAGTCACACAATCCTTTAAAATATCAGTCTTCAACTGCAGAAAAATTACCTTTGATTTTGTACTCCACAGGATACTCAAATTAAAATTGCAAAAAAGTTTTCAACATTTGTAAAATATGTCCATAATGTCAAGCAAAAAAAAACAAATGCCAAAACAATTAAAGTGAACTTAAATGAAGCCTGTAGCAGGTTTTTGGACCCCAAAGTTATATCATCATACTACAGTACCTGTAATTCCGATTAGAATTATACTTTTATAAGTCCATGTCTTCATTGTCATGTAATCCATTGCTGTATTTTTATGCAGATTAGCTCACAGGTTTGGCCTGCACTTACAACCTTTTGCCCTCTCCCCTCTCCCTCTTTCCTATCGGTACTGGCTGCCTGTCGGTGATTGACATATCACTTTTCTCTATGACCTACATCTTGCACTAGTGCCATCATTCTCGAGAGCGCCACATGCATGGGTGGATATTTCAGCTCTTGAAGCATCATTAACCCCTTCACCCCCGGGCCTATTTTGACCCTAATGACCAGGCCATTTTTGTCAATTCTGACCAGTGTCCCTTTATGAGGTAATATCTCTGGAACGCTTCATTGGATCCGAGCGATTCTGAGATTGTTTTTTCGTGACATATTGGGCTTCATGTTAGTATTAAATTTAGGTCGATAATTTTTGCGATTATTTGTGAAAAAATCAAAAATTTGGCAAAAACTTTGAAAATTTAGCAACTTTCAAATTATGAATTTTTATTCTGCTAAACCAGAGAGTTATGTGACACAAAATAGTTAATAAATACCATTTCCCACATGTCTACTTTACATCAGCACAATTTTGGAAAAAAATATTTTTTTTGTTCGGAAGTTATAAGGGTTCAAAGTTCATCAGCAATTTTTCATTTTTCCAGCAAAATTTACAAAGCCATTTTTTTTAGTGACCACATCACATTTGAAGTCTTTTTGAGGGATGTACATGACAGAAAACACCCAAAAGTGACACCATTCCAAAAACTGCACCCCTCAAGCTAATCAAAACTACATTCAAGAAGATTATTAACCCTTCAAGTGCTTCACGGGAACTAAAGCAAAGTGGAAGGAAAAAAATGGTCATTTTAATTTTTCCAAGAAAAATGTTCTTTTAGCCTCAATTCTTTCATTTTCACATGGGCAACAGGATAAAATGGATCCTAAAAATTGTTGGGCAATTTCTCCTGAGTACATCGATATCTCATATGTGGTCATAAACCACTGTTTGGGCGCACGGCAGGGCTCAGAAGGGAAGGAGCGCAATTTGACTTTTGGAGCTAATTTTCCATTCAAAAAGTCAAATGGCGCTCCATCACTTCTGAGCCCTGCTGTGTGCCCAAACAGTGGTTTATGACCACATGTGAGGTATTGGTGTACTCAGGAGAAATTGCCCAACAATTTTTAGGATCCATTTTATCCTGTTCCCCATGTGAAAATGAAAAAATTTAGGCTAAAAGAAAATTTTTTGTGGAACAAAAAATACTTTTTCATTTTTACGGATGAATTTGTGAAGCACCTGGGGGTTCAAAATGCTCACCACCCATCTAGATAAGTTCCCTGGGGGCTCTAGTTTTCCAAAATGGGGTCACTTGTGAGAGAGCTCCAATGTTTCAGCACACAGGGGCTCTCCAAACGCGACATGGTGTCCGCTAACAATTTGACTGAAAAATTAGCTCCAATTGTTAGCGGACACCATGTCACGTTTGGAGAGCCCCTGTGTACCTAAACATTGGAGCTCCCCCACAAGTGACCCCATTTTGGAAACTAGACCCCCCCCCAGGGAACTTATCTAGATGGGTGGTGAGCATTTTGAACACCCCGGTGCTTCACAAAATAATCTGTAACAATGAAAAAAGAAAATTTTTGTGGAAGAAAAAGTACTTATTCAATTTTACAGATGAATTTGTGAAGCACCTGGGTGTTCAAAATGCTAACAATTCATCGAGAAGTTCCCTGGGAGGTCTAGTTTCCAAAATGGGGTCACTTGTGGGGGAGCTCCAATGTTTAGGCACACAGGGGCTCTCCATACGCGACATGGTGTCCGCTAACTATTGAAATTGTTAGCGGACACCAAGTCGCATATGGAGTGCCCATGTGTGCCTAAACATAGGAGCTCCCCCACAAGTGACCTCATTTTGGAAACTAAACCCCCAAGGAATGCATCTAGATGCATAGTGAGCACTTTGAACCCCCAGGTGCTTCACAAATTGATCCGTAAGAAGGAAAAAGTACTTTTTTTTCACACAAATTTTCTTTTTTCATTTTTACGGATCAATTTGTGAAGCACCTGGGGGTTCAAAGTGCTCACTATGCATCTAGATGCATTCCTTGGGGGTCTAGTTTCCAAAATGAGGTCACTTGTGGGGGAGCTCCAATGTTTAGGCACACATGGGCTCTCCATATGCAACATGGTGTCCGCTAACAATTCCAAAGTGTTCACTATTCATCTAAATACAGTGAAGCTCTTTTTATTTTTTTTCTAGGACTAATTCTAGAAAAAAAAATGGCGTGGGGCTCCGCCATATTTTTGGTCCAGCCAGGTACAACTTGGCAGCTACGGATTGCCACCAACCCCCTGCTGCCTTGTTGTACCTGGCTGGCAACCAAAAATACAGCAAAGCCCTTTTTTTTTTCTTCTAGAACTAACTCTAGAAAAAAAATGACGTGGGGCTCCGCCATATTTTTGGTCCAACCAGGTACAACTAGGCAGCTGGGGGCTGGAATCCGCAGCATGGAGAGGCCCAAGCATTCTGGGCCCCCCCCCCATGCTGCGAATTGCAGCCCGCAGCCACCCCAGAAAATGGCGCATTCATTGAAGCACCATTTTCTGGCGCTGTACCCAGACTCTTCCAGTTGCCCTGGTGGCGGTGGCAAACTGGGTAATAAAGGGGTTAATGCCAGATTTTTATTGGCAGCTGGCACTAAGCCCGAGATTCATAATATAGGGCCAATGTTAGACCCGCCATTAGGAATCTCTGGTAAATAGTCAGAAAATACACACAGAGAAAAATCTTTTTATTTGAAAAAAACACAAACAAAATTCGGACTCCATCTTTATTATAAAGATCCGACGTAGTCCACAACGAAGGTCCCACTACGCTCGATCGCCTCCGACGTAGTCCACAATGAAGGTCCCACGACGCTCGATCGCCTCTGCTCAATCCAGAGACTGCAGCAAGGGATCAAGTCTCCTCTTCCTACAGCTTCTGGGGTCAGAGTTATGGTGCACTGTATCACAATGATCTGTCATACAGTGCACCATGAGTATGATCTCAGAGACTACAACACTTGATCCCTTGTTGCACCCATCCATCCACCTATGCACCCATCATCCACGCACGCACATCCACTCACGCACATCCACGCACATCCACGCATGCACATCCACGCACGCACACAACCACGCACGCTGACATACACGCATGCACATATCCACGCACGCACGCTGACATCCACGCACGCACGCTGACATCCACGCACGCACGCTGACATCCACGCACGCACGCTGACATCCACACACGCACGCTGACATCCACGCATGTACACATCCACGCACGCATGCTGACATCCACGCACGCACATATCCACGCACGCTGACATCCACGCACATCCACACATGCTGACATCCACGCACGCACGCTGACATCCACGCATTCACACATCCACGCACGCTGACATCCATGCACGCACGCTGACATCCATGCACGCACGCTGACATCCATGCACGCACACAGACATCCACGCACGCTGACATCCACGCACATCCACACATGCTGACATCCACACACGCTGACATCCATGCACGCACGCTGACATTCACGTACGCTGACATCCACGCACGCACGCTGACATCCACGCATGCACACATCCACACACGCACGCTGATATTCACGCACGCTGAAATTCACGCACGCTGACATCCATGCATGCACACATCCACACACGCACGCACATCCACACACAAGACCACACGCGTCCACGCACACATCCATCTATGCAAACATACACGCACATGTCTATGCACACACACCTCTATGCACGCACACGTCCACGCACGCACACACGTCTACGCTCACTCACGTCCACGCACACTCATGTACGCTCACGTCCACGCACGCACACGTCCACGCATGCACCCCCCATCCATCCATCCATCAATTCATTCATTCATTCATACATACATACTTACCCTCTGGATCCACCGATGAGCAGGAGGCCGGAAGAGGAGGCGGGGCCACCGACCGGTGGGCACAGAAGGCACACAGCCGGAGGCAGGGCTGGGGCGGCTGCAGCGGCGGGTGCACCGAGGTGTGCAGCCCGCCGCAGGAGGTGAGGGGGGGCAGCACACAGGGCAGAGGTGGGGGCAGCCTGGGTGGGGCACCGGAGCAGGGACCGGACAGTGTTGCCGGTGGGCACACCCGCGGGTGCAGCCCGCCGGCATATACATAATAATAGAGCGGGGCGGCCGGTTTGGGGGGACGGGGGGGGCCCCCCTGTGAGTCATGGAGCGGGAGGGGGGTGAGGAGGGGTGGACACATGCCGATCCGCCCCCCCAGATCTGATTGGAGAGCTCCAATCAGATCTGGAGGGGTGAATCCCTATGATTCCCTCCGATCGGCAGTTTCACTTTTAAACTGCCGATCGGAGGGGTCCTGGGCACGGGGAGGTTAATCCACCCCCTGTGGGGACATCTACAGGTTGTCACAGAGCAGCAGCATCTGTGACACCTGAGCGACGCCACTCACAGGAGCTGCAGCAGCTCAAATCTGCCAGGACGTTGTGCAACGTCCTGTGTCGGGAACGGGCAGAAACACAGGACGTTGTGCAACGTCCTATGTCGGGAAGGGGTTAAAGGCCGCTTCACACGCTAGGATCTCGTTAATGATACCGTTGAAACGTCACGGATTTGTGAACGTTCTAAAGATATTGTTTGTGTGTCCTTGCGTGTAAACGAACGATGTAGGATGGAAAAATCGTTGGAACTTTCATCCAAAAAATGAGATTCTGACCTCAAATCTATCGTTCGTCGTCCAATTAACGCTGCTTGAAGAAGCCACATCGTTCAGTGTGACACCTTTATGAACAATGTCATTCAAAAATCTCCTATTCCTGCCGCTTTAAAAGATCGTTCAGTCCTTGCTCTCCTATTTAACTTGTGCGTTGTCGAATGGGATATCGTTAGCAATATTATTTTGTGTGACAGCGCACTAACGATGTCGGAACGATCACTGTCACCTAACTATGATGACGTTACTTTTGGGTCTAAAAACCTGCTCACAGGTTAGGTAAAGGAAAATTTAGAAATATTCACCATGAGAGACATTTTTATTCTAGGAAAAGGGTGCAAAGATGATGAGTTGGGAATTAATGTCTCTTTTTAGTCATATTTAACACCTTAACGACCGCTGTTGCACCTTTTAGTGGTGGTTGTTCAGGATTCCCATGGGAGACAAATGTACATGATGACTCACACCCACAGGTATTGGGCCCGATTGGATTTGGAACGATTGAGGCAAATTAACCCCTTAAATACCACTCCTAATCGCAACATTGGTATCAAAGAGGTTAAAAGGGGTGAAAAGGTCCCCTTTGGCAGGATTGACCCACTGCAATGGTAATTGCGATGGCTGTTTGTTGCCATGGTACTCTGAGGTAATCTGGTGACCCTAGGGTATGGTAGCCTGTAAGGCTGCCTTCAGACTCGCAGCGTTTTGCAGAGGCATCTGCATGCAGACCGCGGCCCCTATGTTTATAATGGAGCGCACGGCAGTCTACAGATGCTTGCAGACCGCCGTGCGCTCCATTATAAACATAGGGGGCCGCGGTCTGCATGCAGATGCTTGCAGATGCCTCTGCAAAACGCTGCGGAGGCATCTGCAAGTCTGAAGGCAGCCTAAGATCCTGTTAGGAGCAGGGACTAATGGTTGTGTCAATGAATCGCTTACAGGTCCAGTGCTGTACATGAGTACAGAAGTGTGTGACACTAGTGATCGCAGTTAAAAAAAGAAATATCAAACAAAAATCACAAAAAATGTTTTGTCAATAAAAGCGCAGTTTTTGCGGTAAAACATAAATAGACAAAGAACCAACCACATCATTTGTATCACAGTGTCCAGAACAACCTGATCTATAAAACTGTCACATCATTTTTTCCATGTGGCGAATACTGTAAAATAAAAACAACTCCAAACCTACATTTTTTCATCATACTAACACATAAAGAAATTAATACGTAGTAAAAAAAAATTGTCGCCCATCCATTTCACAAAAAACATGCCCTAACATGGCCCACTCTGGGAATAAACAATAGTTACAAAGTTAAGCCTCCGTCACACCTGACGACGGGGCTGGGGATGTCGGCGTCGTTTACACGGGGCAACATCTCCAGCCCCGCACCGGCGAGCTGTCAGGCGGCATCGCCGCCGGGGTGTCTGGTAACCCCAGCGGCGATGCAAGACAATGGGAGCCTATGGCTCCCATCGCCTGACAGGTCACCGGCGCCCGTTTACATGGGGCGATGTGTGCACATCGCCCCATGATGGTCGCCTGGTTTCATAGCACTGCTCTGAAACCAGGCAACCGCCCGGCACCGTCGACATCGCCCCTTTACATGAGGCGACGTAGGGGCGATGTCGCCGCCGATAGGCCACGCCTCCACATCGCCTCTGTAATGGGCGACGATGTCGCCCCATGTGATGGGGGCTTTACAGCGCTCAGAATATGGCGATGCAAAAACAAATAATTTTAAGTGTGTAAAAGTAGCAAAGCATAAAAAACCTATATGAATCTAGTATCCCTGTAACCATACCGACCTGAAGAATAAATTTGTCTTATCATATGTACCACACAGTAAACCAGGCAAAAAGATATATATGAGAATCACCAGTTTGTTTTCAATCTTGATCTGTAAAAATCTGAATAAAAAGTGATTAAAAGATGTTAAAGGGAACCAACCACCCCAAATGACCCCCCCGGACTGTTAATATGTGTCCCTACACCCTGCACACACATTTGGGGCAATCGTTTTTGCTAAAAAAACTGTTTAGTAGAAGCTAAGATATAGCTTTATGAAGTTTAATAAATTGAGACGGATGGGTGTTACCTAGCTTTCTCCTCGTGCAGTGTTCGTGCCTGTGAGCCTCCTCTCCCCCCTCCCTTCTCACTTTCTAAAAGCCTGGCCGCGTCATGAAAGGGGCGGGACTAAATCACGACGAGCCCCGCCCCCTTTCATGACACGGCCAGGCTCTTAGAAAGTGAGAGGGGAGGGGGAGAGGAGGATCACAGGCACGAACACTGCACGTGGACAAAGCTAGGTAACACCCATCCGTCTCAATTTATTAAACTTCATAAAGCTATATCTTAGCTTCTACTAAACAGTTTTTTAGCAAAAACGATTGCCCCAAATGTGTGTGCTGGGTGTAGGGACACATATTAACAGGCAAGGGGGAGGGTCATTTGGGTGGTTGGTTCCCTTTAAGTTCTCCAAAATGGTACCCAAAAAAGGTAAAAGCTTGTTGGGCAAAAAAATAAGCCTTTAATATAGCTCTGTTTGCCCGAAAGAACAACAAGTTGCAGCTCACACAATATTGTGACATACAAACAAACTATTTAAAAAAAAAAAAAAAAGGTATTTTTACTGTGTATTAGCAGTGAAAGAAAAACAAAACATAATAATCCTAAATCATTGTAATTGAACTGATCCACGGAATATATCCATCTCATCACTAATAGTCAACTGTGATGAAATAATAAAAAGACCTATTCTTGTACTGATGTCTATTTCTTCATTTTAACACCCAAGAATTACAATAAGGCTCGGCTGACATCTATCTTGCGCATTTGTGTTGGGTTTCTGGGTAAATTTTAGAAACCGCGATTCAGACAAAACCTCTGTTGGATGGAACCACTCACTTTAACCCCTTCACCCACGGGCCTATTCTGACCCTAAAGACCTCGCCATTTTTTGCTCTTCTGACCACTCTGCCTTTATGTAGTAATATCTCTGGAACGCTTCAACGGATCCTAGCGATTCTGAGATTGTTTTTTCGTGACATATTGGGCTTCATGTTAGTGGTGAATTTAGGCCAATAATTTTTCCGTTTATTTGTGAAAAAAATCGGATTTTGTTGAAAATGTTGCAATTTTCACAGTTTGAATCTTTATTCTGCTAAACCAGAGTTATGTGACACAAAATAGTTAATACACAACATTTCCCACATGTCTACTTTAGATCTGCACAATTTTAGAAAAAAAAAAAAAAATTGTTAGGAAGTTGTTCGGGTTCAAAGTTCATCAGCAATTTCTCATTTTTCCAGTAAAATTTACAAAACCATTTTTCTAGTGACCACATCACATTTGAAGTCCCTTCGAGGGGTGTACATGACAGAAAACACCCAAAAGTGACACCATTTAAATAACTGCACCCCTCAAGCTACTCAAAACTACATTCAAGAAGATTATTAACCCTTCAGGTGCTTCACAGGAACTAAAGCAACATGGAAGGAAAAAATGGTCATTTTAATTTTTACCAACAAAAATGTTCTTTTAGCCTCAATTCTTTCATTTTCACATGGGCAACAGGATAAAATGGATCCTAAAATGTGTTGTGCAATTTTTCCTGCATACACCGATACCTCATATGTGGTCATAAACTACTGTTTGGGCGCATGGCAGGGCTCAGAAGTGGAGCGCCATTTGAATTTTTGAATGGAAAATTAGCTCCAATTGTTAGCAAACACCATGTCACATATGGAGAGTATGTAGCACATGTCAGGTAGGTGTGTGGTGTAGTGTACACCAGGTTGGTGTGTGTGGTGTAGTGTATGTCAGGTTGATATGTGTGGTGTAGTATACACCACACACAAAAACAACAACAACCTGACGTACAATACATTACACACTAACCTGACGTACTGTATGTCAGGTTGGTGTGTGTGGTGTATACGACGCCACACATACACCATCCTGACGTGTACTATACCGCAAGTACACTACACCACACACCAACCTGACGTACACTACACCACACACAAGATCCTCACTACACGACACCACACACCAACCTGACACACTATATCAGGTTGGTGTGAGTGGTGTAGTGTATGTCAGGTTGGTACATGTGGTGCAGAATACGCCACACACACCATCCTGACATACACCAACCTGACTTCGTGTATGTCAGGTTGATATGTGTTGTGTAGTATACACCACACAAACACAACAACTTGACCTACACTACACCACACACCAACTTGACGTACTGTATGTCAGGTTGGTGTGTGTGGTGTAGTGTACGACACCACATGTACAACAACCTGGCGTGTACTACACCACAAGTACATTACACAACACACGAGGCTGATGTACACTACACCATACATACCATCCTGACTACACGACACCACACCCCAACCCGACAGTACGTCAGGTTGGTGTGTGTGGTGTGGTGTAGTGTATGTCAGCTTGATGTGTGGTGTAGTATGCACCACACACATACACAGCAACAACTTGACGTACACTACATCACACACCAACCTGACGTATGTCAGGTTGGCGTGTGTCTAGATAGAAAGGAGACACAAAAGGCACAATTGGATCCTATCGTTTAGATAAGATTATCTTCCCATGAGTGAATGTGCTCACCTGGTTTGGTTGTGATGACCCACAACCGGTATGCTCGCATGGACAGTTGCCGCTGGAACTGCACTTCCACGTGCAAAGTGGTGCCGTATCCAGAATTCTAAAGAGGGTTTAGTGCTTGTGTGATCCGCGCTGCTGTCGAGATGAAAGACACGGGAGACCAGGCTCCTTCAAAGATGCTCCTTTATACCCTACGCGTTTCAGTGCCGTCCCTCCACCTTTTTCAGGGGTATAATCCTCTTTGTGGATGGATACCTGGCCTTGGTATTCCCTTGTCATATCTTTAAACTCGTAAAGAGCTGGATATTGACTGAAAAGGCCACTTAATATGGTGGTTATGGTGGTCTCCTCAAGGAGCCACCCCATGGCTAAGTCCTCCCCTGGAGGGATATCTGGCTAGTCCTGTGTTTGAGACTCCTAAACAAGGCTCCACAGACTCTATTTGCATATTTACTTCGTAGGCACCTCATACAAAAAGATCTGAGTGCCCCCCCCCCCATCAGCACAACTAGACTCCTTGGCAGAACCAGTCTCTGTTGTTGTCATTGGTGATGAGCCTTCCAATTGAGGTGTCAAGTTATGCGGACATACCCCAGGTTTATACCCCTGAGGAAGGTGCAGTGATGGCACTGAAATGCGTAGGGAATAAAGGAGCATCTTTGAAGGAGACTGGTCTCCCGTGTCTTTCATCTCGACAGCAGCGTGGATCACACAAGCACTAAACAGTCTTTGGATTTCTAGGTTGGTGTGTGTGGTGTAGTACACGTCAGGTTAGTGTGTGTGGTGTAAGTACATAAGGTTGATATGTGTGGTGTAGTATATACTACACACACCCTCCTGACATACACCAACCTGACATACACTACGTCAGGTTGGTGTGTGTGGTGTAGTATACACCACATACACAACAACCTGACTTACACTACAACACACCAACCTGACGTAGCGTATGTCAGGTTGGTGTGATGTTGTGTAGTGTACATCAGGTTGGTGTGTATGGCTTAGTGTACGTCAGGTTGTGTGTGTGTATGCTGTTGTGTATGTCAGGCTGGTGTGGGTGAGTTCTGTAGGGGAATGTCAGAATGTGTTTAGTCAATGGACGTGTGATGAATTCTGAAGCGTTCATTCAAACACAGTCCAGGTTTGTCACAACAGGTTTCATATTGGAAATGAGTTTCCTTTCTTATCCCTCTTTTATAGCAGACCCAACACCTTTTTTTTTTGCTCTCTCTCCTCACCGGGAAAATGTTACCCTGGTACCATATGGGAAACTAGAGTTCCCAGGGGAGCTGGGGCCCGCTCCTTCCTCGTCTTCAAACATCAGGGCCTTTATCACTGCATCCTGGAACTGAAGGAAGGTGTTTGTTGGTCTGGCCTGCACATCGTGATAGCACGTATGCGTTATACAGTGCCATTTGTGCGATATGCACAGACAGTTTATTTATACCACACCTTCGCCTTCCGCATGCCACTATAGGGCTGGAGGGCTAGAGCAGAAAGATCAACTCCCCCCCATGTGTTTGTTGTACCCCAGAGAACAGTCCAGATTGTGGTCAAGAAAAAGACGTCCCTTTTGTCTTTGAAGTTGACAACAAACATGTTGCCACTACATTGGGCTCTGCTCTCACCCTTTGGGTGAGGCTGCTCAATTAGAGAGAAAGGGAGACCACTCTGGTTTCTGCGCACAGTACCGCAAGCTGTAGTAGCTCTGGCAGAGAGGGATTGAAAGAGTGGGATGCTTGTGTAAAAGTTATCAATGTACAGATGATAGCCTTTATCAACCAGTGGGTGGATGAAATCCCACACTATTTTCCAACCCACCCCCAGAGCAGGTGGGCATTCTGGGGGCTGGAACCTGCTATCCTTCCCTTGGTAAACTCTAAAGCTGTAAGTACCCTGAGGTACTCTTGCACAGCTTGTGAAGTTTGACCCTGTTCCTCTCCCTCTTACTTGGCAGGTACTGACAGAATTGAAGCCTCCCTTTGAAGTGGTGGATGAAGAATTCATCCACCCAAATTTCCCTTTGGGGAATGTACACTTTAGCAAACTTGTTGCTGAAGTGTTCGATGACCGGACGAATTTTGAACAGTTTTATCAAAATCCGGCTCATCGCGGGGAAGGTTTATGAACGGCCTCAAACCGTTTGCGGGCCATGACCATGGCAAATACTGGAGTTTGATATAAAATATCAGTACTCCAGTCAGGGTGGATTTGAATTAAATCTAACTGATTTAAATCAGGATTTAAATCACTAGTCAGTAAGGCTTGATTTAAATCAGTGATTTAAATCAAAGTTTCTACCTAAACTAGTTCTTGCTACTTTAACATGCAAGTAGATGAAGATTTTTAGAATCACTTTTTAGATTACTTTTTTCTCCCCCGTTTAATGGGTTAATCATTCATATTTGGACACCACTGTTCTGTTGTACTTAGGAAGGAGAAAAATAATCCTGACCTTAATAACAATTTAAATAGATTTATTCAACTGAAACAATAACAACATTACAGCATAAGTTATTTGCTTAAACAAACATCCATGTTTGTTAACTAATTTGGCTAAACAAAATATATATATATTTTAAGAAACTTAGACTGTCAGCCCAGCCGACACATGAAAAACTTAAATACTACTGTCCCTGCTGTCCTCTGTAGCTCACTTGTCGTCATCTTCATCATCTTCTTCTTCTTCTTTGTTCCTATTCATAATCTGGAAAAGAAAAACAAGCTTTCCTGCTTTATTGGGTCCCAACCGATTTCTCAATTTAGAATGAATGAGTCCAAAGGAAGAGAATATTCTTTCAACGCCTGCAGAAGAAGCTACTGCTGTTAAAAGTGAAATCATTACTTGAACAGTCTCTAAATCCAAGCGCTTAAGTGACTTCCACCAGTTTACTGGTGTGACCTTCCTTAAAATATCTTCAGCAAACATATATTTCTTGAATGGTTCCCCCTTAGCTCTGAAGTTTATTATAGTTGGCATTAAAGATGGATGATTGCTGGATACCCATGTCATAGCTAACTCCTCTTCCTCAGCACTTAGGTTTTGACCCTGATATTGGATTTTGACAATATTTGCCAAAAAATTAGCTGGAGTCAGTGCTTGTCCCATTCGTTTGTTTACTGCTTGTAATTTAATTCTGTCCATGTGTAGTTCTGTTTTTAAGTGTTCACTCAGTTCCTTCCAAATTTCAACAGCATCCGCAATAAAAGAGCTAATTTTCTGTATTTTGTTTAAAGCTTGAGAGATGGGTTTCAGGAAGCTCAGCATATGTTCAACATTTCTCTTAAGCCCAATGTTGAGGATTTTGGCCGTGACAGTGCCATCTATTTTATCTCGATTTTCTTCACAAAGTGTCATCAGAATAGGCCAGTTTTTGATATACTGCTCAAAACAGTCCACCACAGAGTTCCATCTAACATCTTGTGGGAGCGTTAGCTTGGTTCCACCCATCCTTTTCAGAGCTGCTGCAGCAAAATGATTATTACGGAAGTATTTAGCAATTTCAACAACATTAGCCTTTATTTCTGGAACACTTAAGTCTTTGGCTAAGAGGTGCAGCAAATGAGCACTGCAACCATATGTTATTAGCAGCTTTGTATTCCCTCCCTGCTCTTCTAAATCTCTTCTCATCTTGGATACGTTTGCAGCATTGTCAGTGACCAAACTGCGTACTAGACATTTGAATTTTTGTTCACATGTCGTTATAGCTTTTACTGCCACTTCTTGTAAGTATTCTGCTGTGTGTGCATTTCCTGACGTATCAGTTGTTTGTGCAAGGAAGACTTTACCTTCTTCTGTTGTTATACAAGCACATACAATAGGATCATTGTGGACATTACTCCACCCATCAATACTTAGGTTAACAATTTTACCCTCCAGAGCTGTTGCACATTGCTCCATTTCTCTGTCATACACTTGATCCAGCAGTTTCCCTGCAACTTCAGCTCTGCTGGGTGGACTGTATCCTGGTCTCAGTGACTGAACCATATTAATGAAATGTGGGTTCTCAGTCAGACGGAAAGAAGAGTTCGTTGCATAAATAAACTGGGCAATTTTTTCATCAATCAACTCTTTTTCTAATCTGCTAGTTCTTATCACAAACCTATCTATGGTGGTTCCAGGAGGTAAAGGTTTTTTCTTCCTTTTGGGTGATGGTGATATGTGGCTGTGGGTGTCTGATGATGATGCTGCTGCTAATGAAGCACTATCCTGGATGGATAACTCTGAAACTGTAGAACAGGATGATGGTGATCTTGGAGGTGGATAGTTTCCAGAATCCATGAATTCCCCTAAACACCCTAAACAAAAAAAGTCAATGCTGTTATTTTGTTTATTATACAATTTCTGCTTATTGTACACAGCACATCACTGCCCCTGCCCCTGCCCCAAAAGGAATATTTGTTTTTCTTCATAACTGTACCAAATGACAGTAACATGCAGTAATAATAAGAAATATAATTTTTCTCACACATGACAGTTCAGTCTTTAGAAATAGGATTCAATAAAAATGTTTACCAACCTGAAGATCCTGCCTGTTCAGAAGTTTTTCTTTGGTCATCTTCATCACCGCACTTCTCATGATGTTGCCTCATTCGCGCCACCAGGCCTTGCATCTCTTTGTTGCATCGTTTGCATTTTGCACGCATGCCTGCCTTACCGATAGGCGAAGGAGCTTCATTAAAATATTCCCAAACTGGGTCTCTTTTACGGCCTGCTGCCATTATAAGGAAAGAATGTAATAAACCTCAGATCGTACACACAAACAGATCCAGACTTGTCTGTCTGTGGCTATGCTGCAGTATTGTGCTCAAAGTTTCACTTTCATTTTCTTGTCTGCTTGCCCTTCCTCCTCCTCACACTTAGATTCACATTCTTCTTGTGTTGTGCAGATCTATTCCACTCCAAACAATCAGAAACATATTGTCTAACTTCTTGGACTTGGCACTGAAGGGGTTGATTCTGTATTCATAGGTTTGTAGAACAATAGGATTAAGGTCTTTTTCTCAACTCTGTTCATGTTGTAACATTTTTGCCGTGAAGAAGAGGCTGGGACCTCTGCGGAGTCAAATTCAGTTTTGAGAACTGCGTAAGTAAAGTGAGCGTCTGTGATAATATAGGAGAGAAACTGCCCACTAATCCTACAGAAACCTCTGGAAGAGCATGACATTGTGAATGTTACACATATACAGCCTTTATTCTACTGAGTTAAACAACTGAGCTTTATGTCATGATGGAAGAACCTTTGGATGGTAAAATATTTTCCTCAAAAAGCAGTTTATTGAAAAAAATCGATTTAAATAAAAAAAATCCGATTTTTTTTTTTTTTTTTTTTATTTTTTAAAAAAAACATTGATTTTTATCCACCCTGACTCCAGTATTGGCGAATTTCTGGTTTCTTCACAATCCCCATATGAATGACCAGTCCACAATGTTTCATCATTTCTATTGAGTCAATGGGACTCCAAGTAGAAAATGATGAATTTGGGTTTTGGGCGAAAAATTGCAGGGCATACAGGTTAGTTTGCTCCACCATAAGAAAGACTTTTTCAAAGTCTATTTCTCTGAGTCAATTGTTAATTTCCATGAGGTTGGAAGTCTCGAACTGGATTCCTGATTAGGTAACGAAATCAGGAATCCGTGGAGCAAAATATTCAAGGACTGGGGTCCAGACGGCACTAGTGCTAGATTGGGTGGGACTAGCTCTAGGTTGGGGGTTACTCACACTTGGCTGTGGGTCAGCTCTTCTTCCCCGGCTTCCGGTTCTTCTTCCCTGGGCTCCGGACAATATCTAGTCCTCCGACGTCTTCATGGTGGCGGTGCCGCTGGAGGAGGAAGAGTGGGAGGAATAGAGAAAAGTGGAGTCCTTTCCCTCACCATCAGCTTCGGAGACAATAATGGCATATGCCTCCTCAGCTGAGTACACCCTTGACGACTGGGATGAGCAGGACATTGTGTGTGCATGTGTTAAAAAAAAAAGCTAAACTTTATTATAGTGTGCATGTGTGAGTGTTTGGTGTAACTTTTTCTACTGCATGAGGAGGCTGTCAGGTGCGGGGCGGCTGGAGGGGGCTGTCAGGTGCGGGGGGGGGGGCAGGAGAGGACTGGGGGGATGCAGGAGCCGGCAGCAGCAGCTGGGGAGGAGATCACTGGGGTGGGGGATTGATCACAGGGCCAAGGGGAGTGATCACTGGGGCAGGGGGGGTGAACACTGGGGCAGCAGCAGATATCACAGGTGGCAGCAGCAGGGGGCAACTACAGGCAGTAATCACCGGCCGGCTGGCAGAAGCAGGGCAACGGCCAGTGGTTTCCAAAATGGTGTCTTTTGTGGGGGTTTGTCATGCTTTGGTACCTCATAGTGTCTATTTCAGCCAAACTTGCTTGACAAAATTCAGCTATTGCTCCTTCCGTTCCGAGTCCTTCTATTTGTCCAAATAGAACTTTTGTCTACATGTGAGGTTACCAAACTCATAAGATAGTGGCTTAGAAACTGTGGGGTCCACATTTTGGTTTTACCTCTTATAAAAGTGAAAAATTTGGTGCTAAAACAATAGTTTTATGAAAAATGTCAGTATTTCAACCTAATGTTCTGTGAAGTACCTGTGGGTTCAAAATGCTCACTATTTCCCTAGAGAATATCTGTGAGGAGTCTAGTTTCCAAAATGAGGTCACTTGTTGGGGATTTCTGCTGTTTAGGTACCTTAGGGAGCCTGCAAATGTGACATGGTGCCCGCAGTCTATTTAAGCCAAATTTGTGTTCCAAGTTTCAAATAGCGCTCCTTCCCTTCTGAGTCCTCCTTTTTGCTCAAATAGAGGTTTCTGACCACATGTGGGGTTTCAGCCCACTCAGAAAAAACTGGGTAAGGAATTTTGGTATTTATCCCTAGTAAAAGTGAATAAATTGGGGCTAAAGCAACATTTCTAGGTAAAATTTTAATTTTTTGTTTGAGGGGTGCAGTTTTAATAATTGTGTCACTTTTAGGTATTTTCTGTCAAATAGGCCCCTCAAAAACCCTTATGAAAAAAAAAAAAAGAAATCACAGGGCCTGTTATATATTATTTAAGATGAGCAAATCGCAGCACATGTCAAATGAAAGCACCGCTCTATACAGCATGTTGAGAGGAGAGTGAAGTCTGATTTGGGCAAACTCTCCCAGACTCCTATATAATCACTGCAAAGGAAGCAAGCGCAATAGGGTCTTATCATTATATGTACAGTTTGGCTATGAAGCCACTATATAAAACTGCTCACCTTCTCTGTGTGTCACACAACCAATCAGTTTAAAAAAACACGTAATAGTAGCTGCTGGGAGACACACATTTCCATGTGCAACGTGGTAGGGAAATCCAAAGATTCAAAGGGATGGTGTGTTGTTGGTCCGCGCTGCTACAAAAGACACAAAGCCCAAATCTTCAGTTATTTGAAGTTTATTGGATCCATCCAACGCATTTCATAGCCTGCTATGCTCCTTCATCAGGGATGCATGGGATTTCATGCATTCCCTGATGAAGCAGCATAGCAGGCTCTGAAACGCGTTGGATGGAACCAATAAACTTCAAATAACTGAAGATTTGGGCTTTGTGTCTTTTGTAGCAGCGCGGACCAACAACACACCATCCCTTTGAATCTTTGGATCTCCCAGACTCCTATCACTCATCGAGAAGTAACCCTGCCCCCAGCAGTGACCACACCCGCTCAGTTTGTCCTATTCTGGTTCCCAGTCTGAAAGGTTCAGAATTAGAACATCAATAAACGTATATACATGCTGCAGAGAGATTAGTTTACAGGAGTAGGGTAGGTAGCAGAAGTATATTGGAAAAGTGTTAGGAATAGTTGGGACAAATAAAAGAAGGTCACATTAATAGTGGAAAACCTGTTTAAATTATTTTGATAGAATATTAGATCAGTACTTACATGAGTACACTGTGTGCAAAATTATTAGGCAAATTAGTATTTTGATCACATGATACGTTTTGTACATGTTGTCCTACTCCAAGCTGTATAGGCTTGAGAGCCAACTACCAATTAAGTAAATCAGGTGTTGTGCATCTCTGTAATGAGGAGGGGTGTGATGTAACGACATCAACACCCTATCTAAGGTGTGCTTAATTATTAGGCAATTTCCGAATTCTGTGATTGGCGGAAGCAACAGCGTTCTTATTGGTCGGACACCCTTTAAAAGATTGTGTTCAAGCTGCATCCTGTTGCTGTTTCTCCAAAGCAGCAAGGTGGAAGTGTGTCTCTTGCTCACACTGCAGGACTGTTAGTAGGTATTGAGTACTGTTCATCCTCTTCATCTGTCCAGTCTTCTAATGTTGTTATGTTATAAGTGAACTTAATAAAAGCCTATGGTAATGTGGCTTGCCACTGTTGTAAAAGATGCCTTTTATAATGGTGATACATAATTTGCCCCTGCACAGTTTACCTGACATATGGTAGGTATCCTGGTAACAGATTGGTTTTTTTTGCTTTAAATATGAATTTTCATGCTGTAAACTCTGAAACACAATACTGGCTTAGGGCATCAAGAGCAAATTTCTTGCACTACCTGATGCACTGGCCATTGCATGTGAGCCCAAATAACATTACCATTTTTGGCTAACCTTCCTACCATTACCATTCTGACATATGTTTGGTTTGGTGTGCAGGGGTCACATGTGTTGACACTTGACTCTTTCAAGATTGTAATTTCATATGTAAGTGCTCCAATCAATGGTATGTGGCCCCGCCCTAAACTTGGACATGTTTGGTGTACAGGTAGCACATCATACATATATGTATTTGTGTTTCTTAAGTAATTTTAATGTTCTCTTTCAGACGGCGGAAAATTAGCAGTTTGTCCGGGAATTTATAGCTATGTATAAGAAGTATGAATGCCTCTGATGGATGAAGTCACCTGCGTATAAAAATAAGCAGGTGAAGTGAGTGGCGTATGCCAATCTCGTCACACTGGCTCAGCAGCACCATCCGTCTGAGCAGTGTGACGAGAAGTTTGTGAAGTCCAAAATACAGTCCCTGCGGACTGTGTTCAAACGTGAACACAAGAAGGTGGTCCGGGCCAGGGCTTCAGACATCGGAACTGAGGATCTCTATGTATCAACACTGTGGTACTATGTTCACCCTGGACCAGGAGCCACCTCGTCCGATACGTCCAGCAAACAGCATCCGCCACTCCTGAGCCAAGTGCTTCGCCAGAGCATGTAAGTACCGTAGTAATGTAGCTATGAACAAGCATTGTTTTTTTTTTTTAATTAACTAGGGGTATTAAATTGGGGTGTAACATAGTACCGTCTACTGCCCAACAAATTAGCCCTTATGTAAAGGTCATGGCTCACATAGTGTCCTCATATTTGCTCATTGGAAGGTGCCAACATCCACCAGCCTCCCCATGATTGTCAGTCTGGTAATTTGGCCAAATTCTGTTTACTGATATGGTAGATGTGCTATCCAACAAATCCTCAAGCACTCAAAAGAAATGTGTGAGTGAATTGATGGTTGGCCATGTCAAGTGTTTGAACAATATGTTTTTGTCTTTGCAGGCTCTGGAAAAACATAGCTCAAGCCAGGCATCGACATCCCTCGAGGATCCCCCCCCCCCCATCAACATCACAGGGGGAGATGGCAAGTGAGCCCAGTGATGTGGAGCAGCGCCCTGACCCAAGCTTCACATCTCGGAGGCGACGTTCCCCCACGCCCCCAACCACTGAGCTTGGAGCTTGGGCAAGAATGGTGCTGCTCCACGAAGAACAGCGCCCAAACACAGGCATTGGACTCCTTGTCAGCGAGCAGGTGTCGAACATGGAGCCCCACAAGCGGCGGTGCGTCAAGTGTATTATACTTGCCATCGATGCCAAAAACAAAAACCAACACTGCACTTGCAGGATGCAGTCAGACCCCACTATGTAAAGCAAGCCCAGGTGCAGGCTAATAAAATCACTACCTACAACAAAATGTGGGAGGCGACATGTCGTGCACATAATGAGCTTGCATAGGACTCCATTAACACTGATACATATGATGCAGAGTGTCTGAAAGCTACCCACCTGCTCTGCTGCCTGAGCAATGGGCCGCCCAATACTATGCCTCTGCACCACTAGATGAATGGCGCCCCATGGGGCCCAGCTGCACCCCAAAAATGATAAAAAAAGTGCAAAAAAGTTTTTTATATGATTAACAAAAAACCTTTTAAATGGGGTGTTGGTCAAGCATATTATACACTGTCAAGCGTTTACACCGTACATGCGTCAAGCGTATTATACACCGTGCGCTGGACGTGTCTGACAATGGGACACTGACCCCAAGGACCATCCTGGCGGAACCACCAGAGCTGCCATCAGTGTCCCAGGGCTACAGGGCTCCTATGCCTTGCCCCGGACAAACTCCTGCTATTCGGAGGGTCCCCAGACCATCCTACCCTCTGCATAGGGCGGACCCATATTCATATGGGGATATGGGTTCGAAAGCCTCGTCAACTCCTGCAGCTGATTATGACCCCGAAGAGTCACACTTCCACCAGCTGTAATGTGCTTGCGCACCATTATCTTTTTGTTATACACAGGATGTTTTTTTTTTTTTTGGTACAGTAAAAACCACAAAACAAACAACGTGTGTCGTCTTCATGTTATTTAAAAACAAACTTAAAGGGGCTTAAAGCCACTTTTGCCATGTGACGGCCACCAGCAGGCCACTTCTCCATTAACACATGGGGAGGTATATTAAGGAGTTTGAAAGAACACTGTGTTTCTCAACAGTGTTGTGTTTCTATGTGTAGGAATCCTGGCTACATGTGTAGTAAAGGTATCACCCAGGTCTTTGAATATCAGATGTGGAGGCCTACACACAGTGCTTGTGTTTGCCCCTAACATGCCAAACGCCAACTTACAAATATAAATGTTTATTGTACAACATGCAGTGTGTGGGTACCTCTAGGCATGGAGTTTAAGGGTATGTGCACATCAGTCGTTTTGTGGACTGTTTTTGAACGTTTTCCGTCGGCGTTTTCCGCTCAGTTTTATGTTAATTTATGTTAATCCTAGCCACCGGTTGGATTAACATGCTACTCAATGGAGTTTAGAAAACGCTGTCTACATTTGAACGTTTTTTTTCTGGTCGTTTTTAGTTTATTCACCAGTTTTCCACCGGTTTTCAAAGATAGAGCAAGTGACTTCTTTTGAGCGTTTTTCCAGCGGTTCTAGCTTACAAGTGCACAAAAAAACGGCCTAAAAAAAGCTAAGAAAAACCGCCAGAAAACCACCGACAAAACGCTGTATAAACGCTATAAAACCGGTCGGAAAAAGCTCAAAAAACGCTAAAAAAAACTATGGACACTGCTGAGGTCAGAAAACTCAGTTCTACCATTCTCCACCGGTTCCCGGTCGGTCTGCAAAGATGCAGAAACGTCAGATGTGCACATACCCTAAGGCCCCTGGTGTCAACACATCTCTGTACACACAAAATGGCACACAATAGCCCGCATCCCCAGTTTAGAAATGTTAAACCCTATTTTTGTTTTAACACGTATGTTACCTGTTGATAATCTTTAAAGAATACTGAGGCATATATGACTTTTCGTTCAGTTTAATTTTGTCAAAGATTTTTTGTGGACAACTGGTCATTTTTTCCCGATGTTTTTTTTTTTTTTGGGCCTTAAATTTTTTGAAACAACATCGTAAGTGCGTCGTTATGTCTAAAAGCACAATATGACAATAAATCATTTGATCAGAGTTGACAGGTTTATGAACATAAAATACGAACAAAACAGAGAGTATAGCTTGAATCAGATAGTGTATTTTTATTTACATTATAAAGCGGATTTGGAGGGCAGACTAGAATGGCAAGGAGCCCCAAGAATACAACAGTAGGTATATAACACTGGTTATTTGTAGAAAGTAGCGGCACACGGATTGGATCCAAAAATTTCCGCCTTTTATTGGTGCATCAAGTTACAGATGGTGCAGGGAGGGGGGGTGCTGAAGGTGCAACGGACCGTTTCAAGGTACTCCTCTTCCACGGGCTAGTAGCCCGTGGAAGAGGAGTACTTTGAAACGGTCCGTTGCACCTTCAGCACCCCCCCTCCCTGCACCATCTGTAACTTGATGCACCAATAAAAGCCGAAAAATTTTGGATCCAATTCGTGTGCCGCTACTTTCTACAAATATCAAGAGTTTTTCTTCAGCAGAGCACCGGATTCCAGACACCGCCGTTTTCCGCAAGGAATCTGCAGCAGGTTAATGCCCGGTTCACTTCTCACAATAATATAACACTGGTTATGTGACCAAACCAGGTTCACATACATAAAAATGGCCCATATACAGTTTACACACATATTTTAGGGCAAGGACATGTGACATACACAGCCAATGACACATGCCTTTGCTTGTGTGCAAAAATTGCACTTTGCTGTGTGTGTGTGATTGGCTGACAGCCTGCACCGACCCGCTGTATATGCAGGTAGGAGAAAAAAAAATGGAGATCGGCATTATTTCTGCAGCACTGATCTAAACGCTCCCTTCCCCCCCACCCCCCTGCACACTATACACTGAAACTGGATATTAACTTTCATTAACAGTATTACTGTGAAAAACCAGTTACGCTTTTGGTGATCGAAGCGTTATCGAACATAACCTCGACCTGCCAAATTTGAAGCAAATTGTTCGCATTCATCGAACGACTCGAACACTGCCCAAAACAGCTCGAATTTGAGATTGGCAAACATTTCGAATCGAACACCGCTCATCTCTAGGTATCATTAGAAACGTCAGATCAAGACGCAAAAAATAAGCCATCACACAGCCCCAGATCCCGAAAAATGAGAATGCTGCGGGTCGCAGAACATGGTGCAAAAAGTGTGATTTTTTTTTTTTCTTTCAAACTTCTGCATTTTTTTCACCACTTAGGCTGGCTTCACACCACGGAACAATCAAGTCCGGGGCTGTCCGGGGTGAACCTGACAGCCCCGGACCCAATTTTGACATTATACAGCCCTATGGGGCCGGATGGCAGCTATCTGCCATCCGGTTTCCATCTGTCCAGGAGGATCGGGGTGTATTCACATTTTCATCCTGGAGTCCGGGGTGAAAAATCTGCCCAAATTTGATCCTCCCGGATCCGGGGATCTGGGAGGATCCGGGAACCGGACACAGGCAGCTGAAGTTCAGTGTGAGCTATGCTGAACTTCGGCACCAGGGAGCTGTCCCCTGTGAAGTGGTTCAGCACCTTTTCAGCAGGGGACAGCAACCTCAGCTGCGCTCTGGTGCATCCGGCTACAAACAGGACCAGAGGGCATATTTGCCCTCTGGTTCTGTTTGCAAATCAGGTGCGGGGCTGTCAGGTTCACCCCAGACAGCCCCAGACCTCATTGTGCTGTGGTGTGAAGCCAGCCTTAGACAGCAGTAAAAGTATACATGTTAGGTATCTACGAACTCATACCGACAGTTTTACCATATAATGAACATGGTAAATTAAAAACCCAAAAAACAGTGTAATTGCACTTTTTTTTTGCAATTTCATCCCATTTGGAATTTTTTTCCTTTTGGTGAAAAACTAAAAAATGTATAGTTCTTGGAAGCAGGGGAGCAAAAAACTAAATCAAAAAATTCCCGGGTGTTTAAGGGGTTGAGTGAAAATATGTGGATTTTAACAATTTTCTTAAAGTGACAGTGCTGCAAAATTATACAAATCATTTAAAGTGACAGTGCTAAAAAAAAAACAAAGTGTATATAACAACATATAGCTATAACCAATTAAACATTATAATGATACAGAATGACATGTGCATATAAAATATTCTGGGCATTTAATATGCAATATATACAATGAAGTAATATATAGAATAAAGTGATCTAGTGCTAATTAAAGTGGTGCACAATGCTATATTAAAGTGACACTGTACTAATTAGATACATTAATATGGAACTTACCATACACAGGAGGACTAAACCCACACTTTTATATACGTGAGCCCTCGTGGACAGGGTCCCTGCCCCTCCTGTACCTGTACGTCCTGATCACCTACATTTAGCGTACTTGTTCTTGTCTCCCTTATCCTCATGTAAAGCGCCATGGAACCTAATGGCGTTATATAAATAAATAATAAAAATACGTTGCCCACCCTATATCTATAGGTTACCCACCTTACTATTAAAGCAGATCAGACTCAAATATTATGCCCACCCTGTATACATATAATATACTACCATAATAACCCCCATTACGATGCGACTTTTTGACCGTAGTGTCTTCTGAGGTACTTGGTCATATTGGTTCTTTCTCTTTATTCCAATGGATCAAACTCCCAAAAGAAAATGCACCTGAATATCAGGAATATTAGATAGAATTGCAAATATATATATATAAAAAAAGTCGTTTTTTTTTAACAATAAAGAGAAACTGTTTTTTTACCTATTGAAAATTTGTGGTGCATGTTTCACTTTGAGTACCCTAGGGGCCCCAGCAGGGAACCTTGGGTATTTTTGGGTAAATAATTTATGTGGTGACGCACAAAAAATATCTTTGGGACATTGAAGTGTAACCATCATACTGCAGCCTGGCAGAACACTGCAGCCCCACTGCAACACACTGTGGCCCCACCATTACACACTGTTGCCCCCAAGCTACACATTGTGGCTCACCCATTAGTATGCAGCCACACTGCACACAGTAGCTGCTCCGCTGCACACTGTGGCCCACAAGATGCACACTGTGGTCCCCAAGATGCACGCTGTGACTCGCCCGCAGTGTGCGGCCCGGCTGCACACTGTGGCCCCCGCTAGACACCATATCCTGCCCTCAGCAGCCAGAGGCCCAGCCACACCCTCAGTCCCCGCAACATCAAGATGCCCCGCAACAACTTTGGAGATGTCATCAATCTGCATCCAAGAAGTGGAGAGCGGCAAAGAAGAAGCCTGCGACACAGCAACAGTCTCCAGCAATACATCGCTCTGGAGGCAAGGGAAAGGGCAAAGGCAGTAGCAACAAAGGTCAAATGAAAATGTCTGTATATAAGATCATACATAGGGATGAGCGAGTCTATTCGTTACTCAGCGAATAGTAGGGTACTCGCTCTACTCGTTACTCTGTGAGTTTCATAGCGATTACTTGCACAGTAACGGTCCAATGTAAATCAAGGGAAATGCAATTCCTCTGCTGCTGGACCCTATAAAGAGGTCTGGCACCAGAGGAAAAACCTGCAATTCCCTAATTCATTGTTTATAAGTTGGTGGTAAAAAGCCGGTATAACCCGGATTGTCCCGCTCCGGTTCCATAGACAACAATGTTAAACTGAACCAGATTGACCCAGACCGGGGCAAACCGGGACAATCCGGTTTTCTCCGGTTATAAAGAATCGTACAAAACCGGTCAGGGTCAATCTGGTGCAACCTAACATGGATGTCTATGGAGCCGGATTCGTCTACAAAACCGGACCGGTTACCAGACACCCGCTCATAGCAGCAAGTAATAGAGATGAGTGAGTCTACTCCCGTATTCTGTATTCGCCGAATATAGAATATGCTAATTTTGGGCACATTCCTGTGACGATCTGAGCTAGTGTAGGGAGAGTTGGAGCAGATCCTAGGGAGTGTCATGGTGGGTTTACACACACCAATTTCTGTGTTCAATATCTGAACAGATCTCTGGTTGCAGTGAAATCATGGACACATTGCTCCATTTTGTAGTATCATTAAGATAAATAAACACGGCAACTCACCGCACGCAGAGTAAATCTTCAAAGCTTTTATTCCATGCGAGTAGACACAGATGACAAGCGAGGGAGGGAGGGAGTGCTGAGACTTGGTGACGGTTCACCGTTTCGCAGCGCGACTCGCTGCTTCCACGGACCAAACTAGTCTGGCGTCTGACGTCACGTCCGAGTTAAATCAACCTCAGACGAGTCCGCCCACGCCAGGACACAGTACAATTACAGTGCTCTATATGTGAAAAGGGTTATTTTAAAAACAAAATCAACATTCTACAACTATGTGATACCGTAAGAAACTTGAAAGACATTAATATTCAATGACAGTTAAAACTGGACATTATCATATTATCAATGGAGTATAAGTAGGTTAAAAGCAAGCAAATTACCGTATAACCCTTAATATAGGTGTATTGCATTGTTCAATAAAATGGACTATATGAATGGAAATGTGTTTTCCTGGAAAAAACCACAGAATGCCAAACCACCTAACAAGGGGGTAAATAATAACAAAAACACACCCAAACTGAACACAGACACAAAGAATAAGAATAAAAATAAAAATAAGAACAAAAATAAGAATAAGCCTAAGAATAATCCTAAGAATGATTCACAGGAAGGTTTCAAGAATAGCAATACCGGGGCCCAAGGTCGTGACGTTACGGATGAGGAAAGTGAGAGTAGCGATGAACCCAGCGAAACCAGTGATGTAGAGCGACCTCCACCGAGGAAGTTAAGCCTGACAGATACCACCAACCAGGATGTCCCTTTAGGAGGAAGACTAGAAGAGGAAGAGGCCAAAGGGGCAACCAGCAAAAACTACGGCAAAAGGAAAGTGGTCTCATGGAGAGCCTGAATCGTTTGCCCGACACGAGACAAGATAAGGAAATACAAATATTTAACCTTACTAGCAAGACTTTGTCTAAGGATGTGGAAAGACTTTTAAAACGAGGGTTGAACTTCTGTTTAGAAGAAAGGTTCAACTATATGGACTTCCGAGTTGACCTTTTCAAAGCGATTAGGAAAATCCACCTATATAAGCATTATGAGTGTCAGAAAGGCTCCGTAGCAATGCAATAAATGATAATGTGTGTGCAGCAAATCCTGTACGTGTGGGATCCTTAGGATTCTTTGCCAACGACAATTCCCTTAGCGATGTAAGAAATGAGGTCATTGACCTCCTGGATCTTGATCCAGTTTGGTTTGACGACCCTATGGAAGAGAATGAGAGTAATACTGCGTTCATGGGAGGGGTTAAATCTACCTTCTGCCCACCCACCTCCCCGGGTAATAACATTGATCTATTCGGGGAGATGGTTTGTAAGGAGGTTAATTATATTAATTTAGTTATGACGGCATCACCACTAACGTAGGTGCAAGCAGAAAATAATGTACTTAAGAGGTTATCTGCCGCGACACTACTATAACATGATATATGATAGATGAATGAGTGGCACAGGAAACAGGAGGATCAATGGGTATATGAATTGCAGTAACTGCCCTAGGTTAAATATGAAAAATGGAGTTCTTAGTTTCCCATAGCGGTCGCTAGAGGGTAAGCTTGGCATCCACTTACAAGGAGCCTCCACTGCCAAGTCCTAACACTAAGCCCTAGTGAATTGGGAATGTGAATGGGTTTATATGCCCAAGGGTTGATTGGAAACAATGAAAAGGTGTGTGCAGGACTCCAACAATGGTGTCCAAGTGTGGATACCAAACTAAGGGATGGGGAAGGGGAAATAATACAGTGGGAGCTCAGTCAAAAGTATGCACTATATTAATTTAGTTATGACGGCATCACCACTAACGTAGGTGCAAGCAGAAAATAATGTACTTACTTAAGAGGTTATCTGCCGCGACACTACTATAACATGATATATGATAGATGAATGAGTGGCACAGGAAACAGGAGGATCAATGGGTATATGAATTGCAGTAACTGCCCTAGGTTAAATATGAAAAATGGAGTTCTTAGTTTCCCATAGCGGCCGCTAGAGGGTAAGCTTGGCATCCACTTACAAGGAGCCTCCACTGCCAAGTCCTAACACTAAGCCCTAGTGAATTGGGAATGTGAATGGGTTTATATGCCCAAGGGTTGATTGGAAACAATGAAAAGGTGTGTGCAGGACTCCAACAATGGTGTCCAAGTGTGGATACCAAACTAAGGGATGGGGGAAGGGGAAATAATACAGTGGGAGCTCAGTCAAAAGTATGCACTATATTAATTTAGTTATGACGGCATCACCACTAACGTAGGTGCAAGCAGAAAATAATGTACTTACTTAAGAGGTTATCTGCCGCGACACTACTATAACATGATATATGATAGATGAATGAGTGGCACAGGAAACAGGAGGATCAATGGGTATATGAATTGCAGTAACTGCCCTAGGTTAAATATGAAAAATGGAGTTCTTAGTTTCCCATAGCGGCCGCTAGAGGGTAAGCTTGGCATCCACTTACAAGGAGCCTCCACTGCCAAGTCCTAACACTAAGCCTAGTGAATTGGGAATGTGAATGGGTTTATATGCCCAAGGGTTGATTGGAAACAATGAAAAGGTGTGTGCAGGACTCCACAATGGTGTCCAATGTGATACCAAACTAAGGATGGGAAGGGGAATAATACAGTGGAACTCAGTCACAAATATCACTATATTAATTGAGTTATGACGGCATCACCACTAACGTAGGTGCAAGCAGAAAATAATGTACTTACTTAAGAGGTTATCTGCCGCGACACTACTATAACATGATATATGATAGATGAATGAGTGGCACAGGAAACAGGAGGATCAATGGGTATATGAATTGCAGTAACTGCCCTAGGTTAAATATGAAAAATGGAGTTCTTAGTTTCCCATAGCGGCCGCTAGAGGGTAAGCTTGGCATCACTTACAAGGAGCCTCCACTGCCAAGTCCTAACACTAAGCCCTAGTGAATTGGGAATGTGAATGAGTTTATATGCCCAAGGGTTGATTGGAAACAATGAAAAGGTGTGTGCAGGACTCCACGGCCGCTATGGGGAACTAAGAACTCCATTTTTCATATTTAACCTAGGGCAGTTACTGCAATTCATATACCCATTGATCCTCCTGTTTCCTGTGCCACTCATTCATCTATCATATATCATGTTATAGTAGTGTCGCGGCAGATAACCTCTTAAGTAAGTACATTATTTTCTGCTTGCACCTACGTTAGTGGTGATGCCGTCATAACTAAATTAATATAGTGCATACTTTTGACTGAGCTCCACTGTATTATTTCCCCTTCCCCCATCCCTTAGTTTGGTATCCACACTTGGACACCATTGTTGAGTCCTGCACACACCTTTTCATTGTTTCCAATCAACCCTTGGGCATATAAACCCATTCACATTCCCAATTCACTAGGGCTTAGTGTTAGGACTTGGCAGTGGAGGCTCCTTGTAAGTGGATGCCAAGCTTACCCTCTAGCGGCCGCTATGGGAAACTAAGAACTCCATTTTTCATATTTAACCTAGGGCAGTTACTGCAATTCATATACCCATTGATCCTCCTGTTTCCTGTGCCACTCATTCATCTATCATATATCATGTTATAGTAGTGTCGCGGCAGATAACCTCTTATGTAAGGAGGTTAAGGCCCTGATATACCCTGAACCTAAAAAGAATCTTTCTATAGGAGAGAGGACAGCTCTGGCCGAAATAAGAAGCTGGGAAGATGTGTTAGTCAAAAGAGCTGATAAGGGAGGGGAGTAGTACTGTGGAATAAAGTAGACTACAGAAAGGAGCTTTTGAGACAGTTAAGTGTTAGAACAACATATGAAGAACAGAATTCTGACCCTACCTTTAAATACAATTCTGAGCTCAAAAACCTTCTACGTGATCAGGTTGGTAAGAGTAACATCACACAAAAGCAGGCAGAAAAACTGTACATTGAATACCCTAGGAAGCCCTACATTTATGCTTTGCCTAAGGTGCATAAAAGGTTGGTGAACCCCCCGGACGACCTATTGTGTCCGGGGTGGGTTCACTCACCGAGCCCTTATCTAAATATTGCGATTGGCTGTTGAGACCATTGCTAAAAAAGGTGCCCTCCTATATAAAAGATTCGACAGAGTTCATAACCATTCTTGATCAAATAGAATGGCAAGAGAACTACAGGTTAAACTCCATAGATGTGGAGAGTTTGTATACACGAATTCCTCAAAATTTGGCAATCTCCGTCATCGAGAGTATACTAAGAGTCAATGGACAATGAGAAGGTACGATTTCCTTCATTATTGAGTCTTTGACCTTCGTATTAACCCACAATGCCTTCTCCTTTGAAAATAAGTGGTATAGGCAAATAGAGGGTACTGCCATGGGTACATCAGTCTCGTGTACGTTAGCTAACTTGTTTTTGGCCCATTTTGAAGACAATGTTATATACGCATCCACTAATCCTTTTCTGAAGCACATTAAATTGTATGCCAGATATGTGGATGACGTGTTTTTGGTATGGGATGGAACTGAATCAGACTTCTTGAAATTTATACAATTCCTCAACGATACAAACACATACAATATGTTATTCACTTCTGTATTTGGAGACCAGGAACTTGAGTTCCTAGACATCAAAGTACAGATTAATAATGGTTCAATTGTAAGATCATTGTACAGAGAACCTACTAGTACCAATTCACTACTACACTTTGAAAGTGCTCACCCATACCATACCAAGAAAAGCCTGCCATATAGTCAATTCTTGAGAGTGCAACAGATGAATAATGACCCCTCCATTTGTGAGGAACAGTTTGCAGACCTAGAGGATAGGTTCATGAAAAGAGGGTACCCTAAGAAAGTTATACAGGAGGCTCGGTGTAAGGTGAACAAAAAAACCCCCTTTGGGAACAAAGTCTATGAAAAAGAACAACAAGACCCTTTAAGTAAAAGGTTTGTGTTCACCTTTAAATCAGGTCCCATGTATAATATAATCGCAGGTGTGATTAGGAAATGTTGGCCTATTATAATAGGAGATAAAGACCTTAACAGAAAAAGTATAGGCCCTCCTTTAATTACGTATCGGAGAAGCAACAATCTTGGGGACCTTTTAGTAAAGAACCGTTTAGATCTGAAAAAGAAGGCCAATTGGTTGGATGGGTCCCGCCCCAAAGGGAATTATAAGTGTAGAAACTGCAATTTTTGTAAATTTCATAACACCAATAGCCCTGTCAGAATTGGGGGAGAACAACATTTTGTAAAATCTTACATCAGTTGTAAAACCAAGTGGGTGGTGTATGTTGTATGGTGTACGTGCAATCGTTTCTATATTGGTAAAACCATAAGAGAACTGTACATCCGGTTTAGGGAACATCGTAACTCAATAAGAACTGGGGTTGGGAGTTCAAGATTAATTCAACACGTACGTGATACTCACGATGGGAATGCGGACGTGTTGAGTTTTGCAGGCATCGAACAGGTGGTACCATCCCCTGAAGGGGGAGATCTTCATAGAAAATTATTACGGCTAGAAAGTAGATGGATTACTGATACTGATGCTTGTGGCGTTTTGGGGCTAAATGAAAGAAATGATTTTTTCCCTTATTTAGGTTAAACATAAGATTATGCCCAATAAGTATGCCTGCTATTTTTGTACAGGTATAACTCCAGTAAGCTAGCGAAGTGTACAGTACCACATTTTGTGGTTGGTCCATTTAGTCCTATTAATGGGAATTATCTCTTTGCCGGTCTTGTTCTGTATTGTTACAGGCAGCATGAAGCTACAGGGGATAGTTATATATATGTACATATTCTTATATTTTTGTATATGTGTATTCTGCTTCCTATATATGTTTATTATTATTATTACTATCATTGATTTCTTTTTCTCCCTTGCCCCTTTCTTCTTCTCATCCCTTTCTTCCAATAACGTTGAACAATGCAATACACCTATATTAAGGGTTATACGGTAATTTGCTTGCTTTTAACCTACTTATACTCCATTGATAATATGATAATGTCCAGTTTTAACTGTCATTGAATATTAATGTCTTTCAAGTTTCTTACGGTATCACATAGTTGTAGAATGTTGATTTTGTTTTTAAAATAACCCTTTTCACATATAGAGCACTGTAATTGTACTGTGTCCTGGCGTGGGCGGACTCGTCTGAGGTTGATTTAACTCGGACGTGACGTCAGACGCCAGACTAGTTTGGTCCGTGGAAGCAGCGAGTCGCGCTGCGAAACGGTGAACCGTCACCAAGTCTCAGCACTCCCTCCCTCCCTTGCTTGTCATCTGTGTCTACTCACATGGAATAAAAGCTTTGAAGATTTACTCTGCGTGCGGTGAGTTGCCGTGTTTATTTATCTTAATGATACTGCGATTTATGACTGTCTGGATTCCTACACGTGCACCGCTGCTTATGGAGTCGTTCACTCGCATGGACTAAGTGCATTGAGATACGGAATGACAGTGCCCTAGCACACTTTTACTGTTGTTGTGCTCCATTTTGTACACAGCCACAAAATGGAACTATGTGTCCATGATTTCACTGCAACCAGAGATCTGTTCAGATATTGGACACAGAAATTGGTGTGTGTAAACCCACCATCAGTGAGTGTAGGAAAACAACATCAAGATTCCTAACATTTAACCCAAAAGCTCTTTTCAGAGCTACCAGGACGGAGGAGTTCTGTAAGGGACTGTAGGGCAGGGAGACAGGCAGGAGCAGCGTTACAGTTCCACCGACCTCATAGCTTAGCTCAGTCAGCTTTCCTCAGAGCTGAAATTCTAAGCTTATTTTTTTTTGTCACCAGATAATTTTGGGGTCACATTTACCCCTGCAGCGTCATTTTTTTCTGGGCCAGTGCGTTGCTGCTCTACTACCTAATAGCACGCATGGTACCTTAACTATCGCACGCAGCCAGCACCGCAGTCCAAAGTGGTGACTGGTTTTGCCTAATTTCTACTTATTTTCTGGGCCAGTGTGTTGCTGTAATACCACCTCCAGCTCGCACGGTACCTTAAATACCGCATGCAGTCAGCACCGCAGTCCACAGTGGTGACTGGTTTTGCGTAATCTATAATTTTTTCTGGGCCAGTGCGTTGCTGTAATACCACCTCCAGCTCGCACGGTACGTTAAATATCGCACGCAGCCAGCACCGCAGTCCAAAGTGGTGACTGGATTTGCGTAATCTATCATTTTTTCTGGGCCAGTGCGTTGCTGTGATACCACCTACAGCTTGCACGGTACGTTAAATATCGCACGCAGCCAGCACCGCAGTCCAGAGTGGTGACTGGATTTGCGTAATCTATAATTTTTTCTGGGACAGTGCGTTGCTGTAATACCACCTCCAGCTCGCACAGTACCTTAGATATCGCACGCAGCAAGCACCGCAGTCCACAGTGGTGACTGGTTTTACGTAATCTATAATTTTTTCTGGGCCAGTGCGTTGCTGTAATACCACCTCCAGCTCGCACGGAACCTTACATCTGTCCCAAAAAGCATTAGTAGCTTGTAGTGTCCTCTTTCTAGGAAATAGTACCTGCTATTTGTTTTAAAAAATCTGATATTAAACAAATTCAACCATGTCAGAAAAACAACCAAATCCCAAAAAATCGGTTGCAAAGGGACAGGAATGAGGTCGTGGCCTTGGCAGTCGTGCCCAACAAGGTACAGAGTCAGGTAGACAGATGAGGATTGATAGATCGATCTTCCTCCTGTCTAAATTTCCCACTACTGAACGAAAAAGAGTCTTGAAGCCAGAAGAGCAAGACCAGCTAACGTCTTGGATGGCTGATAAGACCTTAATGACTGGTTCTTGCAGCACACAATCTTCCTTGACCACACAGTCTACTGTTGGTAGAGACAACGCCGGGCCATCAAATCCTCCACCTCTTCCCATTTCCTCAACCCATCAGCAGACCCAGGAATATTTGGACCATGACCTTGGGCACTCGGAGGATTTGTTTGCTTCATATGACCCCTTTCTTGAATCAGGCCTATCTGCCTCAAACCCTGACGACATACTTGAATAGGAGAAATTCTCTATCCAGGGCCAAATTTTTAAAACACCACGGCCACAAGAAAGCCACTTTCAGCAAAGTCATAAACCGTCTCAGGAGGTGGACGATGATGATGATGAGACACACTTGTCATCTGGCCAACCTAATCCATCACGTTATCTGGAAGACTTTGAAGAGGAAGGTGTTGATGATGAGACCACAGATCCCACCTGGAATGTTGGTATGCAGAGCCAGAAGAGCAGCACGGAGGAAGAAAGTGTCTATGTACCACCTACAAAGGCACCAAGGCCTACTCCTCTCACCAGAACGCAAACTGTCACAACAACTGTTGCCCAAAATGTGTCCACTGTGGCCCAAAATGTGTCAACTGTGGCACAGAGCAATCCCTCTGCCACAAATCAAGCCTAGAGGTTGGTCAGCCGTTATTTGGAATTTTTTTAAGGATAGCCCTTCACAACAAAATGTCGTCATCTGTACCATCTGCCATGCAAGGCTAAGCAGAGGCCACGGCAAAGGCAACATGAGCACCACCACCAGTGTGCGTAAGCATATGTCAGCTAAGCACCCTACTCAGTGGTTGCAACACCAGGTTTCCAAATCAGTTTCTTCTGATACAAACATTGCCAGGCTACCTCAGATCCGTCCGTCAGAATCTATTGTAGATGAAGCATGTCCTGCTCATACATACTCCTCCCAAGCTGCGGTTGAAGAGAGACAGAACACTAGTCCAGCCACTTTTCAGTCAGCGCCAACCGTCCAGTTGTCCGTGCCACAGATCTATGAAAGGCAGCGGAAATACCATTCTTCGCACCCTTTTGCCAAAAAAATTAACGTGCACATAGCAAAGTTGATAGCTGTGGAGATATTGCCATTTAGGCTTGTGGGTACCGAGTCTTTTCGGGAGCTGTTGGCTGTGGCAGCACCACGCTACTCAGTTTCCAGCCGCCACTATTTTTCTCGTTGTGCCGTCCCCGCGTTACACGAGCACGTCCTAAACAACCTAAAGCGTGCAGTCACCAATGCTGTAACCGGGAAAGTACACCTAACAACGGACACGTGGACAAGTAGTAGTGGACAGGGAAGATACATCTCACTCACGGCACACTAGATCAACCTGGTGGAGAGTGTAAATTCTCTCAAAAAAACAATAAGGTGTGACTCTAACCATATAAATTAAATCTACAAAGAGTGCACAATTAAGATAAATTCTTTATTTAGTTATTAATAAAAACAGTCAGTGGTGTGTGTGTACCCTACACCTGTATCTGGTAAAAAGCTGAACAGTTGTGGAGGCAGATTCCTATAATCCTACCCTTCTCCTACCAACTGTCCCTGCCTGGCTATGGAGATTTAGATACGTAACTTATATGGTGTCCCCGTTCCTCGGTGGCTCACCCTAGTGTCCCTATGTTTTTACTAAGGGTGTTCCCTACCGACAGGGCTCCTATGCTGTTCTAGGTGTTGACGCAATGAGGGCCTGGGTCAACCCCCAATGCCCTCCCTGTGTGTGTGTTATGCTTGGTATCTTGAGTCGGAGGGGTGCTATCTTCCTGGGTATGTGGTTATGCCAATTAAGGCCACTACCAGATTATAGTGAGACCAGTAGCTCCCATAAATCATAACACACTGTTCCAATAACTGGCATGTAATGGGGGGAAGGAGGAGACGTCAATCACTCCAGATCACACCCTTTTCTATGGCGTCTAATTGGTCTTATATATAGTGTATACCCACTATCATATAGTCCTCCCCTCCTTCTATAAGCACACACACATATATACACACATATATACACACACACCGTTCACTCTGCCTCGTTGGTAAAGTGGTACCACAGGTATAGTGACTAACACATATCACACATAGATTAATTAACCCTTCCAAGCAGGTATAAATCGTTATTTTCACTTATCTGATGCACATAGATGGTATGCCAGTCCCAGTCTTAGTCATATCGACTTCTCGACGCGTTTCTGCCCGCCAATACTGCTGGGCGTCCTCAGGAGTGACTGTGCTGTTTCAGATACCAGGTGACCCCATCTGCGTCACCGGGGGCGCTGTGAGAAGTGGTACGATGTCCTCCCCTCTTTTCCATTGGTGTCAGCGGCCCCGGGCGCCTCCTGGAGCTCCCTTTTATCTGTAATGCCTCCCATTAGTGATGTCAGGTGTGTCAGCGTTCTCCCCATGTGTCAGAAGCGCTACTTCCGTCCGCAAACCGGAAGTGTGTCATCCGACATGCTGGGCAGCGCCAGATCTGCTTGCGTTCCACCCGGCTGCACATGTGACTTCCGGTGTGTGGAATGCACATCATTTAGAACGTATCTCGGCCTGCCACCATCTCTGGGAGCATTACAGGAAAGTGTAGCGGCATTAAGGGTCCGCTAGCACTTCCTGTGCGCCCAGTGAATGAGCTGTATGGGAAAAAGGGTTAGGGCAGGTTGGTTCCAGGACAAAAAGATATATAATAATGTAGTCACTACAGATGAAATATCTCATGTCCCTAGGACATGAGATATAAAGCGTACCTATAGAGCTACAGTATTATTGATCCTACCTCTATTATCCAGATAGAGCCATAATTTGCCCCCACCCTTATCCATCCATCAGATCGCATTATTACCCTTATTTATTATACTGTCTTAGTGGATAATCATTCCACAGTTAGGGTATTTCCCTCGGTTCGAGCATTCACCACTAATTCTCAAATTATATATACAAATGTGATATAGTAATGTACCATATATATTTTTGGTTACATAATGCCTGGCTATGTCTTTCCTATCACCTTCATCACACATGCTCAGCACTATACATCATGAGAAAAATAGGTTCTACTAGGATTTCACCAGATATTGTCCGGATATATATGTCACCTCTATGAGGAACCAAATTCATAAAAAAACTCTCTGGTCCTCTTTGGACTGATAGTTTGAGCAGGATTCTGTACGGATACATGGGATCAAAAGAGAGATACCAGAAGAATGATAGACGCCTACAAAAGCAAGGGGGTGTATACGTTGGAGACGGGGTTTACAGGAATGGAGTATATGATATTTGTTCATTGAGGCTCCCCATCCCCGTAGATTCCATTCTATATATCCACTTACATTCTCTCCTGAGTATTTCACCATCCCAATTACCTCCTCGTTTGGGTTTCTTCACCACTTCCAAAATTTGGAAGCTGATTCCCCTTATGTCCCCCTCATGAACCTCACGCACGTGTCTGGATATTGGGGTATCTCGTTCATTTCCGATGTCCCCTATGTGGTCTCCAATTCGTCTCCTGAACAGTCTCTTAGTTTTCCCCACATAATCCTTTGGGCAGCCACATTGGAACAAATACACAACCCCCTCAGTCTTACAGTTACCAAACTGTCTGTTTTTGTATATGGTACCTGTTGTACTGCTCTGGGCCGTGTTCGTCACCCTCACGTGGCTGCAAAATGAACATTTCCCACACCTGAATGTGCCAGATTGTCTCTGTTCCAGCCACGTACCCTTCTTTTTGGGGGGGCAGTAGTGGCTGTGGACTAATTGGTCCCTCAATGATCTCTCCCTCCCATAGGTAATAGCTGGCTTCTCCAGGATCAGGGGTGCCAAGTCTTTATCTGCCATCAGGATGTCCCAGTATTTACAGATGATGTCCCTCACCTCTCCGGCCCTGTCATCATAGGTACTGATGATACGGATAATATCCCTTTCCGATGTATGTTTCTTGGATCTCAGTAGAGACTCCCTATCACTGTCTCTAGCATGTTTGTAGGCTCGGTTTAATACATGAGGTGGGTAACCCTTCTATGTAAAACGTTCCTGCATACGTCTTGCTTCCCCCTGGAATTTGACCGTATCGGAACAATTCCTTCTGGCCCTTAGGTATTGATCCCTTGGTATCCCTTCTCGTAACCCTCTTGGGTGATGGCTCTCCCATCTCAGGAGATCATTTGTTGCAGTTGGTTTTCTGAATATCGTGGTTTGGAGGCCCCCCTTTCCATCCTTATAGATATTAACATCAAGGAAATTTAGGGATTGTTCGTGTATCTCTGATGTAAATCATAACCCTAGGTTGTTTACTTTTAACTGCCTTATGAAGCTCTCAAATGAGACACCGTCCCCCCTCCACAATACCATCACATCATCGATGTATCTTCCTTAAAATAGTATCTGGGGCTCCCACCATGATGTGTCCTCATTCGTGAAGACGACGGTGTCCTCCCACCAGCCCAGGAGCAAGTTGGCATAGCTTGAGGCACAGGAACTCCCCATAGCTGTGCCCCTGAGCTGGTGGTAGAACTTCCCGTCAAATTCAAAGCAGTTATGCTTTAATATGTATCTCAGCAGGTCTAGGACAAATCTGTTGTGTCTCATGTACTGGTTTCCACGACCAGATAGATAAAACTCGGTGGCACGCAGCCCCATCTCGTGTGGGATGCTGCTATACAGGGCCTCCACATCTATGGAGGCCAACTGTACATCAGCCCCCACTGATACACCATCAAGCTTTCCAATTAGATCCAATGTATCACAGATATAAGATGGTAAATCCGTGACATAATTGCGGAGTATCTTATCGAGGTAAATTCCGCATTTTTGAGTGCTTGAATTTATGCCTGATACTATCGGTCGCCCTCTAAGGGGGACCAGACCCTTATGTATCTTAGGGAGTGAGTAAAAAACTGCAGTCACCGGGTGGGTGTTGTACATGAAGTCCATCTCATTCTTGCTGATTACACCTTCCTCAAATTCCTCCGTCAGTAAGATGTTTAATTCGCATTGATATTCCTCCATCAGATTTTTGTCTAGTTTCCTGTAGGTGGTCTGATCATCCAATATCCTGGCGCACATGGATTTATTAATGGTATGATCCATTAATACCAGATTTCCGCCTTTATCTGATGGTTTCAATATTAGATCATCCCTCATAGTGATACCATCAAGGGCCGCCTTTTCCTCTTTTGAGAGGTTTGGTTGGTAACTGCCCTTTTGTTCTCGTAATTGTCTCAATTCTTTGGTAACCAAACTCAGAAAAATATCAATGCTTGTCACCTCACTGACCGGAGGCATGCTTTTACTGGGTGGTTTACAATCAGTAAAAGGTCCCTTACCTTCTACTCTGAGGATGTCTCTATGTAGATCCACCAAGACCCCAAAGATAGCTAAATCCTCTTCCTCTATGTCAATATCCTGGTACTTATCCTCGTTGTTAAGTCTGAAAAACCTCTTCCACTTCAGTTTTCTCGCAAAAAGGTTAAGGTCTTTTACCCAGTCGCAATCACTGAAGTGGTTTGTGGGGACAAACGATAGGCCTTTAGATAGCACCTGTTTTTCGATGTCAGAGAGATCATGGTCCGTCAAGTTTATTATTCAATTTTCATCTATCGTGCTGGTCCTGTGGCTGTTGTTGGTGTTTTGTCTCTTAGTAGATACGGTTCTCTCCCTAAAAAAGCAGGACCAGTGACTACCGTTCCTAAGAGAGTGGGTCTCGATGAATATGATCCAAACCGTGAACCACCACCATAATGGTCTCCACCCCCAGGACTCGGATCTCGATCCCCTGATCCACGATCCTCTGGGTAACCCTTGCCTTGGCTGCCACTGCCCTTTCCTCCCTTTTTCCTCCATTTCTTTTTCCATTTTGGTTTGGGTTTGAAACCACCTGGGTTCTTTCTCTTATCTTCTCTTTGTCCTTCTTTGTCAGAAGGGTCCGGTTCTGAGGCTGAGGTATCTGTGTTGGCAATGTTTCGGTCTCCTTTCTGTATGGTGGAGAGTGTGCCAACTTCTCAAAGTGGACCATCAGAGATACTACCCACGCCACGAATAGAAGGCACAACATCATTCAGGGTGTCCGCCTCATCATATACATCCAGTACACAATTTGCCTCTTCCGCTTCATCGGCCAATCCTTGACTTGCCATCACCATCACGGCCAAGTTGGGAGCTTTGCAGCAGTGCTTCAGAAAGGCGACAACAGGCTCTGCTGAAGCTGATCTGTTTAGGTCACACACCTCACACTGCAGCAGAGCTCTTGAAAGCTCTAAATCAACAGACTGGTGAGTGGCTCTCCCCACTGCAGCTTCAAACCGGTCTGGTTGTCAGTGATAATGGTCGTAACCTCATGGTGGCACTAAACCTTGGTAACCTTGTACATGTGCCTTGCATGGCTCACGTGCTGAACCTAGTAGTTCAGAAATTTCTGAAAACATACCCCGAGTTAACAGACCTACTGGAGAAGGTGCGGCGAATTTGCGCCCATTTCAGACATTCCACAACAGCTGTTGGAAGTCTTTCAGCACTTCAAAAGCACTTTAATTTGCCCAACCACAGACTAATTTGTGACATACCCACACGCTGGAACTCCACATTTCATATGTTAGCATGGATTACTGAGCAGCAGAGGGCAATTACAGAATATCCGCTTCAACATGCCCGTCAGACCGGGACTCAGCCAAGACACATTAGTACTCTGGAGTGGGTGTGGATCGCTGACATTTGTGAGGTGCTAGATAATATTGATTACTGCACCAAACTTGTGAGCGGAGATCAGTCGATTATCTGTGTGACTATCCCCATGCTATGTCTGCTAAAAGAATCGCTAATGAATCTAAAATCTGAATCTTTGAGGGCCCAGCGGATGGCTATGGAGCCAGATTTAAACATCGCTGATCCTAGCCAGCAAAGCCAATATCATCAGGCAACATTGGGTCAAGAAGAAGAACGTGACGAAGACGATGAAGAAGAGGATTTATTTTTTGGTGGTACCGATGTTAACCCTGATGGTACTCCCAACCCCAGCTTTATGTCAGTACAGCATGGGTGGGATGGAGAGGAGGAGGCGGAGATAGATTTGGAGGCCACGATGGGTATTGTTCATCCTTCTGGTGACACCGAACATTTGAATCTTTGCAGCTTGGCACACATGGCTGACTTCATGTGTAATTGTCTGTCAGAAGACCCACGCGTGATTCACATCTATCACAGCAACCTATACTGGTTGTCCACCTTTCTGGACCCACGGTACACAGACAAATTGACTTCGCTGCTGTTGCAGTCACCAAGGGGCTTAACAATAGATTACTTCAAGACGGTTGTTGGTGAAAATTTGCTGACAATATCACCGTCAGACACCACTCTCCCCAGAAGTAGCAGCTCTTTGCAACAGCAGCAATTGATTGGGACACACATGCCCACAATGTCCAAAAGAGGTGGTGGGAAGATGTCCACAAACTGGGCCATGTTCAATAAACCATCGAATCAGCAACGGTTTTTGGCTCCGGTTACCAAGTCTAGGAGACAGAAATTGACCAACATGGTCAACGAGTATGTCAGTGACAGTACGAGCTTCCTTACTGACCCTTCTGTCCTGTTTAATTACTGGGTATCAAAGCTTCAGACTTGGACAGAGCTCTCCTTGTATGCTTTGGAGGTGCTGGCCTGCCCTGCTGCTAGTGTGATTTCTGAGCGGGTTTTCAGTGCCGCTGGGGGTATCATCACTGATACAAGGACACGGCTTACTCCAGAGAATGCCGACAGGCTGACTCTGATAAAATTCAATAAGGACTGGATTTCACCACAGTTCTTAAGCCCTCCTGACGACAGTAGCCAATGCTAAAGTCACATAATCATAATAAATATGATATCATTATTCCGGTTTTAACATTCATCCCTTTGCGGACAAGAAGTATGTCCATCATCACAGACGATTAGCCTACTCATGTTCCTGCAGCATGTTCCTCAGGATCTGAAAACTACACAATAAGTTTTCTTCTTTTAAACTTACCAGCCGATCCGCTTGTGATGATGACTCACCATTTTGTTTTGTCATCAAGCACAATACAGCCCCTTGGGCTAATTTTTTGAGGCACCAAGCCTATGTCTGCACACTGGGCATTGCATGTACTATGCTCAAAGTAATAGCAAGCGTATGCTATGGCCCCTGAGGCCTGCTTCCTATATCCTGTACTATAAAGCCCATGTGGCTCATTTTTTGAGTCACCAAGCCTATGCCTGCACACTGGGGATTGCATGTACTATGCATAAATTACTAGGGCCATGAATCTGTGGTCCCTGAGGCCTGCTTCCTTTAAAAAGTAAAATACAGCCCCTTGTAGAAATTTTGGTAAAGAACATGCTTGCATATTTACCTGTGTAGTTGGAACAACAAGGACACTATTAAAACAGTTGAGAATTATGAGGCCCTAGACAGGAAGGTTTTTTTTTCATGCGTTACCCGATCCCCCAACCCCTATGGCAGTTACAGTCATGGCCAAAAGTATTGACACCCCTTCAATTCTGTTAGATAATACTCAGTTTCTTCCTGAAAATGATTGCAATCACAAATTCTTTGGTATTATTTCTTAATTTAATTTGTCTTCAATGAAAAAACACAAAAGAGAATGAAGCAAAAAGCAAAACATTGATCATTTCACACAAAACTCCAAAAATGAGCCAGACAAAAGTATTGGCACCCTCAGCCTAATACTTGGTTGCACAACCTTTAGCCAAAATAACTGCGATCAACCGGTAACCATCAATGAGTTTCTCACAATGCTCTACTGGAATTTTAGACCATTCTTCTTTGGCAAACTGCTCCAGGTCCCTGATATTTGAAGGGTGCCTTCTCCAAACTGCCATTTTTAGATCTCTCCACAGATGTTCTATGGGATTCAGGTCTGGACTCATTGCTATCCACCTTAGACGTTTCCACTGCTTTCTCTCAAACCATTTTCTAGTGCTTTTTGAATTGTGTTTTGGGTCATTGCTGGAAGACCCATGACCTCTGAGGGAGTCCCAGCTTTCTCATTCTGGGCCCTACATTATGCTGCAAAATTTGTTGGTAGTCTTCAGACTTCATAATGCCATGCACATGGTCAAGCAGTCCAGTGCCAGAGGCAGCAAAGCAACCACAAAACATCAGGGAACCTCCGGCATGTTTGACTGTAGGGACTGTGCTCTTTTCTTTGAATGCCTCTTTTTTTCTCCTGTAAACTCTATGTTGATGCTTTTGCCCATCTGACCAGAGAACATTCTTCCAAAACGGTTTAGGCTTTCTCAGCTAAGTTTTGGCAAACTCCAGGATGGCTTTTTTATGTCTCGGGGTAAGAAGTGGGGTCTTCCTGGGTCTCCTACCATACAGTCCCTTTTCATTCAGACGCCGACGGATAGTATGGGTTGACACTTTTGTACCCTCGGACTGCAGGGCAGCTTGAACTTGTTTGGATGTTAGTCGAGGTTCTTTATCCACCATCCGCACAATCTTGAGTTGAAATCTCTTGTCAATTTTTCTTTTACGTCCACATCTAGGAAGGTTAGCCACAGTGCCATGGGCTTTAAACTCCTTGGTGACACTGCGTATGGTAAATACAGGAGCATTTATGTCTTTGGAGATGGACTTGTAGCCTTGAGATTGCTCATGCTTCCTCACAATTTGGTTTCTCAAGTCCTCAGACAGTTCTTTGGTCTTCTTTCTTTTCTCCATGCTCAATGCGGTACACACAAGGACACAGGACAGCGGTTGAGTCAACTTTAACCCATGTCAACTGGCTGCAAGTGTGATTTAATTATTGCCAACACCTATTAGGTGCCACAGGTAAGTTACAGGTGCTGTTAATTACTCAAATTAGAGAAGCATCACATGATTTTTCTAAGGGTGCCAATACTTTTGTCCACCCCTTTTTTATGTTTGGTGTGGAATTATATACAATTTGGCTTTAGGACAATTCTTTTTGTGTTTTTTCATTGAAGACAGATTAAATGAAGATAATAATACCAAAGAATTTGTGATTGCAATTATTTTCAGAAAGAAACTGAGTATTATCTGACAGAATTGCAGGGGTGTCAATACTTTTGGCCATGACTGTAGCTAGCCTCCTAATGATACTTACACACTGACCTGTCACTAGATTGCCTACATCATGACTTGTTCCAAAGCCACTTATGGTAGCTCAATTCTTACCTGGCATACTAGTCATGTTTTTCAGGCAAGACTTGACAGCACTTCCAACACTGTTTGGACACTCGTCCTGGCTATGAGCAGTTGCACACGTTAGATACATGTACACCATATGTTGTGTAAACGTTTCAACATTAGGGGTGAGCATACACACTGCATTATTTAATACATCAAATTTTTTTTCTACAATACCTATTTTTTACTGGTAGTCTTAAAAACAGAGTATTTTTTCACGTTTGCTTGACTGTATTTACCGTCTCTACCGTTTAGTTCAAAGACAACTAAGACATGTGTAATATATTGTTTTGAGTGGACTGGACAAACAACATGAACAAAATAAAGAACAACATTGACAGGCTGTTTCCCAACAAAATTTAATTATTGTGAATTCTGATGGAATGAAAAATATTTACAGAAGTAAAGACTGTTATCAATTTTATTTGAACCATACAACAAATGGAAAATTATTTCCATAAGTAAAGACTGAGATCCATGTAATCGGAACAATAGAACAAATGTACAAATACTTAGAGAAGTAAATACTGTTTTAAATAACATCTGAACCATACAACAAATGTAAAAATATTCACAGAAGTAAAGACTGTTATAAATTACTAGATGGTGGCCCGATTCTAATGCATTGGGTATTCTAGAATATGTGGGTGTGCGGCAGTGCAGGTGTATGGCGGTGCAGTTGTGCGAGTGTGCAGCGGTGGCTCCCTTCGTTCTCATCCACTCCAGGCTTCTGTCCAGCCGCCTCTCACCCTAGCATGTCGTCTTCTTCTTCCTCCAGTATAGATGTCAACAATTCCAAGGCCTCAGGGGGCGGAGTTAACAGGGGACGTCATAGTAGGCGTGTCCAAGCGCATAGCCCTGGTGTGGTGGGCGTGCCCTTGTTCACGGCCATTACGACGCCCCCTTTGGTAGCTCCACCCCCCTCGCAGCTTTTGAATTTCTGGAGTGTATGTCAAGAAAAGAAGAAGAATAATGGCAGGGTGAGCGGCGGGCAAATGGAGCATGGAGCGGTGGCCAGGAGGGAGCGTGGAGCAGGTGAGCAGCGGGCAGGAGACTGAGCGGAGGGGGGCCGGGACACCATGCGGACTGTGCCTGTTTCGCTGTAATGGAAATCCCGCGTCGCTGATTGGTTGCGCCCAGCCAGCCGCGAACAATCAGTGACGCAGGTTTTGCGTTAGAGACAGCGTAATGTGAGTGCAAGGTGAGTGCAGGGCTAAGTGTGAGGTTAGTGCAAGGTAAGTGTGACGTGAGTGTAGGGCTAAGTGTGACGTGAGTGCAGGACAGAGTGTGACGTGAGTGCAGGGCAGAGTGTGATGTGAGTGCGGGGCAGAGTGTGACGTGAGTGCAGGGCAGAGTGTGAGGTGAGTGCGGGGCTGAGTGGGACGTGAGTGCGGCGCAGAGTGTGACGTGAGTGCAGGGCAGAGAGTGACATGAGTGCGGGGCAGAGCGTGAGTGCAGGGCAGAGAATGACGCGAGTGCAGGGCAGAGAGTGACGTGAGTGCAGGGCAGAGTGTGACGTGAGTGCTGGGCAGAGTGTGACGTGAGTGCTGGGCAGAGTGTGACGTGAGTGCAGGGTGAGTGTGAATGGTGGGTGAGTGTGAGTGCAGGGTGAGTGTAGGGTGTGTGGGTATAAGGGGTCTGCAGTACCTGGCTCCTAGTGCTGTGTGCGTTTAGCTTAAGGACCTCTGGTGATGTCACAGCCATGTGATCTTGCTCCAGCCATGATTGTGACACCATCAAAGGTCCTGTAAGTATAGAGACCCCGTCACACATAACGACGCACCAGCGATACCGATACGACCTGGCCGGGATCGCTGGTGCGTCGTTTTCACATTGCTGTTCATTTCAAATAGCGGGACAGGAAAGCTGACAGTGAAGTCAGCTTTCCCGCTCGTTATGTGAGTGTAGCGCTGTCGCCTCTCTCACGGCAATCCCGCGTCGCTGATGCATCGCCAGTGCTTTTTTTGTAAAAAAGATATTTGCCGGCATTTCAGATTAATTTCCCCTATGCACAGGGGTGCAGCAAGGCTCTATGCCTCCGGAGCCTAGGTGAAGACTGGGGGAGGGGGGGGTTGCTTTTGGCGGCCGCGGGTGAGGAGCAGAGAGAAGAGGTGCTGTCGGTAGCCGCCGCTGGTGATTTTACCTTATGCAGCACGTCACACAGGGAGTCGGCTGCTTGGTGCAGGCACTGCCCCTTTCTGCTCTGCGGCTTCCCCTGCCTCCTGAGTCTAAAGGCTCATATTGACCATTGGACAGTGCGGCCCTGCCTATGCATGGCACACGTCCCCTATGCATGGCACACGTTTATTATGTGTGGCACACGTCCCCCATGCATGCCCCAAGTCCATTATGCATGGCACACGTCCCCTATTCAGGGCACACGTCCCCTATGCAGGGCACACGTCCATTATGCGTGGCACACATCTATTATGCGTGGCACACATCCATTATGCATGGCACACGTCCCCTATGCGTGGCACACGTCTCCTATGCGTGGCACACGTCTCCTATGCGTGGCACACGTCCCCTATGCATGGCCCACGTCCATTATGCATGGCCCACGTCCATTATGCATGGCACACGTCCCCTATGCATGGCACACGTCCATTATGTGTGGCACACATCCCCTATGTATGGCACACGTCCAATATGCATGGCACACGTCCCCTATGCATGGCACACGTCCATTATGTGTGGCAGACGTCCCCTATGCGTGGCACACATCCCCTATACATGGCACACGTCCCCTATGTATGGCACACGTCCAATATGCATGGCACACGTCCCCTATGCGTGGCACACGTCACCTATACATGGCACATGTCCCCTATGTATGGCACACGTCCAATATGCATGGCACACGTCCCCTATGCATGGCACACATCCCCTATGCATGGCACACGTCCATTATGCATGGCACACATCCCCTATGTATGGCACACATCCCTTATGCATGGCACACGTCCAATATACGTGGCACATGTCCACTATGCGTGGCACATGTCCACTATGCGTGGCACACGTCCCCTATACGTGGCACATGTCCCCTATGCGTTGCACACATCTCCTATGCCTGGCTCACATCCCCTATGCATGGCACACGTCCCCTATGCATGGCAGACGACCCTTATGCAGGGCATATGTCCCCTATGCAGGGCAAACGTCCCCTATGCATGGCACATGTCCATTATGCATGGCACACGTCCATTATGCATGGCACACGTCCCCTATGCATGGCACACGTCCCCTATGCGTGGCACACGTCCCCTAAGTGTGGAACACGCCCATTATGCATGGCACACGTCCCCTATGCTTGGCACATGTCCCCTATGTAGGGCACACATCCCCTATGTGTGGCACATGCCCCCCTGTTAGATATGGCCCCCATGTTGCTGCCATAGGAAAATAATAAACTCTATTCTCACCTCTTCCAGCGCTGTTCTCCCGTTCTGACTGCTGCTGTGATCGGGCAGAGATGATGCTGCAGAGCTCCTCCACTTCCTGCTTCTCGGTGCCGGTCATATGATCGGCACAGCAGAGAGTGACATCATCTCTGTGTGCAATCACAGCAGCAGCCTGGAGACCGGAGAGACACCAGAGATCAATGCTGGAGGAGGAGCCAGGAGGTAAGTATAGAGTTTATTATTTTACTATGGCAGCAGCATGGGGGCCATATCTAACATAGGGGGGCATGTGCCATCTCAGGGGGGGCGCAGGACCATATAATATGCGCCACTCCCCCAGCCCATCACCGTGGTGCGGTTTCAGCACCACGGTGATGGAGAGCTACAGTGCATATTATATGAGCGGGAGCAGGAGATCTCCTGCAGCCTCCACCAGCCCGTTCCAGCTCACATTCTCCTGTAAGCCGCCACCGTCGGCCGAACCGTGTATCCGGGCTGCAAATAGGCGCGAAATTTGAACTTTGAATTATCGCGCCTATTTGCATAGTCTGCACTCATTAGCGCCCATGGCACCAATGGCTGCCTCTGTGTGGCGCGCGATTTCAGCGACAGACACACTCAAAAAACCCTTAGACAATTATATAATAGATATCTGAACCATATAACCAATGTGTTTAATGTATGCAGACTAAAGGGATGAATGTAAAGGTTCAAAAAGCACAATCATACTTTTTTACATAATAAAGTATGACACTACAGCCCCTTGAGCTAATGGTTTGAGGCAACAAGCCTATGGCAAGTAACTCTAAATTGCATAGAGTATGCTTTACATCCTAGCACGAGTATTAACTGGCCCGTGAGCAGGGCCGTATTTGCAGTTCCTGCTGCTCTAGGCACTGTCAGCGGTCGTGCCCCCTTCACCCCCCGTCGCAGCCCTGCCCCCACATCTCACAAAACCCCCCCAAGTTTCATGTAGCTTCTCCCCCCATCCTTGCAGCTTCTCCCCCACATTCCATGTAGCACATATAAAAGGTTTGTAGTTTTGTCCAACCACACAGAGACATACTGATAGGATGTTTACATTATGAGCCCCAATAGGAACAGTGTTGATGATGTATGTAAAGTCCTGTGGAGTTCATAGTGTAATATACCGTATATACTCGTGTATTAACCGAGTTTTTCAGCACAAAAAATGTGCTGAAAAGTCCCCCCTCGGCTTATACACGAGTATATACGGTAATCATAAAAAAAAAAAAAAATATACCCGGCTGTATACAGCCCCCCCCCCCCGTGGTATACCGGGCCCCCCCTGTGGCAACCTGTAAAGGAAGCGATGATTATACTTATCGGGTCGCCGACGCCGCCGCTCTGTCACCGTCCATCACCGCGCTCCTTCCCGTCTTCATGCTTCCTTCACCGTCGCACAGGAAATGACGTCATTTTCTGTGCGCCCGTGAAGGAAGCATGAAGACGGGAAGGAGCGCGGTGATGGACGGTGACAGAGCGTCGGCGTCGGCGACCCGATAAGTATAATCATCGCTTCCTTTACAGGTTGCCACAGGGGGGGCCCGGTATACCAGGGGGGAGGGCTGTATACAGCCGGGTACCGCTGTATACAGCGGGGGCTGCTGTATACAGCGGGGGCTGCTGTATACCCCTCTGGGGCTGCTAAATACCCCTCTGGGGCTGCTGTATACCCCTCTGGGGCTGCTGTATACCCCTCTGGGGCTGCTATATACCCCTCTGGGGCTGCTGTATACCCCTCTGAGGCTGCTGTATACCCCTCTGGGGCTGCTATATACCCCTCTGGGGCTGCTGTATACCCCTCTGGGGCTGCTGTATACCCCTCTGGGGCTGCTATATACCCCTCTGGGGCTGCTGTATACCCCTCTGGGGCTGCTATATACCCCTGGGGCTGCTATATACCCCTCTGGGGCTGCTGTATACCCCTCTGGGGCTGCTGTATACAGCTCTGGGGCTGCTGTATACCCCTCTGGGGCTGCTATATACCCCTCTGGGGCTGCTGTATACCGCACTGGGGCTGCTGTATACAGGGGCTGCAATACCACTGGGGCTGCAATATCACTGGGGCTGCTGTATATAGGGGCTGCTGTATACACCACTGGGGCTGCAATACCACTGGGGCTGCTGTATACAGGGGCTGCAATACCACTGGGGCTGCTGTATATAGGGGCTGCTGTATACACCACTGGGGCTGCAATACCACTGGGGCTGCTGTATATAGGGGCTGCAATACCACTGCGGCTGCAATACCACTGGGGCTGCTGTATATAGGGGCTGCAATACCACTGGGGCTGCAATACCACTGGGGCTGCTGTATATAGGGGCTGCAATACCACTGGGGCTGCAATACCACTGGGGCTGCTGTATATAGGGGCTGCTGTATACACCACTGGGGCTGCAATACCACTGGGGCTGCTGTATACAGGGGCTGCAATACCACTGGGGCTGCTGTATATACCACTGGGGGCTGCTGTATATCATACTGCTGGGGCCTGTATACCACTGCTGGGGGCTGTATACCTGTGCTGGGGTCCACCCTCGGCTTATACGCGAGTCAATAGATTTTCCCAGGTTTTGGGGGCAAAAGTAGGGGGGTCGGCTTATACACGGGTCGGCTTATACACGAGTATATACGGTAAATGCAAAAAATATTATTCTTATATTATGTCACAATACTGGGATCTGAGGATCTTGTATTTCGAGGTCAGGGGCTCTCTGATGATATGTTGCTGCCTGTGTCGCTGTCTTCCTCTTTTGACACTGCAGTGCGGTGAACAAGAGAGCATTAACTGGTTAATAACAAGATTCTTGCAGCACACAGCTAGTACCAATGATGTACAAATGCTATAAGCTATATGTATTTGAGGAAAAAGTTTAAAAACTTAATTTATCATATGGAGTTGCAGGCTTCTTGCTGCAATGGGCACCCTCATTAACCTACAGGTGATCGAGGGTCTAGATGGAGTCTGCCCACTGAGAAGTGGGGGGTGGACAAGGAGGATAGGGATATCAGAGTAGGACTCATCAGACCTGAAGTCACTTTGTCGCAGTTGATGAGCAAGCAGACATTGGCCAATGTGTGTACTAAGAATTTCAGAAATAAAAAATTAGAATTTTTGAGTTTTTTGAAAAAAACGTAAGTTTGTAAACTTTTTCCTCAAATACATATAGCTTATAGCATTTGTACATCATTGGTACTAGCTGTGTGCTGCAAGAATTTTTTTCGAATTATTTGACCCTGCGTCTTTGCTTGCACCAGTTCACACTAGTCTGTGAGTGCTGTGCAGTTTTTTTCTTGTTGTTGGTTAATAACAAGAAGTATGGTGTGTACTAACGGAGCCATAAACATAGGATTACTATATGGATTTTAGTATCAGGGTACAGACACACGGGTGTGAAACTCGGATGAGTGTAATGTGTGTTTTTATTGCATTGCAGTCAGTGTCTGAGAGCACATTGGCGATAGTCGGACGTTTTTTTCTCATCCAGAGTTTGGATGAGAAAAAAGTTGCAACATGCTGCGACAGTCTGCAATTCACGCGTGAGACTCGTCAAAGCAAGTCTATGGGTCCGACAAAATCATGAACCGCCAACGGGCCATCCAAGAGGCATCCATTATTTTCATTGATATATTCTCATTCTGTAGCTCAGACAACTGGAAAAAATGTTCCTGTAAATAATTGTACAGTAAAAGCTGCTGAGTAAAAAACTGATTGCACACAGATGTCACACAGATGTGATCTGAGAGAAATGTCGGACACTCACATAGCACTTGCATGCAAAACGGAGCAAAAAACAGATGACTGTACCCCATTTGTTATATATTTTAGGAGTCGGTCCATTTTGGCTCCACCAAAATGGGCTCCAACTCCGACTCCACAGCCCATGCTGCAGGTCTGTGGGCCGCCCCCCTCCCATTTGGCATACTGCAGCTCTATGGGCTGCCCCTCCCCCATATTGCATGCCAATCAGTCCTGCAGCAGAGGGACAATGCATCCTGCACCAGGGGCCTACAGAGAAATAATGGGACAACTTAGTAGAAGTTCTTATTGTCCCCCCAAAAAATATTTGCCTGGGTCACATAATAACATATCTCACAACTGCTGCCCTTACAAAGTAATTTTCCTCCTATTGAAGCCCCGTTCGTTACAGCCATAAAGTGTGATGCCAACAAAAGTGCCCCCCAAACACTGTATGATGCCCCACAGTGAATTCCTCCATACGCACAGTATGATGACCCTACTGTAAGCCCCTCAACTACACTGGCACAGTATAATCTCCAACTGTGACCCCCATAAAGCCCTCCTTGCAGTGTAATGGACCTACATACAGTACAATGGCCCCTACACCTCTTCACACTGTATAATGGCCCCTAACACAACCCTCAAACAGACCTGCATAAAGTATAAAGGCTCCTCACACCCCTCCAAGTATTAGCATGCCCCCCACACAGAGCCCTCCACCTAGTACACACGCAGATCTGCTCCGCACGTCATGTACACACGCAGCTCTGCTTTGTATAACCAATACACACGCAGATCTCCTCCATACACCTAGTACACTACCAGCTCTGCTCCATACACAAGCGGCTCTGCTCAGGACACCTCATACACTCTCAGCTCTGCTCTGTACACCTCATACACATGCGGCTCAGCTCCGTACACCTCGTACACATGCGGCTCCGCTCCGTACACCTCATACACTCTCAGCTCTGCTCTGTACACCTCATACACATGCGGCTCAGCTCCGTACACCTCGTACACATGCGGCTCAGCTCCGTACACATGCGGCTCAGCTCTGTACACCTCATACACATGCGTCTCAGCTTCGTACACCTCTTACACACGCGGCTCAGCTCCACACACCTCGTACACATGCGGCTCAGCTCCGTACACCTCGTACACATGCGGCTCCGCTCCGTACACCTCGTACACATGTGGCTCAGCTCCGTACACCTCGTACACATGCGGTCTGCTCCGTACACCTCGTACACATGCGGTTCAGCTCCGTACACCTTGTACACATGCGGCTCTGCTCTGTACACCTCGTACACACGCGGCTCCGCTCTGTACACCTCGTATACATTCGGCTCCGCTGCGTACACCTCGTACACATGCGGCTCCGCTCCATACACCTCGTACACACGCGGCTCAACTCCGTACACCTCGTACACATGCGGCTCAGCTCCGTACACCTCGTACACATGCGGCTCAGCTCTGTACACATGCGGCTCCGCTCCGTACACCTCATACACACGCGGCTAAGCTCTGTACACCTTGTACACACATGGCTAAGCTCCGTACATACGCGGCTATGATCTGCATGCCTTGTACACATGCAGCTCTGCTCTGTACACATCATACACACATAGCTCCGCTCTGTACATATCGTACACACATAACTCCGCTCTGTACACATCGTACACACACAGCTCCGCTCTTTACACATCGTACACACATAGCTCCGCTCTGTACACATCGTACACACATAGCTCCGCTCTGTACACATCGTTCACACATAGCTCCGCTCTGTACACATCGTATACACACGGTTCCGCTCCGTACACATTGTACACACATCTCCGTACACATCGTACACACATGACAATCGACGAGGGATTCTCCGGTCGTTAAATTCTTGTGTTACCAACCCATTAAACTCTTTGTAAATAATACACGGACACTGCTTGCGACTTGGTTAAAATTTGGCCACAGCAGCCCTTTTATTACCTATTATTTACATACTAACCCAGGGACACCGCACCCTGGTATCCCAACATTAAACAATAGGTAACACAGTAATAATACAGTACGTAATACAAATACGTAACCCTGGATAAGCCTGGTCCAGAAGCCACCTCCCACAATGAAACATTATCCCCGGCCGCAACACCGACCCGAGGGATTGTCCCTGGCCGCAACACACCGACCCCAGGGACGAGGTATTAATTACCGAGAATTAATACCCCTAAGTTGCAGAACCCCGTCCCTGCCAGTTATCTGAAACTGGAGCCACTATACCTTACTAGTGGCTCACCTCCCGTATACCATGATCCATTAAACCACAAGAGGTATTAATTACCAAGAACTAATACCCCTACCTTGCAGGACCCGTGCCTGCAAATTACCTGTAACCGGAGCCACTATACCGTACTAGTGGCTCCACTCCCAACTACGATTATCCATTAAACCGCCTCTGGACCAGACCTACCCCCGCCACAGGACTGGCCACGTGACACCTTACGTGGACTGGACCCACCACCACCAACGCTTGCTCGGTACTTTCAATGCAAGCCCGACACCCCCCTATCTATTTGAAATAAATTAACACTATCCAACCTCCAATATTGCAGAGCCGATCACTCCACCTCCCGGTGTCTCACCATGACATCCCATTACTGGAGACAAGAGAGACACCACCCACTTGACTTTAACTTTAGCCTTGTTCAACATTTTTTTGTTTATTATTTTATTTTTACAAATCCGGAATACCACCTTGACAAACAAGCCATACTATCCAACCACATCACAAACCAACCCAGGTATGAATACTTCCATCGTACCAAATTGCACCTAATATCCCGCGTCAACTCCTGGGATGAACAAACCCAAGATCATTCCCCTCATGCAACCCGACTCATTATAGGGTTGATCCACCCTACCACCATACTCAAGACCCTGCCCTAAGGTCCTACCCCTCCTAAAGACCACTTGAGCATCGAAGCCACGTCCTGCCCCAACTGACAGTCACATGTTCAAACATCGCCTTGCCCTGCCCCCAAAGGACACAAGCAACAACCCAGTATACACGCCCAATTATTACCCATAGTAATCAAAAACCGAGTTATAACTGCATAAGAATAAACACAACACGTATAAGCAATATGTTACCTGCGACCCTTTTTTTCCGTGCCAGGCCATTTCTCCCCCAGCCACATTACCTACCAAAGAGGCCGCACATTTAACTAAAACCAGGCTGATTCCCAATTTCAAAACCATTGAGCCACCTAATTGCTCAATCCCAACCGTGGCACCTCTGTGTCAGCGCCAATCCTGACTGAAAGCAACCATCCTCGCCCGGCTGCTTACCCACCTTCCTCAAACATTCCCTTAAAATAGGTGATAGACACAAATTATCTCCCTGCCTGTAACACTGGGAGCCAAGTTAACCCACACCTACCTCCCCTGACAATTAACATTGGAAACCAGGAATAACCAAAGTCCTGGGAGACCATACACCACGAATAGTCTCCCTCCTGAAATCAATCCATCTCTGACTCTTTAACAGCAACATTCCACTCCATCTGGCATTATTACCACATCCCCAGTGCAGAACACCTCCCCAAAAATCCCCTGGTCAAATCCTGCATCCCACGCAGCTTGAACCAAAATGCAATCGTAGCAACCTTCTGCAACACCATTGAGGCTGATTTATAAGTTACAAATTCATTCCCCCAACAAATGATAATACCAAAGAACCCAACAGCCTCCACAGTAACCCTCATTCCATTCCTAAAATCTGCCCATTCCTGCCACCTTGCTGGAACGGCACCCTGTAGCCTCAATCACCAATCTCGGCAATAAACCCTTAACCCCATTGTTATCACTTTCCCTTAATCATCCAGGCCCTGCATATCCACTTCATGCACGCCAGGGATCAACTCCCAATTTACGAGACTGAAAGCGATACAATGAAGCAGCCCCTCCCCATTTAATACTCCTGGTACGTACTTTGCAACCTCCCAATGCTCCATGAGAAACACAACCGAAGTAACAGACATAGAGACCCTACTAGACATGTTTTAAACAACACATTAAAGCGGAGATCACCGGCAGCTAGACACACTGAAAACAAACCCTATGACCTAGGAAGTTAAGAATTCCAGCTCCCACAATACCGCAGCTAACCGGTAAAATATCCAATAACATCCAATCTACACTTTTTTTTTTTTTTTGCCACACATCTCAACCATGATATTCCATAGAAAAAACACCCCACACAACCAAATCTCTTCTTTTACCCTAAATTCAACAAATGTGTCGGGCATTTCACCCACCATACCAACTGCTAGGGACCTAGCAGTCAGCCCATGAACATAATCCTAGAAGTAAATTAAGTGCACCCAACAAAACCGCACACTTTAACCCACATTTTTTATTTTGAAATGCAAACCGTCACAGAACCCAAAAAAGGATGAACCTGCCATCCCAACACAAATGATCATCCAGATAATATACTGACCAATACCACACATCTCACACTGCCCATGCAGCAAGACTGAACACATCAAATTATGAACAATAAACATAACAGCCCAGCAGTAAACAGTCAATGTATTATTCTCCATTCACATGCCGCCCGACAAATGCTGACTCTCCGTGTGCCCTGATAGCAATCAAAAAGCCATCTTCATGTCCAATATTTTACCATCCAGGCCCCCAAGTACAATTACACACACTAACTCCAATACCCCATCCACAGGTACATAATAACCGTCTTGCCAGTTCCAGCGCCATCCCCATCCTTACTGACGCCCTCAGTAGGGCACGACAACTGAATATGCCTAAACCTGCTCGATTTTCATCAGGCATTATTCCCGACGGGGATATCCTCAATTCTACCCTTGGCAGCCCCCTAAACAGACCTGCCCATCGACCCATTTCCACCTCCGCTAAACTTGCCATCCGCCTCCTCTAAATGCTCAATTATCCAGTTTAACTACAGGATAAAAAACAACGCCACCCCCCGACTCACGCGGTGTCCTAAAAACAAACCAAAACAAAACTAACTGTAAACCACTTCGCAGCTTTAGTGTCCCCATATCTGCTTGAAACAGCACTATAACCCTCACCATGGTACTTTCCTGTCCTCTCCACCTTCTGCGCTGTTCAATCCAAGCGCCCCCCCCCAGACCCTCATATAAAAGAGGTCGAGCCGGGGAAGTAATTACCACATCCACAAGGAAACGTCCTTTTAAACCAAAGCAGTCCTTGATGCAGAGTGTTCTTCTGCCAAATTGCTCGTCATAACCCCCACCAGGACAAGCTCCCCGGTAAAGGCTATTAGTCTTGCAGAAAGCAGCCATATACCAAAACAATGCGGAGCACCTCTGGCTTATGTTCCCCACTAGCCCTAGCTAAAAAACACGAACACCTGAAGTGGGAGTAAAGAAAAACCTGTTCACACACATCCCCCTCCAGAAACTGTCCCGTTCTTTCATCTCCAAGTGCACCCCGACAGGCCGTCAATGCACACATACAACTATCCTTTAACCTATCGACCACTGCACCTCTTTGTCCACCTTGTCAGTCTCCTAAATTCCCCTTCCCGTCACTGCTGTCCCCAACAGCACCATTATCGACAGAACATTGCTACCAGCAGCCCCCCACTGTGCTGTTTAGAACTTCCGACCCCACTTCCACCGGGCCAACCCACGTTCCCCACCGGGGACCGTAAATCCCGTCCTTCCGAACTACCATCAGATTATGCACCCACACCAAGCTCCTACGTCCTACCACCCACCAACCTCTCAATCAGCGTGAATTGTAATGAAAATCTATTATCTCACCCAGCTGCCTCGGAGACCGTCTCCGAGCAGCTGAAACGCAGTCCTCCTCCATCTGGTCATCAGTAGTAAGAAAGCTCAGGGGACCTATGGACCCCCCAGGCTGCTGCCGAAATCCGCAGTCTCTTCAGGCTGTAGACCACAATGGGCTGACCAGTCCCAAGCCCACCCTGCCGACCGCAGGAGGGCTGCTCTTGATCCTTTGAATGCCAGGTTCACCCCAGGACCACCTGTGAGGCACAGCAACTACTCCCTCGCTGGAGGGGATATCCTGCTGGGTTCGTCCCCCCTACCGACCGGGGAAGGGGGGAAACCGCTGCTGCCACTTGCTGCCCCTTACCCAAAGAGGACCAGCTGCTGGGTTCATCCTCCACTCCACTGAGAGACACCGCTCCCGCCAGACTCCATCGCTGCAGAATCAGCCGCTGTGCCCCTGGCATCCGGGGCTCCCAAGACACTGTGCATGCCGTAGTTGGCCCTTCCTGTCTAGAAGGCCGCACCTGTCCAACCGCCAGCTGCGGGGGTAACATCCATCCTTGTCGGCCGCCCAGCGCGCTCCCTGCTTAAGCCCAGCAAGAAGCCGCCGCCATCTTGTCTGCCACTCCCCAGGCCACGGGCCGGAAGTAGGCCATGGATCTAGTCGAGGATTCCTCCCGTCGGCCAGAATAGACCCCAGAGACCTCTAGGTGCCCAGCCTGCCGCGGAGGGTCCCCACCGGGGTTCCTAAATAATGCTCTCCTCACCCCCCAGCATAGGGAGAGTATGCTTCTGGAGGTCGGGACTGCCGACCACGTGCTGCAAGAGGGGAGAGAGCTGGTACCGATGGGAGTCCACAGGCAGCCTGTACTGGGCCTGCACTGCCTGTGCCCCATGCACCATCATAGCTGCACAGAAAATCCCTTCCAGAGAAGCCAGATCATTTTCTGTGTGAGCTGGAAGCTGTTGTCCAGAGACGCTGCAAGAGAAAGAAGCTTCTCCTTACTTCCCCCTATATTCTTTCTAATGCTCCCCCCCCTTCCTTGCTTCCAAGACCACTCCCCAGCCAATCACCTCATTTCACATTTTCCTTATTGCAAACTAATGCACCTATTAACCATTTAACTCCCTACCCTTCCGATTGTCATGTAGCCATTCCACCTTATGGGTTCCTTGGCTTTTCTTATCTCAGCTCTGTACACATCGTACACACACGGTTCTGCTCTGTACACATCGTACACATGCGGCTCCGCTCTGTACAAATCATACACACATAGCTCCGCTCTGTACATATCGTACACACGCGGCTCCGCTCCGTACACATCGTAGACACATAGCTCCGCTCTGTACACATCGTACACACATAGCTCCGCTCTGTACACATCGTACACACACGGCTTCGCTCTTTACACATCGTACACACATAGCTCCGCTCTGTACACATCGTACACACATAGCTCCGCTCTGTACACATCGTATACACACGGTTCCGCTCCGTACACATTGTACACACATCTCCGTACACATCATACACACATATGTCAGCTCTGTACACATCGTACACACACGGTTCTGCTCTGTACACATCGTACACATGCGGCTCCGCTCCGTACACATCGTAGACACGTGGCTCCCTTCTGTACACATCGTTCACATGTGGCTCCGCTCTGTTCACATCGTTCACATGTGGCTCCGCTCTGTACACATCGTACACACATAGGTCCGCTCTGTACACATCGTACACACATAGCTCCTCTCTGTGCACATCGTATACACACATAGCTCCGCTCTGTACACATTGTACACACACGGCTCCGCTCCGTACACATTGTACACACATCTCCACTCTGTACACATCGTACACACATAGCTCCGCTCTGTACACATCGTACATGCATAGGTCTGCTCTGTACACATCGTACACACATATCTCAGCTCTGTACACATCGTACACACACGGTTCTGCTCTGTACACATCATACACATGCGGCTCCGCTCCTTACACCTCGTTAACACTCGGCTCTGCTACATCCACACAGTAAATCCCTCCTGACACCACACAAAAACTTTACCTCATCCATCATCATGACAACCAGCACAGCAGAGTCCTGCATACACTGAGGAGCTCCTCCCCTCATGTGACATCATCACAGGTCCTGTAAGCACAGCGCAGTGTGCCTCTGTCCGTACAAAAGTTAACCCATCTCATGCCAAACATATTTAACTCTTCTTCTGCCACTTATCCCACACTATGTAACCATCTGTCAGCCGTGTCCTCAACTGACAGCCCCCTGCAGACTTGAGCCTGCACATAAGGTAACAGTACATGATGTCAGGCAGTAGTGATACGAATGAGCCCCCACGGGCGCCGCGGTCCTGACCTGTCAGCGGCTGCAGCTGCGTGCGCTGCACACAGGACCGGAGGACATAATAGCCCCCCAGTCCTGTGTGCTGATCCGGTCTGCAGCTGTCTGGGTCCTCCCGGACAGAACCGGACTGGATCATGCCGCAGTGTGAAGCAGCCCTATCTCAATTTCATACAGTATGCTTTAAATCCTAGCATGAGTATTAACTGGCCCATGAGGCCTGCTTCATTAATACAGTACAATCATGCCCCTTAGGATAATTTTGTGAGGCAACAAGCCTATGGCAAATAACTCTCAATTGCATAGAGTATGCTTTAAATCCTAGCACGATTATTAACTGGCCCGTGAGTCCTGCTTCATTAATACTGTACAATCATGCCCCTTGGGGTAATTTTGTGAGGCAACAAGCCTGTGCCTGCACAGTGTGCTATGCTAAAAGTACTGGAAGGAGTACACATAGTAAAGGGATACATTTTCTAATTGTCACCAAAATGTTCACTGATCTGTGAATTCCCTGGATGGGGAGCAATGTCCCTGGTCCACAACAGGGGGTGCAGCGTGGATAATGCTCTGTGTTGTCTTTGGGTCTTGGTGGACATTGGACCTTACAGTGCTCCATGAAGTGGTGGGAACATTACTTGCAGATCTGTAGGGTGGACTGCAGACTTCAATTGTTGGGCTTGGTGGAATCCATGGTAAACGTGGCACTTCCAAGCCACTCATTGAAGCCTGAGTGTGGGTGGGGACTGCAAAGGGGGACTCGGGCTCTGTGTTCTTCCCATAGCACCTCTCTGGCTTATTGTACCATGCAGTTGTGGTTTCTGCACGCAGGGGGACACTTGCACTCCTTTGTCCTTGGGGTAGGAACACATAGCTGCTAATGGGCATTTATGAAAATGTTGAGGGGGCCTCTCCCTGAGGGTAGGGGTACACATATGAGGCAATAAATGTTTGTGCCAGGGTAGGGATGGTTGACGCCCTGGCAATGGTCATGGCTGCAGTAGTTGTGTTGGTTTGGGAAACATAACCCATATAGCCACATTGTGGATGGTCAATGTGCCAGGGAAGGACACTTTCTATGTGGCTGGTTCACATCATGCCTTGACCCGATTTGTTCCATGGTGTGATGTCCGCTTGGGCCACTTATGGTATGTGCCCCGGCTGGTGAGGAACAAGGTAGATTTTGCTCAGAGCTTCCTTCTGGAGGAGGACTGTGGGAAGGGTGCTGGGTGGCCCTAGACTGTTGGGCTGCCTGCATATTGGTGCCCATCATTCTGGCTGTACGCACCGCCTTCTGACAGCACGCAATTACGTATGCCTGCTGTTTTCCATCTCCCTGGACAGTGTGATCAGATATGTATTGGACTGAATCTGTGCATTTGACCTGAGATCCGTCAAGTCAATGTGGAGGCGCTGCAAGCCCTCGGTAATTTGGACAGACAGCTCCTTCCACATCGCCTGAGGGACCTCGGTCATATGTACCTCCCCAGGGTGACTACTCCTATCTGTTCCTCTCTCGCTCAGGCGTCCATGCCGAGGACCAGCTCGACTGGTTGCACCTGAGTCAGAGGGTTCAGATAGGGGAAAACCTGTCGCACTGGCTTGTGCGTGGCTCGTGTGTTGACAGGAGCCTGCAGTAGAGCCAGCATGCTGGACTCCTGATTGGTCCTGCAGCCTGGCCAAAATTGTCTCCGCTGTCATGTTCAGGGACTGTTACCGGTGCCTGGGAGCCAGTAGAAGAAGGGTCCAGCAGGGGACGGCCTTGTGTCCTGTGGATGAGATAGAAAAGGCAAAATTGGCAAAGATAGGTACTGGCCAAAGATCAATCACAATTGGGAAAGAGTGATGGTTAGGCAAAGTAAAGGCACATGAAGCTTTTTGGATAAGATATTTTTAAGCATTAACAAATTAACTAACAATGTCCTTTATTTGTGACGGCTAATCTTTTGCTTCTCGCAACTAAGATTTTTCTATTAGGTCCATGTTTTTGTGTTGTGTTTGTAAAATGAATGTTATCAAAACAGAAAACCATGTCAATGTCAGTTTTAAATGAATATTACTCCACACAGAGACCTTTGAAAACACCTCTTTTCAATTACAAAAATTGCTAATTTTGAAAGGTTTGGTTTAACTACTCAAACCAAAAACGTCTGGACAGCAACACAATCATTGTCAATTCTGCATTTACTCAAACACTTACCCTCTTGCCAACATGCACGGTTTCAGGAAGTGGGAGCAAATGGGCATATTTATAAGGTGTTTTTCTCGGACCACAACCCGCCGAGCCTTGTCTTGTGCTCTCAGGTGCTTCCGGAACAGTCCCTGATATTCCTCCATTTCCATATCAAATCATGGGCTGCAAGGAAATATGAAAATCTACATGGACTTGTGTGTGTGTGTGTGTGTGTGTGTGTGTGTACTAAAGATACATTTGGCCAGTATGTAACCTAACCTCTTAATTTAAAATCCCCATTGTCTACCGAAAACACGAGTTACACCGAGTAAGACAACAGTTTGTGGCCGGGGTGAGAGTGTCTGGTTAGGTCCAACCAAGTTGAAGTATACAGAAAGAGCCAAATGACCTTTGTCAACATCATGGAGACTAATGTGATTCGGCAAACATGTCGACTCAACGCAAAACCCATATGACTCATGACATGTACTAAAAATTACTTACGGTGACGATCTTGTCCAGATTTATTAAGGCTGTTCCATCCATGGACCACCTTAGCACAGACCTCATCCCACAGCTTTATGTTGTGCGACATGTTCGTATGTTGGTGGGAGCGCTGGTCCCACAAGGGAGCCCGTTCTTGGACCATTTGGATCAGGAGGTTTGCGTCCAGCACATCCTCCTCACCTGCTCCACGAGACCTTTTGGTAGCCTGAAAGACAATAAGGATATGTGCCCACAGGACAGTTTTATTGCGGTTTTCTAGCAGTTTCCGCTGACGTTTTAACGTTGGTTTTATTTAAATTTATGTTAATCCAAACCAGCGTTTGGATTAACATTGAAACCTATGGCAATTGGAAACCGCTGTGCCCACTATGCCGGTTATATTATGCTCATCTTCATCCAGTTCACCGGTTTTCAGGGGGTTTGTGAAGATTGAGCATGTCAATTTTCAAGTGCGTTTTTATAGCGGTTAGAGCAAGGAAAGTGACTCATTATAATCAATGGTGTTGTGCGAGGCCGCCACTAAACCGTCCACATCGGCGTTTTAGCGACGGTTTCAGAGCAGAGGGAGGAGTTGAATACCGGAAACAGAAAGCTGTGCACTCACTGGGATTGCAATGGCGTGGTACCGGCACATGAAAATCGATGTGCCCCGTCTGCTGACTCTGGTAAGGAGCCAGAGCCTTCACTGCACCTTCTGCCCTCTGTGCCCTGCATGTGCCTTTTCCCCTGCTGCCTCCAGTGCCTGACTGTGCTGGTGATGCTCTCCAGTCTGCACAGAATGTATGCCTTGTTCACCTTCTGCCCTATGTGCCTGCATGTACTTTCTCCACTGCTGCCTCCGGTGCCTGACACAGTATACAGGAGACATGAGTGGCAGCACAGTGTACAGGAGGCATGAGTGGCAGCACAGTATACAGGAGACATGAGTGACAGTATATACAGGAGGCATGAGTGGCAGTATATACAGGAGGCATGAGTGGCAGTATATACAGGAGGCATGAGTGGCAGCACAGTATACAGGAGACATGAGTTGCAGCACAGTGTACAGGAGGCATGAGTGGCAGCACAGTATACAGGAGACATGAGTGACAGTATATACAGGAGGCATGAGTCGCAGTATATACAGGAGGCATGAGTGGCAGTATATACAGGAGGCATGAGTGGCAGCACAGTATACAGGAGACATGAGTGGCAGCACAGTGTACAGGAGGCATGAGTGGCAGCACAGTATACAGGAGACATGAGTGACAGTATATACAGGAGGCATGAGTGGCAGTATATACAGGAGGCATGAGTGGCAGTATATACAGGAGGCATGAGTGGCAGTATATACAGGAGGCATGAGTGGCAGCACAGTATACAGGAGACATGAGTGGCAGCACAGTGTACAGGAGGCATGAGTGGCAGCACAGTATACAGGAGGCATGAGTGGCAGCACAGTATACAGGAGACATGAGTGACAGTATATACAGGAGGCATGAGCGGCAGTATATACAGGAGGCATGAGTGGCTCTCATGGAAAGCTGTAGGCCTGTGGGAAGAGGTGAGTCTGTAGGTCAGTCTTCAAGTTTCCCAGGGTAGGAGAGTGTCTGTAGAGGTGGGCCAGGGAGTTCCACAGTTTGGTGCATGCCCGGTAGAAATCCTGTATACGGTAGTGGGAGGAGAAGATGATGGGGGATTAGAGGAGGAGATCTTGAGAGGAACGCAGGTTGTGTGAGGGATGTTATCGGGAGATCAAGTCAGATATGTATGATGGTGTATGTCATGTGTCCCCTATGGTGTAGCTGATGTGTAAACTTTGTTATAGCTGGCATATTATCTGTGCTGCTGATGTTACGTGTTCCCTTTTATTGTGGTGTGCTGTGACGTCATTGTGTCGGCCAGGCTTAGCGATGTAATCATATGCGTTGTGCAAATAGCTGTGGCTATTATACATTTTAATAACCTTGATTTTCTTTATTTTTGAGATTGAAGCCCATCCAGAAATATGGGATCCGTCCTGTGAAGGGTACAGTGACCGAAATCGGAAGAGTTCATCCTGGACAGCTATTTGTCGGCAGCTTTACCATGAATATGAGGATGCAAATCGTGACCTCCAATTAATTGTTGGTAAGTGTGTTTTTACTTTTGCCAATGTCGAAGCAAAATCCGAATGTGTGTGTTTCCTAATGACGATACTGTTTTATTCCATAACAGAAGATGATGTGAAGAAGAGATGGAAGTCTGTTAGGGACGCCTTCACTAAGTTCCTTGCCAGACAGGAAAAGAGTGGCTCCTCACCAACCCGGAAGAAATGCCCTTTTTATAACGAGCTGCAGTTCATGCTGAACGGTAGAACTTCATTAGCAATGCTAATGAAAAAGAGCAGCAACCTGGTCCTAACAGCAACCTTTCTGTTCCTCAAAGATCACCTAGTGTGTGTACGGACCAGAATGTGGACAGTCCGAGTACTTCAACTGATGTGGAAAATGCGGGCGCAATATCAGCACGTTCTGCAACCCTCAACATCCGTTCACAAACCCCATCCCATCAATTAGCTGCGCGACGGGTTCAAAGACCCCAACAAGGAAAGAACCAGAATAACTTCCTGGCTCAGGAGGCTCTGAGCATGCTGAGGCGGTCGGAGCAAGAAGATCGCTTCGATCATGTTGGTCTTCATGTGGCAGCTTGCCTCAGGGAAATGCCTAGGGACAGGGAGGCATCGTTTTTGTCTGTCTTGTACGGTCTTATTGATGAATACCATTCAAGAGAGCTGATTCCGAGTGTCTCTACCATTATGCAAGGTATCCATCAAACCTTTCACCCGGACTTGAGCAGTCATGGAGGGAACCCTGTGGGCCCTGGCCATGTACGGCACCCTCAGGCCTCCGGAATGCAGCAGGATCAACATTTAAGTCGCCAACGCCTTATGGGTCAATTGGATAATTACACATCTTATTCGTCGCAATTGGCCTCAGATGATAGTTCGACAAGTCTTGAGTTGTCTGGACAGTCAATGTTTGGAGGAGAGTATGCGAACCGCCACTTTACTACCTTGCATTAAGTCTGAGTTAATTTTTTCCAATTAGTGTTTTTTGTAAATGATTGGTTTTTTCATACCTCACTAATCCGACGCTCGTGTTAGATTGCTGCTTATGCTCGTCAATTTGTTGCTCTATGCCTCAACATTTTATTGGGGACAGAGTCAACCTTGTTTTTTAATGTTTGACATTTTTGTTTCTTTCAGGATCAACATTTGAGAAGTGTTTGTAGACCCCGCTGTTCCTAATTTTTTTTGGGGGGTTTTGTGAAACTTTATTGTTTACATTTTTGTTGAATGTACATCGTACTGTAGGCTAACTACATTGCTGTATTTATTATCGGAAGACAACACACAGAACCGAATCGCCAACTTTCAAGAAATTGTGAAAAGTGCCTTATCTAAATTTTGCAAAGTTATTGTTTGATTCTGGAAATAAACCTTGTTTATTTTTTGAAATATCAGTTTTTCTTAAAGCATACTACATTTGTCACATGACAGTTACAAAACATTGTGTAATGATGTACTATCCTTGAAAGTTTTAGTCATCAAGCCCCATTACATGTTGCATCTCAGCAGTGTGGTCTCCATCCCCCAGCCAAGGCGCATGAGGGGCTGGCAGCACTCCAGGGAGAGTGCTAAATTCAGCTCACAGGGCTAGACCCAACATCAAAAGGGGATATACCTGGAGGCACCTACATGAGCAGATGATCTACCAATGATCTCACTTTTGATGCATATACATTATATGCATTATAACAAGAAACCACTACAGGGGAGAAATTCCTCTTGAAAAAAGAGAAAAAGCCTTCACAGGACTTGATGACCCTCTGGGTGCAAACATAAAAGACAGCGATACTTTGATAAAGATCACGGAGTTGTGATCGAAACGTCAGCCAGATCGCAGATTGTCTTTATGCAGTAAGGGAAAAAAACATATCTTCACCTTGAAAAACTTTTGAGTGTGCAGTGTTCTTTGAACTCTATATGATTTTGAGACCCAAGGGCCTCATACACTAGCACCTCAACTACTTCCAATAGGTGTGCACGCCAATCACCATAATTACAGCTGCATGTTAGGCAGCAGGTCCATAGTGGTAGCCATGTCCCAGCAGCATAGGAGCCTGAGCGCACAGTTAGTACATAGGATCAAGCAGAGGGGAGAAGGGGAGACGGGAGTAGAGTCCATGGTATTCTGGAGGAGTACACCATATGTAGCTTTAGGGTAGGTGGTGCACATGGCTGTAGGTGTTTTGCCAGGACACGGCACCTTCAGGTGTCATGAAGTAGTCAGCAAAGGTATCTCGCACCACCACGGCAGAATTAGGTGGCCGACCAGAACCCCAATTGATAGCTGTCCTGAATAAAGGCAGCTCAAAACCTTCCATCTGCTCGGTTGCATAACCCCGGGCAAAATTGTGAAGGACGCAGCATGCCTTTATGACAGCATCAATTGTGGTTCGGTTTAGTTGAATGGCTGAATGGAAGACCCTCCATTGACTACTCATGATACCGAAGGTGCATTCCACGAATCTGCGTGCCCGGCTTAGCCGATAGTTGAAAATCCTCCGCCGGTCATCCAGTCCCCTTCGTGGGTATGGGCGCAGCAGGTTCGGCATCAATGTAAAAGCCTCATCCGATACCATCACGTAGGGGACTGGATGCATGGAACCGGGCAAAGGTCTATCGGCAGGTAAGGTGCTGTTATCTTGGAGCACTTGCATACCAATTTGTGAGTTTCTCAACACACGAGAATCCCCTGTGCTACCATAGGCACCAACATCGATGGCAACAAACCGGTAATGAGCATCAGCCACCGCCATGAGGACCACTGAAAAATACTTCTTGTAATTAAAGAATCGGGATCCTGATCGAGGAGGCTGTTTAACTCGGATATGTTTGCCATCGACTGCACCTATGCAGTTAGGGAAGTTGGCCACAGACTGAAAGCCTGCCGCTACCTGCAACCAAGTCTCCTCGTTTGGAGAAGGCATCACAATGGGCTGCAAGTGCTCCCAGATGACAGTGCACGTCACCTTCACAATTGTAGATATTGAGATTTTTCCCACCGTAAACTGAAGATGGAGCGACGAAAAGCTCTCGCCAGTAGCCAGGAAGCTGAAATTAAAATAAAATAAAAAATATTAGAAAAATTACAAACATTGCATGTTAATATTACATATTTAATCAAGCACCCATCTGATGGTTCGACATACATGTTTTGATGCCGTGAAAGCCGCGTAAGTATACATAAAATTTGGATTGCAGAATTTCCCCATTGGCTTGCACGCAAATTAGACATCCACTTACGTTATGTCGTCCACGTCAACACATGTTCGCTGCATCCCCACTACCATCAGCAGCAGGTTTATGCAGACCCGTAGTTTTCAAGGAACCCTCCAGGTGCCATACGTCGGCGTGTGTGACCATCAGGGAACAGCGAGCCCCGCCATGTTCCAGCGCCGCACAGCAGCGCTGTGACATGGTAAACAGAGTGACATCGGGTCTCTAAGCAGACTCCTGTGCTTAGAGACCCGCTTTTTTGCCCTGGATAACGGCATCTGCCCGCTCCCTCCTACCCGGAAGCGGGCGGATGGCAGTCTCCAAGGTAAACAAGCGGGTCTGGAAGTGCAGGACCCTGCTTACAGACCCGATGTCACCCTGGTTACCAGCGTTATCCTGCTTCGGGTTTGCGGGGAGCAGGGGAATGCTGGCAGCAGCGATTTTGCTGCAGACAGGTCGCTGAGGAGATCTGTCAGTGTGACAGCTCCCAGCGACCTGATTAACAAGCCTCCAGTGATGCAGATCACAAGATGCCTATGTAACACATGATTGTTGACAATTGGACGACTTACCGGAGTGTGATGAGCAGCCTTTCCTCAGCTCCAATTGCGTCCCGCATGTTGGTGTTTCGTAGGGTGAGCTTGGGCAGAAGAATTTGGAGTGGATCATCGAAGGCAGCTATGCTGAGCCGACAGAATGTAACAAACTTCTCTGGGTATCTACAAATAAAATTTAACACACATTAATATATGTCCAAAAAGCATGATATACCGATCACATCCAATTTTAATTTTCTTAACACAAATATTTGTATGTATTGTTGTTACCTCCGTAAATCCTGATAGAGGTTGGAGAAGTGACCCCTCGTTTCCCTGATTTGTAAAAGGGGATGCACCCACACAGGGCCGGCCCTTGGCATGTGCGAGTCGTGCGGCCGCACAGGGCGCCACGCTCCAGGGGGCACCGCAGGGAGACAGCTGTCATTGTTATTTGCTCCCCTGCTCCCGCTCCCAGTGGCTTTGCTAGATCTGTGCGGCTGCTAGTAGACAGAGGACGGCATCCGCAGGGGCGCCCGGTGGTAGCGCGGGCTCCCTGCTGATGCCACTCTCTCTACTATAGTCCTGGCCGCTGCCGCCGCGTTATCCCCCCCACCCTGCAGTGTGAGCCCACCTGTGGAGCTGCACAGGCCTGTGCTTACAGGACCTGTGATGATGTCAATGAAGCGGGAGGAGTCAGGGATCACATGATCAGCATCTCCGAGTATGAAGGGCAGCTTCCACCAAGCAGGAAGTGAAGAGGTGAAGAAATGGATGAGGTGAGTTTGTGATGGATCAAGAGGGATGTATAGTGTGAATGTAGCAGAGCTGCGTGTGTATGAGGTGTAAGGAGTGGAGCCGAGTGTGTACAAGGTGTATGGAGCTGAGTGTGTATGAGGTGTTCGGAGCGGAGCCGAGTGTGTATGAGGTGTATGAAGCGGAGTCGCGTGTGCACGAGGTGTACGGAGCGGAGCCGAGTGTTTATGAGGTGTACGGAGCGGAGACGTGTGTGTATGTGGTGTACGGAGCGGAGCCGCGTGTGTACGGAGCAGAGCCGCGTGTGTACGTGGTGTACGGAGCGGAGACGTGTGTACGAGGTGTACAGAGCGGAGCCCAGTGTGTACTAGGTGTACGGAGCTGAGCCGAGTGTGTACTAGGTGTACGGAGCTGAGCCGAGTGTGTACGAGGTGTACGGAGCTGAGCCGAGTGTGTACGAATTGTACGGAGCAGAGCCGCGTGTGTACGTGGTGTACGGAGCGGAGACATGTGTACGAGGTGTACAGAGCGGAGCCCAGTGTGTACTAGGTGTACGGAGCTGAGCCCAGTGTGTACTAGGTGTACGGAGCTGAGCCGAGTGTGTACTAGGTGTACGGAGCTGAGCCGAGTGTGTACTAGGTGTACGGAGCTGAGCCGAGTGTGTACGAGGTGTACGGAGCTGAGCCGAGTGTGTACGAGGTGTACGGAGCTGAGCCGAGTGTGTACGAGGTGTACGGAGCTGAGCCGAGTGTGTACGAGGTGTACGGAGCAGAGCCGAGTGTGTACGAGGTGTGCGGAGCGGAGCCGAGTGTGTACGAGGTGTACGGAGCGAAGCCGAGTGTGTACGAGGTGTGCGGAGCGGAGCCGAGTGTGTGCGAGGTGTACGGAGCTGAGCCGAGTGTGTACGAGGTGTACGGAGCTGAGCCGAGTGTGTACGAGGTGTACGGAGCTGAGCCAGTAGTGTGTACGAGTGTTACGGAGCTGAGAGCCCCGTGTGTACGAGGTGTACGGAGCCGGTGTGTAACGAGGTGTACAGAGCAGAGCCGCGTGTGTACGTGGTGTACGGAGCAGAGCCGCGTGTGTATGAGGTGTACGGAGCGGAGACGTGTGTGTACGTGGTGTACGGAGCGGAGCCGCGTGTGTACGGAGCAGAGCCGCGTGTGTACTAGGTGTACGGAGCTGAGCCGCGTGTGTACGAGGTGTACGGAGCGGAGCCGCGTGTGTACGAGGTGTACAGAGCAGAGCCGCGTGTGTACATGGTGTACGGAGCAGAGCCGCGTGTGTATGAGGTGTACGGAGCGGAGACGTGTGTGTACGTGGTGTACGGAGCGGAGCCGCGTGTGTACGGAGCAGAGCCGCGTGTGTACGTGGTGTACGGAGCGGAGACGTGTGTACGAGGTGTACAGAGCGGAGCCCAGTGTGTACTAGGTGTACGGAGCTGAGCCGAGTGTGTACTAGGTGTACGGAGCTGAGCCGAGTGTGTACGAGGTGTACGGAGCTGAGCCGAGTGTGTACGAGGTGTACGGAGCTGAGCCAAGTGTGTACGAGGTGTACGGAGCTGAGCCGCGTGTGTACGAGGTGTACGGAGCGGAGCCGCGTGTGTACGAGGTGTACAGAGCAGAGCCGCGTGTGTACGTGGTGTACGGAGCAGAGCCGCGTGTGTATGAGGTGTACGGAGCGGAGACGTGTGTGTACGTGGTGTACGGAGCGGAGCCGCGTGTGTACGGAGCAGAGCCGCGTGTGTACGAGGTGTACGGAGCTGAGCCGCGTGTGTACGAGGTGTACGGAGCGGAGCCGCGTGTGTACGAGGTGTACAGAGCAGAGCCGCGTGTGTACATGGTGTACGGAGCAGAGCCGCGTGTGTATGAGGTGTACGGAGCGGAGAACGTGTGTGTACGTGGTGTACGGAGCGGAGCCGCGTGTGTACGGAGCAGAGCCGCGTGTGTACGTGGTGTACGGAGCGGAGACGTGTGTACGAGGTGTACAGAGCGGAGCCCAGTGTGTACTAGGTGTACGGAGCTGAGCCCAGTGTGTACTAGGTGTACGGAGCTGAGCCGAGTGTGTACGAGGTGTACGGAGCTGAGCCGAGTGTGTACGAGGTGTACGGAGCTGAGCCGCGTGTGTACGAGGTGTACGGAGCTGAGCCGCGTGTGTACGAGGTGTACGGAGCGGAGCCGCGTGTGTACGAGGTGTACAGAGCAGAGCCGCGTGTGTACGTGGTGTACGGAGCAGAGCCGCGTGTGTATGAGGTGTACGGAGCGGAGACGTGTGTGTACGTGGTGTACGGAGCGGAGCCGCGTGTGTACGGAGCAGAGCCGCGTGTGTACGTGGTGTACGGAGCGGAGACGTGTGTACGAGGTGTACAGAGCGGAGCCCAGTGTGTACTAGGTGTACGGAGCTGAGCCCAGTGTGTACTAGGTGTACGGAGCTGAGCCGAGTGTGTACGAGGTGTACGGAGCGGAGCCGAGTGTGTACGAGGTGTACGAGCAATGCCGCATGTGCACGAGGTGTACGGAGCAATGCCGCGTGTGTACGAGGTGTATGGAGCAGTGCCGTGTGTGTAGGAGGTGTACGGAGTGGAGCCGAGTGTGTACGAGGTGTATGGAGCAGTGCCGTGTGAGTAGGAGGTGTACGGAGTGGAGCCGCATGTGTACGAGGTGTACGGAGCAGAGCCGCGTGTGTACGAGGTGTACGGAGCAGAGCCGCGTGTGTACGAGGTGTACGGAGCAGAGCCGAGTGTGTACGAGGTGTACGGAGCAGAGCCGAGTGTGTACGAGGTGTACGGAGCGGAGCCGAGTGTGTACGAGGTGTACAGAGCGGAGCCAAGTGTGCACAACGTGTACAGAGCGGAGCCGAGTGTGTACGGAGCGGAGCTGAGTGTGTATGAGGTGTACTGAGCAGAGTAACGTGTGTATGGAGCTGAGCCACGTGTACGAGGTGTGCGGAGCCGTGTGTTTCCAGAGTGGAGCCAAGTTTGTACGAGGTGTACCAAGCAGAGCCGTGTGTGTACGAGGTGTATGGAGCGGAGCCACGTGTGTACGAGGTGTACGGAGCGGAGCCGTGTGTGTACGAGGTGTACGGAGCGGAGCCGCGTGTGTACGAGGTGTACAGAGCAGAGCCGCGTGTGTACGTGGTGTACGGAGCAGAGCCGCGTGTGTATGAGGTGTACGGAGCGGAGACGTGTGTGTACGTGGTGTACGGAGCGGAGCCGCGTGTGTACGGAGCAGAGCCGCGTGTGTACGTGGTGTACGGAGCGGAGACGTGTGTACGAGGTGTACAGAGCGGAGCCCAGTGTGTACTAGGTGTACGGAGCTGAGCCCAGTGTGTACTAGGTGTACGGAGCTGAGCCGAGTGTGTACGAGGTGTACGGAGCGGAGCCGAGTGTGTACGAGGTGTACGAGCAATGCCGCATGTGCACGAGGTGTACGGAGCAATGCCGCGTGTGTACGAGGTGTATGGAGCAGTGCCGTGTGTGTAGGAGGTGTACGGAGTGGAGCCGAGTGTGTACGAGGTGTATGGAGCAGTGCCGTGTGTGTAGGAGGTGTACGGAGTGGAGCCGCATGTGTACGAGGTGTATGGAGCGGAGCCGCGTGTGTACGAGGTGTACGGAGCAGAGCCGAGTGTGTACGAGGTGTACGGAGCAGAGCCGAGTGTGTACGAGGTGTACGGAGCGGAGCCGAGTGTGTACAAGGTGTACGGAGCGGAGCCGAGTGTGTACGAGGTGTACGGAGCGGAGCCAAGTGTGCACAACGTGTACAGAGCGGAGCCGAGTGTGTACGGAGCGGAGCTGAGTGTGTATGAGGTGTACTGAGCAGAGTAACGTGTGTATGGAGCTGAGCCACGTGTACGAGGTGTGCGGAGCCGTGTGTTTCCAGAGTGGAGCCAAGTTTGTACGAGGTGTACCAAGCAGAGCCGTGTGTGTACGAGGTGTATGGAGCGGAGCCACGTGTGTACGAGGTGTACAGAGCGGAGCCGTGTGTGTACGAGGTGTATGGAGCGGAGCCGAATGTGTACGAGGTGTATGGAGCGCAGCCGAATGTGTACGAGGTGTATGGAGTGGAGCCGAGTGTGTACGAGGTGTATGGAGTGGAGCCGAGTGTGTACGAGGTGTATGGAGTGGAGCCGAGTGTGTACGAGGTGTATGGAGCAGAGCCGCGTGTGTACGGAGCGGAGCCGATTGTGTACGAGGTGTATGGAGTGGAGCCAAGTGTGTACGAGGTGTACCAAGCAGAGCCGTGTGTGTACGAGGTGTACGGAGCGGAGCATTATACTATATGGAGGAATGTGGGGGTGTATTGTACTATATGTCATGCTTTAAGTGTGCAATATACTATACGGAGGACAGTGGCGTGCATTATACTGAATGGAGGACTTTGGGTGTGCATTCTAGATAGAGAACTGTGTGGGTGCATTATTCTATATGGAGAAATGTGGGGGTGCATTATTCTATATGGAGGTCTGTGGGTGTGCAATCTTGTATATAAAAGCCGGAAGGATTTGTGACCTCACATCCGTCACTTTGTCCCAACGTCCGGCAGAGCTACACCCGCTCAGGGTGAGCCAAGATGGCGGCCGTAAGCGGGAGTCGGGACTCAGAGCCCGCTACGCTTATGGCAGCCCCTAACACATACACACACCACACACACACCACACACACAACACACGCACACACAGTCGCCTATACTTACCACCTCTCCTCCGTCTTCTCCACCGCCGACATGTCGCCGCCCCTGGAGAACTGGATCCAATACGGCGTCCGGGAAGTCTCGCGAGACTTCCCGGACGCCATATTGGATCCATGGCTCCAGGGGTGGCGACATACTTTCTCCAAGATGGCGTCCGGGAAGTCTCGCGAGAGTTCCCGGACGCCATATTGGATCCAGTCCTGGGTGCAGTGACATGTCGGGACTCAGGAAGACGCAGGCGCCAGGGAGGAAGCAGGGACGGTGGTAAGTATATCGGAGTGTGTGTCCGTCCGCCCCACCGCTGACCACTCTGCCCACCGCTGACCACTCTGCCCTGCGCTGACCACTCTGCCCTGCGCTGACCACTCTGCCCACACAGCGCCGCTGCGCTGACCACTCTGCCCACACAGCGTCGCTGCGCTGACCACCCTGCCCACACAGCGCCGCTGCGCTCACCACCCTGCCCACACAGCCCCGCTGCACTGACCACCCTACCCACCGCGCTGCTGCGCTGACCACCCTGCCCACACAGCGCCGCTGTGCTGACCACCCTGCCCATACAGCGCCGCTGCGCTCACCACCCTGCCCACACAGCACCGCTGCACTGACCACCCTGCCCACACAGCGCCGCTGCGCTGACCACTCTGCCCACCGCACTCGCTGCTAACCACTGAGCCACCGTGCCGTGCTAACCACTGAGCCACAGCCCAGTGCTAACCACTGAGCCACCGCGCAGTGCTAACCACTGAGACACCGCGCAGTGCTAACCACTGAGCCACCGCGCACTGCTAACCATTGAGCCACCGCGCACTGCTAACCACTAAGCTGCCTTACAGTGCTCCATCCCTCCCGCACCCCGCCGCTTTGTCCTCCATCATCCTCCTCCCACCGCTCTGTGCTCCGTCCTCCCCCTGCCTGTACCATTCCATCCTCCTCCATCGCTTCCTCCTCCTTCCTTTGTCCGCCTCCTCTCCACCACTCCATCCTCCCCCTGCCTGGGCTGCTCCATCCTCCTCCACCCCACCGCTTCGTCCTCTGTCCTCCTCCTGCCGCTCTGTTCTCCCCCTGCCGCTCTGTCCTCCCCCTGTCGTTCCGTAATCCCCCTGCCTGTGCCGCTCCATCCTCCCCCACCGCTTCCTCCTCCTTCCTTTGTCCTCTTCACCTCCGCCACTCCATCCCCTGTCCTCCCCCTGCCCGTGCTGCTTCGTCCTCCCCCACCTCGCTGCTTCATCCTACACCCTCCTCCCTCCCGCCACTCTGTGCTTAGTCCTCTCCATGCCGCTTCGTCCTCCCCCTGCCTGTGCCACTCCATCCTCCCCCACCCCACCGCTTCCTCCTCCTTCCTTTGCCTTCCTCACCTCCGCCACTCTATCCTCCGTCCTCCCCCTGCCTATGCTGCTCCGTTCTCTCCCACCCCGCCGCTTCATCCTGTCCTCCACCCCCCCCGCCGCTCTGTGCTTCATCCTCCCCCTGCCGCTCCATCCTCCCCCTGCCTGTGCCGCTCCATCCTCCCCCACCGCAACGCTTCCTCCTCCTTCCTTTGTCCTCCTCCCCTCTGCCACTCCATCCTCTGTCCTCCCCCTGCCTGTGCTGCTCCATCCTCCCCCACCCCCGCCGCTTCATCCTCCGTCCTCCTCCCCCTGCCGTTCCTTCCTCTCCCTGCCTGTGCTGCTACATCCTCCACACCCCGCCGCTACCTCCTCTGTCCTCCATCCTCCTCCCCCCCGCTGTTCTGTCCTCCCTCCTCCCCCCTGCCACGCCGTTCTTCACCGGCCGCTCCTTCTTCAAAGTTCCTCCCAATTCAGCCCTCACCGCCTTCCCCATGCAATCTCTATTTCTATATTCTAAAATACCCGATGCGTTAGAATCGGGCCACCGAGAGTTCCCGGACGCAATATTGGATCCAGTCCTGGGTGCGGCGACATGTTGGCAGAACAGAGGACTCAGGAAGACGCAGGTGGCAGGGAAGAAGCAGGGACAGTGGTAAATATATCGGAGTGTGTGTCTGTGTGTGTGTGTCCGTCCCCCCCACCGCTGACCACCCTGCCCACGGCGCTGCGCTGACCACCCTGCCCACGCACCGCCTGCCCACGGCAGCGCTGTGCTGACCACTCTGCCCACGGCGCTGTGCTGACCCACGTCTGCCCACGGGGCTGCGCTGACCACTCTGCCCACGCACTCACTGCTAACCACTGAGCCACCGCACTCACTGCTAACCACTCAGCCACCGCGCAGTGCTAACCACTGAGCCACCACCCAGTGCTAACCACTGAGCCACCGCGCAGTGCTAACCACTGAGCCACCGCGCAGTGCTAACCACTGAGCAACCGTATACTCTGCTACCCACTGAGCCACCTGTATACACACAATTCATTTCACCGCACTCCCCTAACTATTAGTAAATAAACTATATATGGATAGCATAAAAAGAAAAAAGATAGCGGCACTCACCGGGCGTGTTTCAAAGGTGCTTTATTTGGGTACCCTCATTCCAGGGTCCCACTCAGGAGGGAGGGGGTGCAGAGGCAGCAGAGATGACGGATCTCCATTTCGGGGCTCCTACCCCTTCCACGGACCTCAATGTCTCGAAGGGGTAGGAGCCCCGAAACGGAGATCCGTCATCTCTGCTGTCTCTGCACCCCCCCCTCCTGAGTGGGACCCTTGAATGAGGGTACCCAAATAAAGCACCTTTGAAACACGCCCGGTGAGTGCCGCTATCTTTTTTCTTTTTATGCTATTATTGATGTGATATATAGCGGGCACCGAGGCGGCCAGCAATGCCCCACCTCGCATATACCCATATGAAAAAATAAGCACTTCTCCTAACTTAGCAGTGCCCAGTGAACGGACTTTTTTTGATTATTGAACTATATATGGATTCTAGACTACCCGATTCTTTAGAATCGGGCCGCCATCTAGTATACTATATGTAGTACTGTGGTGGTGCATTATTCTATATTGAGGACTATGGGGGTGCATTATATTATATGGAGGTCTATTGGGGTGCATAATATATGGAGGAATTTGGGGGTGCAATATACTATGTGGAATACTATGGGGGGGGTTCTGTCAGGGATCAAATCTTGCTGGAGACTAGTCAGAAAGTCTGTTCCCTGAAGGCTTCTCCCTGCTGACTGCCTTGAGGGAATGGTCTCTCCGTATACACGCAAATGGGGTGAATTCACCAGGGACTAGCCTTTCTTGCTACTCTCCTATCTGTCTCGGTCCCAGAAGCTTTTGGAGTATGTTCTTATTTGAAATGCTGCATTATTTAAGAGTCAACACCTCTATATACAGCAGATAAAACAGGATCCACCATTCACAATAGATGATGTCACAGCTCACCTCCTCCTCCTGTACAATGACTGATAACACCTCTATATACAGTAGATAACACAGGATCCACCATTCACAATAGGTGATATCACAGCTCACCTCCTCCTGTACAATGACTGATAACACCTCTATATACAGTAGATAACACAGGATCCACCAATTCACAATAGGTGATATCACAGCTCACCTCCTCCTGTACAATGACTGATAACACCTCTATATACAGTAGATAACACAGGATCCACCTTTCACAATAGGTGATATCACAGCTCACCTCCTCCTGTACAATGACTGATAACACCTCTGTATACAGTAGATAACACATGATCCACCATTCACAATAGGTGATATCACTGCTGACCTCCTCCTGTACAATGACTGATAACACCTCTGTATACAGTAGATAACACAGGATCCCCCATTCACAATAGGTGATGTCACAGCTCACCTCCTCCTGTACAATGACTGATAACACATCTATATACAGTAGATAACACAGGATCCACCATTCACAATAGGCGATATCACTGCTGACCTCCTCCTGTACAATGACTGATAACACCTCTATATACAGTAGATAACACAGGATCCACCATTCACAATAGGTGATATCACAGCTCACCTCCTCATGTACAATGACTGATAACACCTCTATATACAGTAGATAACACAGGATCCACCATTCACAATAGATGATATCACAGCTCACCTCCTCCTGTACAATGACTGATAACACCTGTATATACAGTAGATAACACAGGATCCACCATTCACAATAGGTGATATCACAGCTCACCTCCTCCTGTACAATGACTGATAACACCTCTGTATACAGTAGATAACACAGGATCCACCATTCACAATAGGTGATATCACAGCTCACCTCCTCCTGTACAATGACCGGTAACTCCTCTATATACAGTAGATAACACAGGATCCACCATTCACAATAGGTGATATCACAGCTCACCTCCTCCTGTACAATGACTGATAACACCTCTATATACAGTAGATAACACAGGATCCACCATTCACAATAGGTGATATCACAGCTCACCTCCTCCTGTACAATGACTGATAACACCTCTATATACAGTAGATAACACAGGATCCACCATTCACAATAGATGATATCACAGCTCACCTCCTCCTGTACAATGACTGATAACATCTCTATATACAGTAGATAACACAGGATCCACCATTCACAATAGGTGATATCACAGCTCACCTCCTCCTGTACAATGACTGATAACACCTCTGTATACAGTAGATAACACAGGATCCACCATTCACAATAGGTGATATCACAGCTCACCTCCTCCTGTACAATGACTGATAACACCTCTGTATACAGTAGATAACACAGGATCCACCATTCACAATAGGTGATATCACAGCTCACCTCCTCCTGTACAATGACTGATAACACCTCTATATACAGTAGATAACACAGGATCCACCATTCACAATAGGTGATATCACAGCTCACCTCCTCCTCCTGTAAGATGACAGGTAACACCTCTATATATGGGAGGGTTGGTAATGACAGGTGGGAGAGGATATAGGTCTTGGGTCCCTGATTTTTTCTGACCCTAGCATAGCAACGCCCCTCCCTGCTCTCCTTGAAGACCATGAATAGATCATGTACAAACATGTATGCTCATGTGTTCTGAGTAAGTAATGGCGTGGGGGCGCCATAAGGCAAATTCGCACAAGGCACCATTCAACATAAGGCCGGCCCTGCACCCACATTCTTGGTGCTTTGGGAACCTGTGGGAAAGGAAAGCAAGGGACAAAAAGCTTAGAAGGCAGCATCATACATACTCCGGCCCACACCAAACCATCAAAGGCCCCCATCTACAGCCCCTCTCCTTCCCCAAGTCTCTCAGCAATGCCACCCTGACCTACATCACATGACCCCCTAGCCTAATGTGTACTGTAATGTTAACCCCTCAGCCGCCTGTTTACTGTAATGTTAACCCCTCAGCCGCTTGTATATTCTAATGTTCACCACTTATCCGCCTGTATACTCTGCTTTTAACCCCTCAACCGCCAGTATACTTTAAAGTTAACCCCTGAGCCGCCTGTATACTGTAATGTTCACCCCTCTGCCGCCGGTATACTGTAATGTAAACCCTTCAGCCGCCGGGAAATTCTATGGTTAACCCCTCAGCCACGTGTCTACCCCCCAGTGTACTCTGTTCTTCTGAACACTCAGCCACTGCTAACCACTGATACACCATATACACCAGTCCCTTCTGTACAGACACAACTGTAATATTTCCCGGCTTTTTCTACTGCACTTCTTCATTACAACACCCTCCCGATGCAATTGCATCGGGCATATCTCGAAATACATGTAATATATTAGAGAACGGAAAAAATTAGGCGGCCATACATGTATGTGGGTAGACACATACATATATCTTACCTCATTCTCCTCTTCTTCGTCACATTGGAGAACATGGATTATTGTTCGCAGCAACAGCTGCTTGTAAGGCCTCCGCAGGCGCAAAGGACGTACACATGGCATGGTAGATAGCACTGTGTGGTGCGTATGAAGCCAGGAATCAGAGGAGTGTGCCAAAATGGTTTTTTTGAGCGTATCCTTTTTTTCGCAATAAACTTTATTGAAAGCGACATCCTCAGACAGGAAATGATGCGAGACATGGTTTTTTTTTTAGTACATTTTTTTCAAGTAACATCAACTTTATGTACAAACTATGAGCTTACAAATGGCCAAGAATGATGAGAAAAAACCGCTATACAACCGCTGAGAAAACGCTGTAAAACCACTGGAAAACCGCTGGAAAACCGCTGACAAAACCACTGAAAAACCGCTGGAAAACCGCTGACAAAACCCTGGAAAACCGCTGGAATCTTCAGAGCTCAGGACTGTAGGCTCCAGAAGTTCACCACCGGTTTTCTGACGGTCAGAATGATGCAAGAACCGTCCTGTGGGCACATTCCCTAAAGAGACAAATCAAACATTTAATTTACAGAATGTTCACTGTCAAAACACATTATGATTTATAGCTGGTGCGAGGAAGCTTTTTTTCTGGTGAGGCTCATTTGAAAATGTATACAAACCTTCGGTGGCCATCCAAACGGATCAACTAGAAAATTACCTGCTATATTTCTTTAAAAAATAAAATGACCCTTATGGTACCTTTACACGCCGCAACAGGATGGTGGCAACAACCGGGTGCTTCACGTGCACGAGCACGCACAAACGGTTGCCAACGGTAAACACACCACTTTTACACGCCGCAACAAGGTGCGCTACGGTACGTTACATCTATCTCTGGATACACTGCCGGGTGCCACAAGTAACCTTCTGTAGCTTACCTTACTACATTTACACGCCGCAATAACAAGGTAATAAGGGCGGGACAAAGGCAGCAGGGACAACACATAGGCGTGCCACAATTGTGGATTATGAGAATTCCGAACGCTGATAGGACAAAGCAATAACATCATGATTGGCCAGCCAGCACAGGAGGCAGACTAATACATGACGCTCGAGCAATTGTGTAGTGTGAGTGGTCAGCTCCTTAAATATGCTGCCCTATGCAGCGACTACCAATCATAACGCAGGAGCTTCCTCCAATGATCGCTGAAGGGGGGTGGTTTCCCGGAGGCTGTGTCCCGCCCCGGGAAGTTATCTAGGTGACAAATAAACCTTACCCTACCATATTTACACGCCGATACAACCCGCAACCATCACCTAGAAATCCACCTGTTTTAGGGCTCTGCTCTGAAACAGGTGCCTCAAGTGATGGGTGGCAACAACCGTGTTCACATGCCGCAACAGCGGGTTGATTTGGCGGTGCAAGATACATTTCTCTCATGTACCCGGTTGTTGCCACCATCCTGTTGCGGCGTGTAAAGGTACCATCACTGTGGTGTCTGTGGCTGCTTTTCTTTGGTGTGGGTGATATAGGTCATGTTTAGGGATGAGCGAGTATGCTTGTCACTACTCGGTACTCGCACGAATATCTTGGTACTCGGGGTACTCGGCGAGTATCGAGTAATCTCGTGATACTCTTGCTATGCTCGGGGTCCACCTCCCTGCATGTTGGCGCTCTTTACAGAGCCAGCCCTCATGCAAGGGATTGGCTGAGAGACACTGTAATGCCACAGCCATGTTGATTCTGGCATTACAGTGATTGGCTGGCCGCATAGTGTCATCAGGTCTTTATAAGACCTGACGGCGCTGTGCTCGTCACTCTGCTCCACAGACAGTCAGTGTAGGGGTAGGTACTGCTGATTGAGGGACAGATTTGTGGCCTTTCAGCTAGTGTAGGCACAGGGCTGCCAATATAATTACCACAACATTCCTTCTGAGGACCAATAGCGCTGTATACAGGGAGGCAGGGTATATAGCAAACTTCGTTGTGCCAGTATACCAGCTTGCATCACATCTGGGGCTGGTGTACAGGCTGCAAATCTCATCCATCCCAAAACAGTGCTTTTAGGAATTAATTTAGCTCTCTATAGGAAGGAGTAGGTTGTAGTGTAAGTTAGGATATGCCAAAAGACTCGGTATTCTCGTCAGCGTTTGTGTCTAACCAGTCCACCTGCAGGGCCTTAAACTCTAATCTCAGTGTCCAGCTAAAAACCAACTCTTGTCTGCATTCATTTAGCATCTTAGTGCAGCAGGAGTAGGTTGTAGTGTAAATTAGGATACGCCAAAAGACTCGGTATTCTCGTCAGCGTTTGTGTCTGACCAGTCCACCTTGCAGGGCCTTAATCTCTAATCTCAGTGTCCAGCTAACAAACAACTCTTGTCTGCATTCATTTAGCATCTTAGTGCAGGAGTAGGTTGTAGCGTAAATTAGGATACGCCAAAAGACTCGGTATTCTCGTCAGCATTTGTGTCTGACCAGTCCACCTTAAAGGTACCTTTACACGCCGCTACAACAGGATGGATACCAACTGCTACTTCACGTGCACGAGCACGCCCAAACGGTTACAAACGGGAAACGCACCCTCTTTACACGCCGCCACAAGGTGCGCTACGCTACGCTACATCTACAGCTAGCTACATCGCCGGGTGTCTCAAGTAGCCATCTGTAGCTCATTTACACACCGCTACAAACAGCTACTATGGGCGTACCTGGTGCAGCAGGGACAGCACATAGGCGTGCTACAATTGTGGATTACGAGACGTCCGTACGCTGATAGGACAAAGCAATAATACCATGATTGGCCAGGCATCGCAGGAGGCTGATTAATACTTGACGCTCGAGCAATTGTGTAGTGTGACTCGTCAGCTCCTTAAATATGCCGCCCTGTGCGGCGACAACCAATCGCAACGCAGGAGCTTCCTCCAATGATCGCTGAAGGGGGCACGGAAACCCGGAGCCTGTGTCACGCCCCAGCTACATAGCATGGTGTAGGAACAACCCTTCTGTTCCTTCTTTACACGCCGATACAGCTCGCTACAATCGGCTTTGTAGCCATCTGTTATTGGGCAGTGCTCGGAAACAGATGTATCTGTAGCCGTCTGTCGCGTCCCGTCTTCACACGCCGCTACTACGGGCGATATTGGCGCTACAAGCTACATTTGTAGCCTGTAGCGGGTTGTATCCATCCTGTTGTAGCGGCGTGTAAAGGTACCTTTAGGGCTTTAATCTCTAATCTCAGTGTCCAGCTAAAAACCAAATCTTGTCTGTATTCATTTACCATTCGTGTGCGCCAGAAGTGGGTTTTAGCATAAATTAGAATACGCCAAAAGACTCGGTATTCTCATCAGCGTTTGTGTCTGATCAGTCCACCTGCAGGGCCTAAATCTCTAATCTCAGTGTCCAGCTAAAAACCAACTCTTGTCTGCCTTCATTTAGCATCTTAGTGCAGCAGGAGTAGGTTGTAGCGTAAATTAGGATACGCCAAAAGACTCAGTATTCTCGTCAGCGTTTGTGTCTGACCAGTCCACCTGTAGGGCCTTAATCTCTAATCTCAGTGTCCAGCTAACAAACAACTCTTGTCTGCATTCATTTAGCATCTTAGTGCAGCAGGAGTAGGTTGTAGCGTAAATTAGGATACGCCAAAAGACTCGGTATTCTCGTCAGTGTTTGTGTTTGACCAGTCCACCTGCAGGGCCTTAATCTCTAATCTCAGTGTCCAGCTAAAAACCAGCTCTTGTCTGCATTCATTTAGCATCATAGTGCAGCAGGAGTAGGTTGTAGCGTGTTTCTCTTGTGGCCCCTGGTCCTATGCTTGGTCAGTTTAGTGTCTCTTACTTGCTTTACTCAGGGCTGCACTCCTACTGAGTCTTCTGGGCTTTATGCTTTAGCTCTGCAGACTGGCAGCGTCGGACTCCAGTGTCTGTGTGTAGTAAAGGGCTAAGTAACCAATTCCCTTTCTCAGTTCCCTCTTTCCTCCACTTGCCTCCGGCCCCTTCAATGGGGTGAGCACAGCGGTCAGTCGTCCCTGGGCCTGAATCTCTCCCCAGCGACCAGCAACTCTGTCTCCTCTCTCTTCCTTCTCCTCACACGAACTAAACTGAAACTAACTCCTGGGACTAATTGCCTCCTCCCTCCAGCCTGAGTGTTCTTAAAGGGGAACTGACTTAATGCAGCCAGTAGAGCTCCCCCTTCAGGTCTGGGGTGGAAGGTGGTGTGTGCTGTGTTAACCAAGATGTAAGTCCTTACTTGTACCGGTGGAACCTGTGGCAATCCCCCGCAGGAGTGCCACATTCCCCCCTAGTTAAATACAGTCCTCCGGGACTGAAACATTTTTCCATAAACACAACATGTTTGTGACGGGGTGTAAGGCAGAGCAAGAAGGGACAACAGGCCTAGGGATGATCCAACAGATCTTATTAACAAGAACGCTGGTACAACACACGCAGGTAGATCTACAGAGTCCACAATTAGTCCAACGGAAACAGATTCGGGGGCACCTCCCGATAATCCTTGTGCCAGATAGCAAAGCAATAGTCCACACGAGCTCAATGGATTCCACACGATACCATGGACGTCGAGATCTGGCCTCAGCTCAGGTCTCGCTCCGGTCCCGTCCACAGTCAACTCTCATCTGATCTTCAAAATAAGAATATATTGTCCTGTGCCTGTGGATCCACCCCTAGAGGGAGAAGGGTTCACACCCTCCTATTCAATGGTTTGGTCCATCAGAAGAGCCTAGGATAATAGGCTCTGGTGTGTCTGCGAGGATGTGTATTGGAAGTAATCCCCTTCTTAGGAGAACAATGGGGAATTCCCTAGCTGTGTTGACCAAACTAAATTAAATCATGGTTACTTACATCACAAGACATTGAAAGTACACAGCAAATACAACCAGAGAAAAGTTAGGGTATGTGCACACAGGAAGGTTTAACGTCGGTTTAGCAGCGAAAACCGCCGGCGTTTTAGCATAGGTTTTATTTAAATTTATGTAAATCCTTAGCTTTAGGACTTACATGTAACCCTATGCAATTTAGAAACCGCTGTGCACACATAGTCGGTTTTTGTGAGCGGATCCGCCCGCGGTTGAGCGGTTTCCCAGCGGTTTAGCAGCATACAGCATGTCAATTCTTCTCAGCGGTTTTGAATCGGTTCCATGAACAAAATCCTTCATAGAAAACCGCTGGAAAAACCGACTGAAAACCGCTGTGCACACGCTGAAAAAAAACCGCCGGAAAACCGACGGAACACAGCTGGAGACTTCAGAGCTCAGAACTGATAATTTTCAGCGTTTTTTCCGGCGGTTTAGACGCCACTAAACCTTCCTGTGTGCACATACCTTTACACCACATCAAATGACATATTATACAGAAATACAGGACAGGGAAAACTACATATCATGACAATCCCTTCCCCCCGCAATTTGTGTACGCACTAGGGACCTCTACAGGTCGCTTGTTAAGTACACACAGTCCAGGCTGACAGGCCTCAGGGCTCCTCCTGCCTGGACAGTCCATCTACAATTTGGTGTTGGCTGCCTCTTCTATACTGTATGGTAAAGTTATAGGGCTGAAGAGCCAGGCTCCATCGTAATAAGCGTCCATTGTCCCCAGAGACTCTGTTCAGCCAGGTGAGGGGATTGTCATCAGTAACCACAGTGAACTCTCGTCCATACAGATACGGCCTTAGTTTCCTGAGGGCCCACACTACAGCCAGACATTCCTTTTCCACAGTTGCATAGGCCACTTCTCGGTCCAGCAGTTTCCTGCTGAGATAGGCAATGGGGTGCTCGTCCCCAGCTGCATTCACCTGGCTGAGTACAGCTAGCAGTCCATAAGAAGAGGCGTCCGTCTGCACAATGAATCTCCTCTTGTAGTCTGGGGCAGCGAGAACAGGGTCGCAGACCAGGGCGTCCTTTAGCCGGTTAAAAGCCTCATCACAGGCTGGAGTCCAGATCACCAGCCGGGGCATTGTTTTCTTGGTCAGGTCGGTAAGAGGTTTGGCCACAGTGCTGAAATGAGAAACAAATTTTCAATAATAACTGGCAGTGCCCAAAAAAGCCATAACTTGTTTCTTATTTTGGGGTACAGGCCAGTCTCTAATAGCCTGGATTTTGGCAGGTTCAGGACAGAGATTCCCTCCTCCTACTCTATGCCCTAGGTATGGACTTCACTCATCCCCAATTGGCATTTATCCGGTCGAATGGTTAGGCCTGCTGCAAGAAGCAGGTCAAGAATAACGGCTACTTGATTTAGATGTTCCTCCCACGTCTGGCTGAAGATGGCGATATCATCCAAGTAGGCACAAGCAAAGTCACCACATCCCCGGAGGATCTGGTCCACTATTCTCTGGAACGTTGCTAGGGCATTCTTTATTCCGAAAGGCATGTTTAGAAATTCATACAGACCAAAGGGGGTTATAAAAGCGGACCGTTCTCTCCCTTCCTCCGTAAGAGGGATTTGCCAGTATCCCTTACTGAGATCCAAGGTAGTTACTTATCGGGACCCAGCCAGTCGGTCTAGAAGTTCGTCAATACGGGGCATTGGGTAAGGATCACTGACGGTATGGCCGTTTAGTCATCTGTAGTCCACACAAAACTGAGTACTCCCATCCTTCTTGGGTTCTAACACCACAGGAGAGGCTCAAGGGCTATGGGAGGCCTGGATTACCCCAAGCTGTAACATCTCCTCCAGTTCGTGCTGCATGGTGTTTCGAACTCATTCAGGTACCCGGTAAGGAGCCTGTTGTATGGGACGGATACCCTGAGTGTCCACATGATGTTGGGTGGCGGTGGATCGACCTGGTTGGGATGAGAAAGCAGCCCGTCTCTGTTGAAGCACTCCCAGCATCTGGTTTTTCTGTATGGAATCCAGGTGATCTCCCAGAGGAACCTGTTCCACAGTGGATGGGGCTCTCGCTGATTCCACTAGATCAGGTAGTGAGTCCTCATCCTCTTGACCGTCTTCTGAAGCTAGCCGACAGCTTGCTATCACAGGTAGTGTCCGGTCATGGTCCTCCTTAATCATATTCACATGGACAGTCTTTTGTCTTAGTCCCTGATCATCTAAAGCAAAAAGATAATTGGTATCATTTAGTTTTCTGAGAACCCGGAAGGGACCCTCCCATGTGGTCTGCAGTTTATTCAGCCGATGGGGAACAATCATTAGGAACTGTTGTCCTTCTACAATCTCCCGATAGCGTGCTTTACGGTCATACCATGTCTTCTGTCTGGTTTGAGCCATACGCACATGACTCTGGGCTAAACTAGCGAGTTGAACCAGGGTTTCTCGCAGCTTTAGGACATAAGGGACAACAGGGGCTCCTGTATCTTCAACTTGCCCCTCCCAGTATTCCTTGAGCAGGGTTAAGGGTCCTCGGACCTTTCTCCCATAGAGTAGTTCAAAGGGGGAAAAGCGGTCGACCTCTTTTTGATAAAGGTCGGGAATTTAAGGGAGGGATAGGAGGCATGTAGAGATGGGAGTAGCCAATGAATTGGAAGCTATGGAGGATCTTGAAGCATTGGCAGAGGAGGAGAGTCCGGATAGGGAATTTAAATTCCCGACCTTTATCAAAAAGAGGTCGACCGCTTTTCCCCCTTTGTCGGCCTGTCCTGCAGTAGAGCTCTTTACTACCCTAGTGACCAAAGATCTCCGTAAAATCTCGGAAGAGAGATCGCATGACAATTTAAATTGGAGACAAAGGGTGGCTATAAAAGAATTGAGTTCTATGCGGGACGTGGTTATTAAACAAGCCGACAAAGGGGGCAATGTGGTTATATGGCCAAAGTTTAAATACGAGGCCGAGGCTTTCAAACAACTGCGAGATCAAACATGCTACAGGAAACTTGATAGCAATCCTACCTTGAAATTCAAATCTGAGTTGGATGGACTTTTGATTCAGGCGTTTGAAAATGGAATAATTCCAAAATCCATAATGGAGGGCCTGATGAGTGACTATCCAACAATCCCCACAATATACTTCCTACCCAAGGTCCATAAGGACATTCATAACCCGCCAGGCAGGCCAGTCTCTGTGAACCTGTATGCCGGTTCCTCGATCACTATCTTAAGCCTCTCGTCCGCACGTTGCCTTCCTACATCAGGGACTCAACCGATTTTCTTATGAGATTACAGGATCTTCGGGTTGGGGCCTATGTGGTGTTGGTGACGGCGGATGTAGAGTCGCTTTACACGTTCATTGGACATGAGGACGGCATAGAGGCGATTGAGTTTTTCCTGAGAACAACCGATTTGGAGAGGGACCTGAAGAACCTACTTGTCACACTGGTTCGATATATCTTGACCCACAACTATTTTGTTTTCAAGGACCGCTTCTATCTCCAGGAGAGGGGCACTGCTATGGGGGCGTCTTGTGCGCCCTCGTATGCGTGCCTCTTCCTGGGGCTCTGGGAGCGGTCGTTGATTTTCCTGACAACATGGCATGCAACGTGCCAATGTGGGTCAGATATATTGATGACGTTTTTCTAGTGTGGCAGGGGGGTTTGGAGGACCTAAAGACATTCATGACATCGCTGAATAAGAACAGGCGTAATATTAAACTCACCTATGTTTATAGCACTGATTCTATAGATTTCCTGGATGTCAGAGTGAGGAAAGAAGGTGATGGATCTATTTCTACGAATATTTTTCGAAAAGATACAGCGGTGAATTCGGTCCTCAGTGCAAGATCCTCGCATCCAGCGCAGGTGATAAGATCAATCCCCACAGGTCAGTTTCTACGGGCCAAGAGAATATGCTCCTCAGATGAATCATTTGAAGAAGAGGCCATGAAACTTAAAACTCGCTTTATGTCTCGCCATTACAGAAAAGGTCCAGTGGGTATGAAAGAGCGAGAAGGACAACACGTGACCACCTTTTGAGACCTGTGCAAAGGAGAACGGATGATCAGGTGAGACTCATCACACCATATCATTCGGAGTGGAGGAAGATGAGGGAGGTAATAAGGAGGTACTGGCCGATCTTGCATACAGATAGGGATCTGATGGGAGTACTTTCAAAGTATCCATCAATTACTCCCCGTAGATCAAAAAATCTGAAGGATATGGTGATACGTAGCCTTTATGTACCACCTCCATCCTCCTTCCTGGGTAATGCTAGGGGTGTCAGATGGGGGACTTTTCCTTGTGAAGACTGTGGGGCATGCACCCAAGTGGAGCGTGTCTTTGGTTTCCACAATTTTAATGGTAGTAGGAACTTTAAAATTGTGCACTCGATAAATTTCCGCACGAGTGGAGTAATTTATTGGGCGAAGTGCCCATGCCAACTGATATACGTAGGGATGACCTCCCGCGAATTGAGGGTTAGGGTCCTGGAACATCTTAGGGATATCAAGAAAGCAGTGGAGGCAACTACCATTGAGGAATTAGCGGCCCTTAAAAACATCCCAAGGCATTTCAAGGAAGTACACAACTGCAATTGGCGACTACTGAAGTTTAGGGGGATAGACAGAGTACACCTGGGAGTGAGGGGCGGCAATGTAAAACGTGTGCTTGCACAAAAGGAGGTAAAGTGGATCACCTTATTGGAGACCACAAAACCGGGAGGCCTCAATGATGCTGTCTCATTCAAACCATTCTTAGGATGAGATCAGGAAATGGGAGGGCTTTGTCCTGCAATACAACCGACTGTGTAGAAACAAAAGTTTAATTACATTGACTAAAGTGATTAAAAAATACTTTTCCAGGGAGCCATGTCTAACCACGCTGAAAATATCATTGTGCTTTTATTGGTGGTCACTGTTTTTAACTATAGGTTTATTTTGTATTCTAGTTGCTCCTTTTCCTGCCTCTGAAGTGTTAAAGATCATGTAGGATTCTGTGCCATACTAAACCACAAGTGGAGTCCTTTTTTGTAGTAATGTCCAGAAACCGCACCACCGTTTCGTCAGGAGGACCTGCTTTTATTGATGTTCACAAATTTATATACTTATATATGATGTGATCTTAATGACTATAATAAATGCACCTTAAACTGTGGATAACAATATATAGACATGGTAACCTCACATAGGGCATATGTGCAATGGAGGGCGATCCTTGTGACCATTCTATATCCATTAGTGGCTTGAAGGCAAGTTTGCCCATACTTAACATGACACCGGCTCCACAAGCTGTGTGTGCGCGGTGCCTGCTGTGTCCCCCGCCTCCCACGTGACTCCGGCGCCCAATGGAGTGTGCCGGTTCTGCGCATGCGTAGGGTGCACTTCCGGGACGCCGGGGCGCGTGTGTACACGGGCAGGCGCAGGCATGGCGCGCCATCCAGCAGCTGAGGAAAGGGACAGCTAAGTGACACAGGTATAAATAAGTGACCACTGCACTGTCCCAGCACCTCCTGACGAAGTGGAGAGTGAAACGTTGAGGTGCTGGGCAGTGTGGTGCGGTATGGTCACAGTCATACTGTTTATTCCAGCAATATGGGTGATAGATGATTTTTATCTTATATTTTGCTGTAATCCTGTCCTCAATGAGGATAAGTTTATGGGATGAGGCATGTATAATGGAATGTGATTGTTTTCCTCATATGTTGTCATAGTAGTGGCTGTATCATTATGGTATTGTGCCTATACTTGAGTGATTTGTAACTGTACCCACACTGCTTTGGGGTTGCTTTTAGGGGATGGTTTTATGGAGTGTCAACTTTTGATCCTATGATTAATAAAAATATTTTGCAACTTTATATCTAAAATGTGGTGAGGAGATTGCCGTTTATCTTTGAACCTAGGAAATGACTGCTCCCAAACCTACATTGTTTGCATCGGTGTAAAGGACAAACGTTAGGTTGTAATGGGGGTAACCCAGGATTTTCTCACTGGTTAGAGCCTGCTTCATCTGTTGGAAGGAGTTTTCTTGTTCTTCTCCCACTCCAATGGTGGATCTGCAGACCTTCTCTTCTTAGATTGGCCTACCAGAAGATCTTGTAGGGGCGCTGCCATCTTTGTGTAGCCCTTAATGAATCTTCTATAGTGCCCAATCAAACATAAGAACTGACGTACCTCGGTGACTGTGGTTGGTCTCTGCCAATCCTGGATTACTGTTACCTTTTCCGGGTCTGGTGCTACTCCATCTTCGCTGACCACATGTCCCAGGTATTGGACTTTAGGTTTCAGCAGGTGACATTTAGATGGTTTGAGCTTCATCCTGTACTTTGCCAAAGCCTCAAATACCTCTGCCACGTGTTTCAGGTGTTCCTCTTAGGTTTTAGAAAACACGATGACGTCGTCTAGGTATAAGAGTACTGTCTCGAAGTTCCGGTGTCCCAGGCAACTTTCCATGATTCTTTGAAACGTTCCTGGTGCATTGCATAACCCGAATGGCATGCTGTTAATTTCGCATAGTCCCATTGGCGTTGTGAATGCAGTCTTCTCTCGGACTTCTTCTGCAACGGAGACCTGCCAATACCCACTAGTGAGATCTAACGTGGAGAAATAATTAGCAGTCTTTAATGCAGCAAGAGACTCTTCTATTCGTGGGAACGGGTAAGCATCTTTGTGAGTGATCTTGTTGACCTCCCTGTAATCCACACACATCCTCATCGTGCCATCCTTCTTTCTGACTAGGAGCTGCCCAGGGACTACTGCTATCTCTTATAACCCCGGCTTCCTTCATGTCCCTCAGCATCTCTTTGCCATGTTGGTAGTGACCTGGTGGAATGGGTCGGTGTCTCAACTTAATTGGGGGATGATCTCCTGTGGGTATGCAATGGTGTACCCCTTTAAGCCTCCCAAAATCTTTAGACTACTTCGCACTATGTATTTCTATGTAGGTGTCACGAGTGCAGTAGTTCTAGTGTTAACACAGTTATAGCACGATCTTTTAAGTCACTAAAGTTCACAGTTGGGTGATCCAATACCCACATATGTACCTGCTGGCGGTGGTAGTCTGACCTCAATCCAGCTAAAAACCAACTCTTGTCTGCATTCATTTAGCACCTTAGTGCAGCAGGAGTAGGTTGTAGCATAAATTAGGATACGCCAAAACACTCGGTATTCTCGTCAGCGTTTGTTTCTGACCAGTCCACCTACAGGGCATTAATCTCTAATCTCAATGTCCAGCTAAAAATCAACTCTTGTCTGCATTCATTTACCATTCATTTACCATTTGCGTGCGCCAGGAGTGGGTTTTAGCGTAAGTTAGGATACGCCAAAACACCCTGTATTCTCGTCAGCGTTTGTGTCTGACCAGTCCACCTGCAGGGCCGTAATCTCTAATCTCAGTGTCCAGCTAAAAAACAACTCTTGTCTGCATTCATTTAGCATCTTAGCGCAGCAGGAGTAGGTTGTAGCGTAAATTAGGATACGCCAAAACACTCTTTATTCTCATCAGCGTTTGTGTCTGTCCAGTCCACCTGCAGAGTCTTAATCTCTAATCTCAGTGTCCAGCTAAAAACTAACTATTGTCTGTATTCATTTAGCATCTTAGTGCCGCAATAGTGGCTTGTAGCTCTAAGTATCCAATAGCATAGAAAAACTGAGAAGTTAAAACTTAACTTTTACTAGCTCTATATTAAAAAGACATAGCTGTGTAGACCAAACAAAACAAAAAAGTGCGCATACGTGACTGTGCAAGTCAGTGTAGTGCTAAACTGAACCCCTCTTATTACCAGGGTTCACAGGTACCCAAGCTAGGTCCCGTCCAAATACCCTAGGGACGCTAGCAGGTGCCTGCTTTTTCAGTTTTGAGTTTCCCCTAGGATGTAGTCATCAGAACAAACAATCCCATTAGGTAAACCCAGCCACATGCATTAGTGAAAAAACAGCTTGTATACTCCTATATGGAGCGATCTCACCCAGCTGCGTCCACCTGTACGCATGTATACGAGTCCATATAACTCTGGATAACCTTCTGCTAGTGTTTTCCAGGCTGCTCAGGACTAGGAGAATGTCATATAAGCCACCATGTCATCTGATACGTTCCCTCCCAACACATTTCAGATCCCTCTTCTTCAGGGAAGTCATGGTACACATATAGGGATTAGTGTTCAAAGATACACATCCCTGTGCTGATGATGGCGATGGTGTCTGTAATAGACAGTGAATATCAGTTGCAGTACCATCATTATGCAGAAAAAGAGTCCAATGACCGGGCACTACACCTGTGGAGCTCTGCTAAAAGCCTGTCGGCTATCCCCGGTGCCTGGTGTTGCACAGCCTTAAATGAATAATCAGAGATTCAAAAAAGAGAATAAAGAAAGGCGGCACTCACCGTATAGGCTGGTGGAAGGGTGTTTTAATCCAGGAAAATCAATCCATTAATAGATATACTGGAACCCGCAGAAGTATCACTACACGATACGAAACGGTACCGTCGTTCCGACGGCCTCTCACTCCCTCTCCCCACCGCACTGACAATGTTTTAATGGATTGATTTTCCTGGATTAAAACACCCTTCCACCAGCCTATACGGTGAGTGCCGCCTTTCTTTATTCTCTTTTTTGAAAGTACCATCATTATCCACAGTAACCTATGTGCAGCTCTGATGCTGCATGGTCTAGTACCTAATCAGGGACCCAATTAGGGTCTTCACTTACCCAGTCTGGCCCCCCTCAAGGTTGTGCAGCCGGATCACACCGCCGCCGCCTGGAAATGCTGGTTTTATCATGCCCGGGTGGTCACATGGTGTGTCACGTGACCGGAAGTGACATCACAACGTGTCACTTCCTGTTCCTGTAACCTGTGGAACACAAGCTTGTGTTCCACCTATCACTTCCTGCCTAGTAGTGAGTCACGTGACCTGAAGTGACATGTCACTTCCTGTTCCTGTATCCTGTGGAACTCAAGCTTGTGTTCCACAGACCACTTCCTGCCTAGTACTAAGTAGGGAAGATCACAGAGATTCAAGAACTTCCCGCAGGAGGCGGAGTCCCCCACAATGTACACCATACATAGGATGATGTCACTGTTAGGGGAGGATACACACATTACATGCGATGGGTGTATCAGTACCCAAGTGGGTGAAGGGGTTAAACATCACATCTGATCTGATCATACTTATCCATGGTCTGGGGGGTACTGAACCAGAAGATGCCTCTACAGAAACTGACGCCTCAGAGACTGAGGGTAGAGGGCCAGGGAAACTGGGTAAAAACAAGAAGAAGGGGAAAGGCCGGGGGAGGGGGGACAACCGACCCAACCCAAATCATCCATCAGGCCCACCTAATACCCCTAGACCGGGTGGGGGTATTTTAGATCTAAAATACCCCCTAAGAAACCGACCGGGCCCATCCCTGCCTCAACAACAGTAAAGTCCCTGCAGGTGGTCAATTTGTCCTCCAGAACCTTGACCGACTCAGAGATGACTGTCCTGAGCAAAGGACTATCCTTTGTTCCCACGACAGAGTTTAACACCTTTGAGATGATCAAAGACCTAAACTTATTTGCCAGAAAGTTAAGATGGCGAAAACACTTCGTCAAACAAGACAGAACCACCAGTAAACAACTTGGTGTTCCTGACAACCTTCTGGAGGACATGAGACTTCTTTTTCATTTGGGGGACGCTGACCACACCTTGGAAGGCAGAGGTCCCTTTACGGACCTCTGCGATAGGAGTACGCATATGCCACCCCTTACTGGTGGCGTAGGTTCTGTTGACATTTTTGTCAATCTGGTCTCCAATGAGATCCGGAATCTGCAAACCAAAAAGGGAAACCATAACCTCTCCAAAGAGGAGATGTCCTGTATCCTCGGTTTAGAGAAAGATCAATCCATAACCATAAAGCCATCCGATAAGGGTGGTAATGTGGTAGTTATGGATACCGATGGATACAAGGTTATGTGTAATAACATCTTAATGGATCGCGAAAACTATGCTATTTTACCATCTAGCCCCACCCAGGAGTATAAAAGAGAATTGAAGGCCCTTTTAGAATGGGGACTCGGCGAAGGTCTCCTGGACCGCAGGGAGTTTGATTTCCTTCTTCAGAAACATCCCGTGATGGCAACATTTTACTGCTTGCCCAAAATACATAAAGGGGTGTCTCCTCTCAAGGGCAGACCTATTGTGTCAGGCATCAATAGTATCACACAAAATCTAGGTATATATGTGGATAACATCTTGAGACCATATGTGGTTTCTCTCAACTCCTATTTGAGAGATACAACAGACCTCCTGAAAAAGATTGAAGACATGATCATAGATGATGATATGCTGTTAGGCAGTATTGATGTTGAGGCTCTATATTCCTCGATCCCCCATGAAAAGGGAATCGAGGCAGTAAAGTATTTCTTGAGAAGCAGGGGGGTTCAGTATGGGAAACACAATGATTTTGTGATCAAAATCCTAGAGTTTTGTCTGACCAAGAATGCCTTCACATTTGGCGGTAAGTACTTCCACCAGCTCAGGGGCACCGCGATGGGGAGTTCTATGGCCCCATCTTATGCTCCTGGGCTGGTGGGAGTAAACCGTTGTCTTTGGAGAAGTCCACAGATCGACACTGATAAGGTGGTGCTGTGGGTTCGCTTCATAGATGATGTCTTTGTAGTGTGGAGAGGGACTGAAAAGGACTTTGGTGGCATGGTAGAGACTCTGAACCATAACACCGTGGGCTTACACTTCACATCAGAGGTTAATAAGGACAAACTCCCCTTCCTGGATGTTCTGATCGAAAGAACGGAGGAAGGGAACCTCAGGACGAGTACATACCGTAAAGAGACCGCAACAAACTCGTTACTAAGATGGGAAAGTGGCCACCCTAAGAGCCATAAAAAGGGTATCCCTAAGAGCCAGATGATTCGCATGAGGAGGAACTGCTCACATGAAGAACAGTTCAAATCTCAGGCGAAGGATCTAAAGCTGAGATTGAAGGAGAGAGGATACCCGGACAGGGTGGTAAAGAAGGCCTGGAAAGAGGTGAAAGACCTAGAGAGATCAAAACTGCTTGCGACCATATCTGAACAATCTAGGACGGAGGGTGGGGATGAGGTACGTCTGATTGCAACTTACACCAGCGGGTCAGAGAAGGTAAGGGAGATTTTGGCCAAACACTGGCAGATTTTAAGGATGGATCCTGATCACTGTCCATATCTCCCAACCACCCCTAAGGTGACTTATCGTAAAGTTAGGTCCCTTAGAGACAGATTGGTGCTCAGCCACTACACTGCTCCTGGTACGTGGCTAAGAAGCAACCTGAAAGGATGTTTCAAGTGCGGCAACTGTGGCGAATGTGGCTCTATAGTCACAGCAAAAAACTTCACCAGCAATGTAAGTGGAAGAAATTATGACATCAGATCCTTCATAAATTGTAAGACCAAAGGTGTGGTGTATAGAGTCCAGTGCCCATGCAACTTGGAGTATGTAGGAAAGACAAAGAGGGAACTGAGACGGAGGGTAAGGGAGCACAAGAGGGACATAAAAAAGGAATACGACAACACCCTGGCTCATCATGTCAACGCGGTACATGGAGGATATGAAGACTGCATCCGATTTATAGGCATTGACTACATACCCCTCCCCCTAGTACGAGGCGGAGACTGGGACTCCATGATTCTAAGAAAGGAAAGTTTCTGGATTTTCACCTTGAATACAGTGGAGCCGTTTGGTCTCAATGAGACCCTGTTCTTCTCCCCCTTCCTATGAGTTATCAGGGAAGGGAAATCTAGGAGGGAGAGTCATCGCTGAGTGGGGGCGCCGTTCTTCTGGGTGCAGACCTCCGCTGGTAGGTAGGGAAAGTGGGAAGAATAGGGACAGAACTACAGGCTGTACTGTACCTTATAACTGTTCTCCTTTCACTTTTCCACCTTTACTCTTTTGCTAGTGCTGAACATACCTGATCTGTCCCCACTGGTGTGATGAGCAATGCAGACTGTCCCTTTGCATCTAAATGATGCTGACTACCTCTATGACTAGCTTAGGAGAGAATAAGGCCAATGTAAATATGAATAAGTATGATCAGATCAGATGTGATGTTTAACTCCTTCACCCACTTGGGTACTGATACACCCATCGCATGTAATGTGTGTATCCTCCCCTAACAGTGACATCATCCTATGCATGGTGTACATTGTAGGGGACTCCGCCTCCTGCTGGGAGGTCTTGAATCTCTGTGATCCCCCCTACTTAGTACTAGGCAGGAAGTGGTCTGTGGAACACAAGCTTGAGTTCCACAGGATACAGGAACAGGAAATGACACGTCACTTCCGGTCCCGTGACTCCCTACTAGGCAGGAACTGATAGGTGGAACACAAGCTTGTGTTCCACAGGTTACAGGAACAGGAAGTGACACGTTGTGATGTCACTTCCGGTCACGTGACATGCCATGTGACTGCCCGGGCATGATAAAACCAGCATTTCCAGGCGGCGGCGGTGTGATCCGGCAGCACAACCTTGAGGGGGCCAGACTGGGTAAGTGAAGACTTTAATTGGGTCCCTGATTAGGTACTAGACCATGCAGCATCAGAGCTGCATATAGGTTACTGTGGATAATGATGGTACTGCAACTGATATTCACTGTCTATTACAGACACCATCACCATCATCTGCACAGGGATGTGTATCTTTGAACACTAATCCCTATATGTGTACCATGACTTCCCTGAAGAAGAGGGATCTGAAACGTGTTGGGAGGGAACATATCAGATGACATGGTGGCTATATGACATTCACTGAGCCCTGAGCAGCCTGGAAAACACTAGCAGAAGGTTATCCGGAGCTATATGGACTCGTATACATGCGTACAGGTGGACGCAGCTGGGTGAGATCGCTCCCTATAGGAGTATACAAGCAGTTTTTTCACTAATGCATGTGACTGGGTTTACCTAATGGGATTGTTTGTTCTGATGACTACATCCTAGGGGAAACTCAAAACCGAAAAAGCAGGCACCTGCCAGCGTCCCTAGGGTATTTGGACTGGACCTAGCTTGGGTACCTGTGAACCCTGGTAATAAGAGGGGTTCAGTTTAGCACTACACTGACTTGCCCAGTCACGTATGCGCACTTTTTTGTTTTGTTTGGTCTAGACAACTATGTCTTTTTAATATAGAGCTAGTAAAAGTTAAGTTTTAACTTCTCAGTTTTTCTATGCTATTGGATTAACACAGCCGTACCTGACTAGACTCCATAGGTCTTAACGGAGGGCAACCTACCTTGCTGCTTAATATTGTAGCTCTAAGTAATATACGCCAAAACACGGTGTACGGGTCAGAGTTTGTGTCTGACCGTTCCAGCTGCCGGGATTAAACCGCTGTAATCTGTAATCTCAGTGTGCAGCTAAAAAACATCTTTTGGACGCCTTAATTTAGCTGTATACAGGCAGCACAACATTGAAAATGCGCAAAGCCTGTGGCAAGGGACAAGGAACTGGACGTGATGGTGGTGCAGGCAGAGGCTAAGGCCGTGTGCAAGCTCGAATTGTGCCACGTCAAACGCCCACATCATCTCGCTCGACCTTCCTGTCCCAATTTCTAGGGGACCGCAGCAGTACACCACTATTAAACCAAGACCAGTGTCAACAGGTTGTTAGTTGGATAGCGAATAATTCTTCCAGTCAGTTTGTCACCACCACAAATACCCTGTCTTCCACACGGTCAAGTGTCAGTAGCCGTGAGACTGGACCGCACATTCCACACCCGGATACTCCTTGCTCCCACCATGCCGAGTGCCCAGCCCCGGACATAACTGATCCCACACTTGGACACTCTGAAGAGCTGTTCACTTATCCATTCTTAGATTCTGGCCTCTCGCCAGCTCCAGTTGATGTGGGTCATGAGGAGATCGTATGTACCGATGCCCAAATATTTGAGCAACCACGGTCTCATGAAGGCAAGGGTGGGAACGTGTCTCAACAAGAGGTGGATGATGATGAGGCACAATTGCCAGAAAGTCAGGAGGAGGACCAGGGTGAGGAAGTGGAAGACGACGTGGTGGATGATCCAGTAACTGACCCAACCTGGCAGGAGGACATGCAGAGCGAGGACAGCAGTGCACAGGGGGAGTTAGGCGTAGCATCACAACAGGCCGGAAGAAGCAGGGTGGTGTCCGCAGGCAGAAGGCAGGCAACCGTTCCCCGGAACAACAACACGACAGAAGTTGCCAGTACAAATGTTAGGACTTCCTGAGTCTGGCTATTTTTTAAGGTGTCTGCAGATAATTCCAAAAAGGCCATTTGCAACACCTGCCATGCCAGCATCAGCAGGGGTAGCAAAACTAGCAGCCTGACCACCACCAGCATGATCAGGCACATGGTAGCAAAGCACCCGACTTTGTGGGATGTACAGCAGAGTCCAGGAGCAGTGTCTGCGGGTGACACCGCTGCGTCTTCCACTGTTGTGCATGCAAGACAATCCCCTGTCCATACTGCATGCGAAGATGCCACCTGTACTTCACCTGTAGTTGAACAAGCAGAAATAGCACCATCATCAACCACGTTCTTGACCCAGCGCAGCGTTCAGTTATCCATACACCAATCTTTGTAGCGCAGGCGCAAATACGCTGCCAATGCCCCACTTGCCACAGTTCTGAATGCACACATTTCATGATTGCTTGCATTGGAAATGTTGCGTTTTAGGCTGGTGGAGACGGAAGCATTCCGCAACCTGATGGCGGTGGCTGTCCCAAGTTACTCTGTTCCCAGCCGCCACTACTTCTCCCGGTGTGCCGTCCCCGCATTACATAAGCACATGTCACAAAACATCATACGTGCCCTTAACTACGCAGTTTCAGACAAAGTCTACCTAACCGTGAACATGTGCCTGTGGGCAGGGCCGGTACAACTCGCTGACGGCACACTGGGTTAATATTCTGGAAGCCGGGACCCAGTCTGAGCTTGGGACAGAACATGTCCTTCCGACACCAAGGATTGCAGGCCCTAACTCAGTCAGGGTTTCACCCACAGTGTACAGCTCCGGAACGTCATGCTCCTCAGCCTCCTCCTCCTTCTCCTCCACTTGACCCTCCACACCAGTCCCAAGCTGGAAGCTCTGCAGTCCTGCCTCGGCTAATCGGCAACAGGCTGTGCTGAAGCTAATATGTGTAGGAGACAAACCCTACAACGCTGAAGAGTTGTGGACAGCTCTGAAACAGCAGGCAGATCACTGGCTCACACCGCTGAACCTACAGCCAGGCATGGTCGTGTGTGACAATGGCCGGAACCTTGTGGTGGCTCTGAGGCGAGGCGAGCTGACACATGTTCCATGCGTGGCCCATGTGCTCAACCTCGTGGTTCAGTGGTTTATTAAATCCTACCCAGAGCTGTCTGATCTGCTCGTCAAAGTATGCCGCCTGTGTGCCCATTTTAGAAAGTCACCTACTGCCTCTGCTGCCCTTGCAGGCTTTCAGCGGCATTTGCAGCTTCCGGCTCACAGACTGGTGTGTGATGTCCCCATGCGTTGGAATTCCACACTGCACATGTTGGTCAGGATTTGTGAGCAGAAGAGGGCAGTTGTTGAGTACCAGCATCAACTTGGCCGTCGGTATACGGTTCAAACTCCACACATAAGACCTCAGGAGTGGACATGGATGTCCAACATATGTGCCGTCCTCCAAAACTTTGAGGACTCCACTAAGATGGTGAGGGGCAATGACGCCATCTCTGTCTTCTAAAACGCTCTCCGCTGAAAATCAAAGACGATGCATTGCAGGCTGAGCACGATGAGTTGGAGTAAGAAACTGTACTGGGTGATTACACACAGCCCAGCCTCATCTCATCCCAACGTGCATTGGAGGACTATGACGAGGAGGATGAAGAAATAGAGCTACTTTCATGTGGAATTGACGGTAATACATGCACAACCGTCATATCGTCGGTTCAGCGTGGATGGCCAGAGGACAGGGGAGAGGAGGAGGAGGATGATGAGGCCAGCATGGACAGTCATGCTGTTGGTGAGGACCCTAAAGTCTTGCCTCTTAACAGTCTGGCGCACATGGCTGACTTTGTTACGCTGCCTATCTCGTGACCCTCGTGTTATTAACATCTTGGCGGACACTCATTACTGGTTGGTGACACTTTTAGACCCATGCTACAAGGAGAACTTTATTTCTTTTATTCCTGAGGTGGAGAGGTCTACAAAAATGCTGCAGTACCAGAAGGCCATAGTCACGGAATTAGTAAAAAAATTCCCTTCTGAAAACGCTAGCGGCAGAGGTCACGATTCGGTGGACAACCAAGGCGTCCGGCCAAGAGAGGCACAAGTCCAATCCAGATCCAGCAGAGGTAGGGGAACACTCTCAAGGATCTGGGAAACTTTTCTCAGCACCTCCCGTACCACAGGCCCTGAGGTGCGGGGTAGTGTCACAAGGACTGCAAAGTTTGCCAAGATGCTGAGGGAGTACCTTGCCGATCGTACTAAAGTGCTCCTAGACTCCTCTGTGCCTTATAATTATTGGGTATCCAAGCTGGACACGTGGCAGGAATTGGCTCTCTACGCCTTGGAAGTCCTGGCCTGCCCTGCCGCTAGCGTTTTGTCAGAGTGTGTTTTTATTGCAGCAGGTGGAATCATTATTGATAAACGCACCCGCCTGTCAACTGAAAATGCTGACAGGCTGACTCTGATCAAGATGAACAAGGATTGGATTGGGCCTGACTTCACCACACCACCACCAAATGATAGCGGAATTTAATTCTGTGCCTGTAGATTGCCATGCACCTCCGCACACTCACACATCGGTACACACTTCATGTCTTTGGCTACTTGCTGTACTGCTCCTTCTCCTCCTCATCTGCCATCATCATATGATCAGTGCGACCGTGGTTCATGATGCCACAAAAACATAATTGTTTTACATCATATTTATGATGATGATGACCCTAACCGTTCAAAAGTTAGGCAGTACTTTCATGTATACCCCCCAGGGGTAAATATTTTAGTCCATGCTTACAGAATGGGCATTACAAGTACAGAAGACCCCCTCCTTTTTTAATGGGAACAATATTTAGAGGCTCTCCTCCATGTTTCTTTCTAGGGGCATTGAAGTGCCACACCATTTTTGGCTTCCCTACCTAGGGCAATCCTACAAACATCCAACTTCCTTATAATGGGCATAATATTAAAAGAGGCCCTCATGCACGCATCTATCCAGGGGCATTGGGGTGCCTCCCAACTTTTGGCTTCCCTGCCTAGGGCAATACTACAAAAGACCCACTTCCTCATGTGGCGACCTGCCCACGCAGGTAACCACAGCTCTCTCATGCACAGCTGGGTTTCCACAGCAGGTACTTACTACGAACAACACCTTCCATCCCGACACAGCAGGGGGCGCTCAACTTGCTGCCCTTAGGCAAGATCCCCTATATATACTGCTGCTGGGGAGGAGCTAGTCAGAGTGTGTGCAGATGCTAGAAGAGCTGCAGGGAAGTCCTGGTGGTCGGTGCCGCATGTAGGCCCGAGCCAGTGACCCAGAGTAGCTTTTTCAGCGTCTCACCAGCCTAAGTGGGACTGAAGGTAGGGAGCTTAGAGAAGAAACAGAAGCAAGGGACAGGTAGCTCGAGTTGTGAGTTCGTTCCAGAGAAGCCGGATATTGGAGATCCGCATCGGTGGGAGAACTACAGGCCCACAGAAAACCCCTTGGCACTGAGGAAGCTTCAGCTACCCGGTTTCCTGAGAGAGTCAAAGAGAGGGAGCCAAGAACAGCAGGACACTGCAGTGCCCAGATAAGGTCGTCCCGGAGAAAGCACAGGAGGAGAAGGAGATACAGATAAAGGAAGAGAGTGGAGGCAAGTCAGGATATAATAGACTGTGCTTCAGCAGAATTTACAGAGTAAGGAGGCTTTATACCCACTTGCTGTGGGAGCCCACTGTGCAGCCCGGTCACCCGTCAGTGCCTGGATAATTTATCTGAATAACACCAGTAAAAAGGTAGAGACTTCTTCTGTGTGTGTGCATCCTTTCCTCTCCCTCATCGTGCCCCTCTACAGACTATTCCTACTCTCCCTCCACCATCTCAGCTCTGCTACAACCTGCTCACCTCATTACGCTGCCCCGGAGGTCCCAGTCCTGCCTGCGGAGGACTATACCATGACTGCCGCAATCCCACCGACCTCCGGAGGACTGTAGCGGCGCTGGTGATCCCTCACCAGATACTGCAGGTGGCGTCACGACTAATTTGTACATAATCCCTGTAAATACCCTTTTCAAGAGCACCGCTTCCTAGGATACGGGATCAGGCGCGGTCGCCATTCCCCGTGACAAAGTTAACCCCCTCACTGCCGCCTGATACCCGGGTACCCCATACCCTGGGGCGCTACACGCCTCTTTCTGGTGTCACGAACAGGATCCCGTGCTCAGTATTACCGGGTACTGTGTGCCGTGTTATTGACTGTAACGTGTGACTGTTTAAGTTCCGCCGCCATTACTGCGCGGAAGAGCAGGAAGAAAGGGGGTGTTTCAGTCTGCAGAGCGCGAAACTGAAACCCGCCCCTCGTTGCAGCCGAGCATTCCGAGCGCTGCGGTCCGGAAACTCCCGAACCGTTTAACCCTTCAACAGCTGGCTGTAATTCACTAGGGGTGCCTCCAACATGTCGGCCTCCTCCAGCGACGACGAGGCTGCGTACGCTGACCCCCAGAATTACCCCGGACACTCAATCGCTGCCTCCAGTAGCACTGCCAGCAAGTCCAGCGCTCCGGGTACAGTCGCCCCGATAATGCCCATGTCATTTCCATACATCCTGGGGGCCAAGTGGTTGCCCCAGTATGATGGCCGCCCTGATACGCTGGATGAGTTCAGGCGAAAGATTGATGGCGTCCAGGACATGTGTGCTATGACCGGCCAACAACGTGCTACGGTGGTACTCGGACAGTTAACTGGTGCAGTCAAAAAAGAAAGTGTGTCCTGGTCTGTTGCTGAACGCAGATCAGCTCCTGCTATATTTGATAAACTGAGAGCTGCCTTTGAGGAGTGTAATGAGGCTGATATACGCATGCACTTCCATCACTGCTACCAGAGGCCGGGAGATGACATCAGAGCTTATTCCTGGCGCCTGGAAAGAGCACTGCGCGTCCTTATACATGTCAGCCCTGCAAGTGCACGAGATGAGAACAAGCTCCTCAATGAACAGTTCACACGGGGCCTGCTATCCCCTGAGGACAGTAAGAATGTATGCTGGTGGTCATTAAGCAATCCCGATGCTGATTTTAACACCTTGAAAGAAATGGCCATCAAAGGATTAAAGCCGGTAGAGACCCATGAAGCTGCAATTAAATGGTGGTGCGACGGTGAGGTGCAGGCTACTACAAAACCAGCACCCATGACTGCAGCCATGCACAATGAACAATCTGCTCATCCTGATAAATATGACTCCCTGCAGGCTGAAATACGTGCTCAGATGCGCGAGATGAATAAAAACATCTCCAAGTTAATGGACGCTATGCACTTACAGAAGAGCCAGCAGCTAGCACCAAGACCCCAAGCCAAGCCTCAGCCGCTGATTCAACTTGCCAACAGCCCGGATTACGTCCCCTGGATGCAGCCTACAGAGGAAGAGCCACCGACCGCTAAAGCTCCACTGGGGAGCCCATCTGCCACAACTGTAACTGCATCGGTCACCTCGCCAGGCGCTGTCCTTTAAACGGGCAGTCCCTCGGGGCCAGGGCCAAACCTCAGGACTGAATCAGCAGGGCCCAGCCACCTGGTGCAAGACCTTCATCGGACAGAGGCCGTTTCTGTCCATTGTACTGGATGGCATCCCGACCCTGCACTACTTGACACCGGGTCACAGGTGACCACCATCCCCTATATCCTTTATAAAAAGTATTTGGCTGATGCAGAACTGAAACAGCCTGAAATAGACCTTTTCCTTCATGCAGCAAATGGGGAACCAATTACTGTGATGGGGGTTAGAGAAGTGCCCATAAAGGTGGGGAGGGTGGAATTACAGAACCAAGGGGTCCTTGTAGTAGCAGAAGCCAGTAATGAAAACGATCCTTATGTTATACTGGGTACAAATGTTGTTCGCAATTGCATGGAAGAAGTTTTGTCTTTGCTTCAACAGATTGCTCAAACTGCCAGACCTGGTCAGAGGAAGGTTATCCAACGTGAGATCAGAGCCATCCTCCACCAACAACAGGTAACAATTACAGGTGGTGAAATTGGTACAGCACGGGTGACAGACCCGATACCTATTGTGATACCCCCAATGAGTGAAATGATGATTTGGTGTCGAGCAGCTATAGGTCTGAGAGGGCAGGACTATCAAGCATTAGTGGAGCCCATTAGCACAGAGCACAGACCTACACTGTTGACAGCCAGGGGGTGGACGATGTACACAATGGGAGAGTACCTGTTCGCATCTTAAATTGTGGCAGTGAAGAGGTTAAATTACCCAGGTATACCACCGTTGCCAAATTATACACAGTCAGTAACAACGAGAAACAAACAGTGCAACCTGAACCCCATGAAAACAGGGCAAAACCTGATCAAACAATTGGGCCACTGGAGGACTGGTGGCAGCAGCTCCATGTCGGAACTGACACCACTCCTGTGTATGAAAAGCAAGGTGTGTACCGGGTAGTCCAAGAATTTGAACAAGTCTTTAGTAAGCATCCACTTGATTTTGGTAGGATAAAAGGGGTACAACATCACATCCCCACAGGAACACATCCACCTATCAAAGAGCGGTACAGGCCTATTCCACCTGCACAATATCAAAAAGCCAAAAAAATGTTACAGGACATGAAAGACGCAGGGGTTATACGAGATAGCTGTAGTCCCTGGGCAGCTCCATTAGTCCTAGTCAGGAAAAAGGATTGCAGTATGAGGATGTGTGTGGACTATAGGCAAATAAACCGCATAACACACAAAGATGCTTACCCGTTACCATGTACAGAAGAATCTTTAGCTGTGTTGAAGTCTGCCAACTACTTCTCCACCTTAGATCTCACTAGAGGGTATTAGCAGGTGTCCGTAGCCAAAGAAGCTAGAGAGAAGACGACATTCGCAACACCTATGGGCCTATGTGAGTTCAACAGCATGCCCTTCGGACTATGTAATGCACCCAGAACCTTCCAAAGGGTGATGGAGAGTTGCCTGGGGCATAAAAACTTCGAGACAGTACTGCTCTACCCGGATGACATGATTGTGTACTCCAAGACCTACAAGGAGCATGTCGCCCATCTAGGAGAGGTGTTCGAAGCTCTGGACAAATACGGGATGAAGCTAAAACCATCAAAATGCCACCTGTTAAAGCCAAGAGTACAGTACCTGGGACACATAGTCAGTGCTGAATGCGTGGCCCCTGATCCAGACAAGGTGACAGTAATCAGAGAATGGCTGGAACCCAAAACCATCAAGGAGGTACGTCAATTCCTGGGTTTGGGGGGCTACTACCTAAGGTTCATCAAGGAGTACACCAAGAAGGCTGCTCCTCTGCAAGACCTCCTAGTAGGCCAACCCATGAAGGGCAAGTCCAAGGATTCTCCATGGAGATGGGGTAAGGAACAAGAGGAATCATTCCAGACGATGAAAGAAGCCCTGACAGGAGAAGAAATCCTAGCTTACCCGGACTACAACCTGCCATTCCTGCTGTATACAGACACCAGCCATGTGGGACTCGGAGCCATCCTTTCCCAAAAGCAAGACGTCAAGGAGAGGGTAATCGCCTACGCAAGCCGAAAGCTGCAACCCACAGAGAGGAACCCAGAAAATTACAGTTCCTTCAAGCTGGAATTCCTGGCCTTCGTCTGGGCCATCACTGAAAGGTTTAAACACTATCTAGCCTCTAGCAAATTCACTGCCTACATGGATAACAATCCGCTCACCCACCTGGAAACTGCGAAGTTGGGAGCCATGGAGCAGAGATGGATGGCCAAACTCTCCAACTATCAATTCACCATCAAGTATCGGGCTGGGCACCAGAGCGGAAATGCGGATGCTCTATCCAGGATGCCTCACTTATCAGAAGAGGGTGTAGATGAAGATGAGCTGGAAGAAGTGGAGTTACCTGCCTTTCATCATGTAAGGGTAACCCAAAGCCAGCAGACTTGTCAAGACTTCTCTACAGAAGTGGTGAACCTGTTACCTCACTTCGACTGGGGAAAGGCGCAGGACCAAGACCTGGCTGTCAGTCTAATCAAGCAACTGATAGCACAAGAGTCAGCAAAGCTGCCTGCAAACCCTCCGTCTGATGCCAAAAATCTGTGGAATAAATCAGGTAAATTGTTCCAGTACCAAGATAAATTGTGCCGAAGGGAAAATAAATCCAAGAACCCATGAAATGGCATGGCAGATCATCGTGCCAATATCAGATGTCCCAGTGGTCTTAAGTGCCTACCACAACCAAACTGGTCATTTCGGATGGAAGAAGCTCGAAGTGCTGCTGAAAGACAGATTCTTCTGGCCCGGTATGCGGTAATCCATAGAAAAATGGTGCAAAGATTGTCAAGCCTGTACCTTGAGAAGAAAAGATGTACAGAGCCAGAAAGCTTCGCTTCATCCCATTGTAATCAAGCAGCCCCTGGAATTAGTCGCCTTGGACCATGTAAAACTGACTCCAAGTAGATCCGGCTATACATACACCTTGACAATGGTGGACCATTATTCAAGATTTTTAATGGTTTTCCCTGTAAAAGACTTGACAGCTGCAACTGCTGCTAAAACCTTCCAAAAAGTCTTCTGCAGACCGTTAGGATATCCAGAACGTATTCTAACCGATCAAGGACCAGCATTCAAAGCAGAGATCTTTCAAGAGTTTTGCCAGATGTATGGGTGCAAAAAGATCAGAACGACCCTGTATCATCCTCAAACTAATTGACTCTGTGAGAAAATGAATAACATCGTCATTGACATGCTGAAAATCCTCCCGTTGGAAGAAAGAAATCAATGGCCAGAAAAACTCCCTGATTTAGTCAACATGTATAACCACATTCCAGTGAGTTCCACCAATTGTACACATGCAAATAGAGTCTGTGGAGCCTCGGTTAGGAGTCTCAAACACAGGACTAGCCATATATCCCTTGGCTGGGTCCTCCCCTGGAGGGATATATGGCTAGTCCTGTGTTTGAGACTCCTAACCGAGGCTCCACAGACTCTATTTGCATGTTCATATTTCCCAGGGGGCAATGTGTCTAGGAATTCACTGTGTTTGAGCGCTTTAGCCAGCTGCCCGCAGTGTTTTCTTGGACTGGTCTCCCTGAGATCAGTGAATACTTACCAATTGTACACAAGCATATCTGCTGAGAGCTCGAACAGGAAAATTACCTGTAGACTTAGAACTCGGTGTAGTAGATCCTGAAGCAGATCGTGCTATCTCAAACTGGAAAATCCATCGACAAGAACAGTACCAAAGAATTCAACAAAGTTTTGAGAATAACCTGGAGACGTCCCGTGCAAAACAAGAAAGGGATTACAACAAGCATGCGCCAGCAGAACCAATACCACCTGGAAGTATAGTCCTCAAAAGAAAAAGAACTCGTCATAAGTTTGATGATAAATGGGAAAATGAACCCTATGTCCTATTATACTCTGGAAATGACAATAACAAAACCTGTATCATCAGTAAAGATGGTGGAAAAACCAGACAAACTGTATCCAGAGATCACCTTAAAAAGTGTCCTCAAAATTGGGAAGATCAAGAAACCTACAATCAGCCCATTCAAGATATTGAGCCAATTCCAGATCCAATCCCAACTCCAGAACCAATCCCAGAACCAAAGAAGAAAGTAATCTCTACGATTTTAGGAGATTTCCCAGAATATTGGCCTCAACAAGATGGAGCCATTATTGTGCCAGTATTAAACTTCTATGAACCAGACAAACTGTATCCAGAGATCACCTTAAAAAGTGTCCTCAAAATTGGGAAGATCAAGAAATCTACAATTTACAATAAACTTCTATGAACCCCGTAAAGAGATGCCTAAGAATCAGGAAAAAATACCCGTTGCTAGAGAATCTGAGGTTGTTGCAATCGGTACACCTGCTAGCCCAGGAGTGAGACTAAGGCAATGCAGAAGCTTACCTGAATCACCTACACCAAGCTCACCAAGTTCCACCTTGCTGCCGCCCATCACCCCGGAGGTCCAAGCAGTGCCGGTGCTATCACCGGAACCCTACAGGTGGCGTCACAAACTAATAACTTTATCCTTTTTATTATTTTGTTTTCACCCTTTTACTGACCACCGGACCCACAACCTCAGGCACCGGAACCGTGACTGACAGCATGCGCCTGAGACCTGAGCACCCGGCCTAAGGTGAGTCAGATCAGCATCGGTGGGAGAACTACAAGCCCACAGAAAACCCCTTGGCACCGAGGAAGCTTCAGCTACCCGGTCTCCTGAGAGAGTCAAAGAGAGGGGGCCAGGAACAGCAGGACACTGCAGTGCCCAGAGAAGGTCGTCCCGGAGGCCGCACAGGAGGAGAAGGAGATACAGATAAAAGAAGAGAATTTACAGAGTAAGGAGGCCTTATACCCACTGTGCAGCCCGGTCACCCGTCAGTGCCCCGGATAATTTACCTAAATAACACCAGTAAAAAGGTAAAGAGACTTCTGTGTGCGTGCATCCTTTCCTCTCCCTCACCATGCCCCTCTACAGACAATTCCTCCTTTCCCTCCACCATCTCAGCTCAGCTCTGCTACAGCCTGCTCACCTCACTACGCTGCCCCGGAGGTCCCAGTCCTGCCTGCGGAGGACTGCCGCAATCCCACCGACCTCCGGACTGTAGCGGCACTGGTGATTCCTCACCAGATACTGCAGGTGGCGTCACAACTAATTTGCACATAATCCCTGTAAATACCCTTTTCATGAGCACCGCTCTCCAGGATACGGGATCAGGCGCGGCCGCCATTCCCCGTGACAAAGTTAACCCCCTCACTGACGAATGATACCCGGTACCCCATGCCCTGGGGCGCTACACTTATAATGGGCACAATATTAAAAGAGGCCCTCATGCACGCCTCTATCCAGGGGCTTAAGAGTGCCACACAATTTTTGACTGCCCTGCCTAGGGCAATACTACAAAAGACCCCCTTCCTTAAAATGGGCACAATATTTAAAGAGGCCCACATGCACGTCTCTTTCCAGGGGCATTGGGGTGCCTCCCAATTTTTGGCTGCCCTGCCAAAGGGCAATTCCACAAAAGACCCACTTCCTTAAAATGGGCTCATTATTTAAAGAGGCCCTCATGCACGTCTCTATCTAGGGGCATCAGGGTGCCTCCCAATTTTTGGCTGTCCTGCCTAGGGCAATACTACAAAAGACCCACTTCCTTAAAATGGGCACAATATTTAAAGAGGCCTTCATGTACGTCTCTTCCAAAGGCGCATCAGAGTGCCACACAATTTTTGGCTGCCCTGCCTAGGGCAATACTACAAAAGACCCACTTCCTTAAAATGGGCACAATATTTAAAGAGGCCCTCATACACGTCTCTTTCCAGGGGCATAAGAGTGCCACACAATTTTTGACTGCCCTGCCTAGGGCAATACTACAAAAGACCCCCTTCCTTATAATGGGCACAATATTTAAAGAGGCCCTCATGCACGTCTCTTTCCAGGGGCATTGGGGTGCCTCCCAATTTTTGGCTGCCCTGCCAAAGGGCAATACTACAAAAGTCCCACTTCCTTAAAATGGGCACATTATTTAAAGAGGCCCACATGCACATCTCTATCTAGGGGTATCGGGGTACCTCCCAATTTTTGGCTGTCCTGCTTATGGCAATACTACAAAAGACCCACTTCCTTAAAATGGGCACAATATTTAAAGAGGCCTTCATGTACGTGTCTTCCCAGGGGCATGGGAGTGCCACACAATTTTTTATTTTTGTTTAAATCTTTCATGTAATCCAAAAAACTAACATACACCAACTCTGTCTCACAAGTGGGTATGAGCCCTTAATATTTTCTCCATGAAAATCCATTTTGGTTTCATTTTGTAACGTTTTTTGACAGTTCGTAAAAGTGTAAAAGTAATAGTCTGACACCATTGTTCATAGCAGTGACCTTGGGGTCTGAAATGCTTACAGGGGTCTTCCCATGGTGTTGCCATGTCATTTCAGCACTGTTGTGATACTTTTGTGACATTTTTAGGGTTTATCCATGCTGCCAGGGGTCATGTCAGAAAAATACCTGGGTCTCCCATAGAATAACATTGGGCTCGGTGCTCGGGCCGAGTACACGAGTATCTTAGGATGCTCGGCCTGAGCTTCAACCACCCGAGCATTTTAGTACTCGCTCATCTCTAGTCATGTTGTTTCTCAACTTCTTTTCCAGGTTTGCTAGAGCCCTAGACATCACAGTAGAGGCTGGGAGCATATACCTCACTGGGAAAGCTGAGGATGGGGCATAGAGATCAATGGTGAACTGGATTTGAAGGGCAGACAGACGGCAAAATGCGTCTGCCGGCCTGAGCACTGCAATCCCTTGGAATCAGCACGGGGGCAAAAACGTAATCAAGGGACGCATTCTGCCCTGGTGCCTAAGGTTCCCCACCCCTCATTTACAGTGTTGGCTAAAAGTATTGACACCCCTGCAATTCTGTCAGATAATACTCAGTTTCTTCCTGAAAATGATTGCAATCACACATTCTTTGGTATTATTATTTTCATTTAATTTGTGTTCAATGAAAAAAATACAAAAAGAATTGTCCTAAAGCCAAATTGGATATAGTTCCACACCACACATAAAAAAGGGGGTGGACAAAAGTATTGACACTGTTAGAAAAATCATGTGATGCTTCTCTAATTTGTGTAATTAACAGCACCAGTAACTTACCTGTGGCACCTAACAGGTGTTGGCAATAACTAAATCACACTTGCAGCCAGTTGACATGGATTAAAGTTGACTCAACCTCTGTCCCGTGTCCTTGTGTGTACCACATTGAGCATGGAGAAAAGAAAGAAGACCAAAGAACTGTCTGAGGACTTGAGAAACCAAATTGTGAGGAAGCATGAGCAATCTCAAGGCTACAAGTCCATCTCCAAAGACCTGAATGTTCTTGTGTCTACCGTGCGCAGTGTAATCAAGAAGTTTAAAGCCCATGGCACTGTGGCTAACCTCCCTAGATGTGGACGGAAAAGAAAAATTGACGAGAGATTTCAACGCAAGATTGTGCGGATGGTGGATCAAGAACCTTGACAAATATCCAAACAAATTCAAGCTGCCCTGCAGTCCGAGGGTACAACAGTCTCAATCCGTACTATCTGTCGGCGTCTGAATGAAAAGGAACTGTATGGTAGAAGACCCAGGAAGACCCCATTTCTTACCCCGAGACATAAAAAGCCAGGCTGGAGTTTGCCAAAACTTACCTGAGAAAGCGTAAAACGTTTTGGAAGAATGTTCTCTCTTTTTGGGCAGAGGCATCAACATAGAGTTTACAGGAGAAAAAAAGAGGCATTCAAAGAAAAGAACATGGTCCCTATAGTCAAACATGGTGCAGGTTCCTTGATGTTTTGGGGTTGCTTTGCTGCCTCTGGCACTGGACTGCTTGACCGTGTGCATGGCATTATGAAGTCTGAAGACTACCAACAAATTTTGCAGCATAATGTAGGGCCCAGTGTGAGAACGTTGGGTCTCCCTCAGAGGTCATGGGTCTACCAGCAGGACAATGACCCAAAACACACTTCAAAAAGCACTAGAAAATGGTTTGAAAGAAAGCACAGGAGACTTCTAAGGTGGACAGCAATGAGTCCAGACCTGAATCCCATAGAACACCTGTGGAGAGATCTAAAAATGGCAGTTTGGAGAAGGCACCCTTCAAATATCAGGGACCTGGAGCAGTTTGCCAAAGAAGAATGGTCTAAAATTCCAGCAGAGCATTGTAAGAAACTCATTGATGGTTACCGGAAGCAGTTGATCGCAGTTTTTTTGGCTAAAGGTTGTGCAACCAAGTATTAGGCTGAGGGTGTCAATACTTTTGTCTGGCCCATTTTTGAAGTTTTGTGTGAAATGATCAATGTTTTGCTTTTTGATTCATTCTCTTTTGTGTTTTTTCATTGAAGACAAAATAAATCAAGAAAATAATACCAAAGAATTTCTGATTGCAATCATTTTCAGGAAGAAACTGAGTATTATCTGACAGAATTGCAGGGGTGTCAATACTTTTGGCCAACACTGTACATAAACACTATGGATAAAGTGCTTACACGTTTCCCACCACCCTGGGCTTTAGCGCGACCACTGTGGCATGACTCAGACCCCCGGCAACAAAAAGAAAAGTGTCAGTACAAAGGGCCAACTACAATTCAAATGCAGGCAAATAGGGGGGACCACATGAGGGTACTTACATGCTCCTCTCCGGCACCAGCCCCAAGCTCCTTATCTTCCAGACGCCATTCAGAATCTGACGAATACTGTGGAGGGCAAATTGAAGTAAAATCACTACGCAAACATGGCAACAAAAAAAGGAAAAAACAAGGAATACAACCACACAACACCCACTTCAACAAGTCTGAAGTTTCGGCGAGATCGAGACATGTCGACTTTGCCTTCGAAACAAGCCTAGATATCTGCAAATAAATAAAACACATCTATGAATAGGCACCATAAATGCCCATGTACGGAAACACAGAGTACATATCAATAACAGAGAGAAGATTTTTAAGGGCACCCCAAAACAACAAAGTGGTACAACAATAAAGAAACAGACATCACACAGCGGAAAACACACATACTTGCAGAGGAAACAACAATGCCTATGCAACATTATAAAATTCATTAACATAACAAATTAAACAAGCATCCAACAACAAATGAAGAGAATACAATTGATAGAGGTCCATGAGGTTGCCCATGCATTCATGGCCATGAAGCTAATGTGGCTGACAGTTGTCCGTGCATAAACACTTGCACGCCTGTGCATACGGCAAGCAGGCCGTGTGCATGCCCATACATGCATGCCTTTACACAGCCTGCAAGCAGGCCGTGTGCATGTCCATGCATGCACGCCTGTGCATGCTGCAAGCAGGCCGTGTGCATGTCCATGCATGCACTCCTGTGCTTGCTGCAAGCAGGCCGTGTGCATGTCCATGCATGCATGCATGCCTGTGCATGCTGCAAGCAGGCCGTGGCCATGCATGCACGCCTGTGCATGCTGCAAGCAGGCCGTGTCCATGCATGCACGCCTGTGCCTGCTGCAAGCAGGCCGTGTGCATGTCCATGCATGCACGCCTGTGCATGCATGAAAACATGCACGCCTGTGCATGCTGCAAGCCGAACACAGACATGGGCAGACATGCTAGCTTGCATTTTGACCCAGATGAGGCAAGCCACCGCAATTTACAAAAGAATATAAATACTGACGATTCTGAACATTGCACGCTCTGTACTCACCAGAATTAGTAGATGCAAAAAGCTGAAAACACTGTAGTGTCTTACAATAGCTCTTGCTAGGGAAATCTGCCCAAAGAGGAAAATCGTGTCGGGAGGTGGGGTAGGAGGTGCTCCTAAAACAACAGTGGCGTACCCGCAGTTATGCATTACCAATCCAGGAACCGGTCCGGTATTTTATATGATTCTGGCTTTATCCGGTACCATAGACAGCCATGTTAAATTAAACCGGATAGACCCAGACCGGTTTTGTTCGATTTTTAGAACCGGATTAAACCGGATTTACCCGGTCCGGGTTAATCCGGTTCAATTTAACATGGCTGTCTATGGTACCAGATTGAACCGGACCGGGACAATCCGGGAGAATCCGGTTTCAATTTACAGCTAACGGCTTTTTACTGCCAGCCTCTAAACAATGAATTAGGTAATTGCTGGTTGTTCCTCTGCTGCCAGACCTCTTTATCTCTTAATGGGGTCCAGCAACAGAGGAATTATTAGCAATTACTCGTTTCACCATTGATTTATGTTGCACTCGCTATACTCGTTACGAATACGGAGTATCGGGACCTTCTCGTTACGAGTCTAGAGAGTCCGAGTATTTTAGTACTCGCTCATCCCTAATCATACATATATATAAGATCACGGACGTCCGTGGTATTTAAAAACGGTGCTCTTTATTCCATTCCGACACGTTTCAAGGTAATTTTGACCTTTTTATCAGGGATACACCAGCATAAGTATCCCTGATGAAGAGGTTGGGACAACCTTGAAAGGAGTCAGAATAAAGAGCACCGTTTTTAAATATCACAGACGTCTGTGATCTTATATACAGCAGCGCGGATCGTATTGGTGTTTTGTCTTTGGATATCATGCTGCCATCCCTGGGGTGGTGGATCCTGTGGCCGCTCTTCGATGCACAAACACTAGTTGTGGGATTTCACAACTTACCCATGTGATCAGTTAATGCACTGCATACATTCATAGCATTAAGGAGATAAGACCCATTGCACCTTTATCTATCCTATATTAATTATTATGTGGGGGGCACAGTGGTGACATTATGTGGGGGCACAATGGTGGTATGTTGTGGGCACAGTGGTGGCATTATTATGTGGGGGGCACAGTGGTGACAATATTATGTGGGGGGCACAGTGGTGACATTATTATGTGGGGGCACAGTGGTGGCAGTATTATGTGGGGGGCACAGTGGTAACACTATCATGTGGGGCAGTAAGCGCTGTTTTTGTGTCACACAGCAAGGGCTGTAACAGGGACACATACAGCAGCGGCTCAGTATTGGGTCATAAGTAAGATGAGAAATTTGTCCAGTTTGGGAATAGATGGAGATAGTGCTGTAAATGTGAGAAGTCATATGTGTCTTTGTTGTAATCTATCTAGATGGCTGAAGATTGTTTTCATGTCAGTCTGGGGACCTAGAATTGGGGCAATTTAGGGGACCAGAATGGAGAAACATAGGGGTCCAGGATGGAGAAACTTAGGGGCCCAAGATGGAGGACATTATTAAATAAAGGGGGCCAGGATGGGAGACATTATTACTATATGGGGGCCAGAATAGAGGAACATAGGGGACCAGGATGGAGGAACATAGGAACCTAGGACATGATTAAATAAAGGGGACCAGAATGAGGAACATACATTATTGATCTATGGTGCCAAGTGGGGACATATTTACGGTAGGGACCAATTAGGGGACATTATTACTGCTGTAATATAATTTACTTTTGAAACTTGTTTCCTCTGAGAGGAACAAAAGGGAGGTCCTGTTACTGTGTGGGGTGGCACTATGCCGCTTTTTTTGTTGTTTGATGTAGTGTAGAAATCTTGGGAAGAGTGTGGAATGTGCTCTGGAAGTGATCAGTTATAAATACCGTATATACTCGTGTATAAGCCGACCCGTGTATAAGCCGACCCCCCTACTTTTGCCCCCAAAACCTGGGAAAATCTATTGACTCGCGTATAAGCCGAGGGTGGACTCCAGCACAGGTATACAACCCCAGCAGTGAGGTATACAGCAGCCTCCCCAGTGGTAGTATACAGCAGCCTCCCCAGTGGTAGTATACAGCAGCCTCCCCAGTGGTAGTATACAGCAGCCTCCCCAGTGGTAGTATACAGCAGCCTCCCCAGTGGTAGTATACAGCAGCAGCCCCAGTGGTAGTATACAGCAGCAGCCCCAGTGGTAGTGTACAGCAGCCCCAGAGGTATATGCAGCCCCAGAGGTATATGCAGCCCCAGAGGTGTATACAGCAGCCCCAATATACAGCAGCCCCAGTGGTATTGCAGCCCCTATATACAGCAGCCCCAGTGGTATTGCAGCCCCTATATACAGCAGCCCCAGTGGTATTGCAGCCCCAGTGGTGTATACAGCAGCCCCTATATACAGCAGCCCCAGTGGTATTGCAGCCCCAGTAATGCAGGGCCCCTATATACAGCAACCCCAGTGGTATTGCAGCCCCAGTGGTATTGCAGCCCCTATATACAGCAGCCCCAGTGGTATTGCAGCCCCAATGGTATTGCAGCCCCTATATACAGCAGCCCCAGTGGTATTGCAGCCCCAGTGGTGTATACAGCAGCCCCTATATACAGCAGCCCCAGTGGTATTGCAGCCCCAGTGGTGTATACAGCAGCCCCTATATACAGCAGCCCCAGTGGTATTGCAGCCCCAGTGGTACTGCAGCCCCTATATACAGCAGCCCCAGTGGTATTGCAGCCCCAGTGTTATTGCAGCCCCTATATACAGCAGCCCCAGTGGTATTGCAGCCCCAGTAATGCAGGGCCCCTATATACAGCAGCCCCAGTGGTACTATACAGGCAGCCTCAGTAATGCAGGGCCCCCCCCTCATGCTCCGGTCTCCTGTAAAGCAAATTATACTTATCAGTGCCCGCTGCCGTCCGCGCCCGCATCTGCCGACATCCCGATCCTCCGTCTTCATGCATCTTCTTCCTGTTTCCTGTGCGCGTCGCCGGTAATGACGTCATTGCCTGCGACGCGCACAGAAGCAGGAAGAAGATGAATGAAGATGGAGGATCGCATGTCGGCAGCGGCGGGCGGACGGCAGCGGGCACTGATAAGTATAACTTGCTTTACAGGTGACCGGAGGATGAGGGGGGGGGCCCTGCATTACTGGGGATGCGGGGGCTGCTGTATACCGCTGTATACAGCAGCCCCCGCACTGACTCGCGTATAAGCCGAGGGGGGTACTTTTCAGCCCAATTTTTGGGCTGAAAAACTCGGCTTATACGCGAGTATATACGGTAACTGTTATTTTCTGAAGGGATTAGTCCTGGCTAGAAGACGTGATATCGGTCTGCACCAGATGAAGAAGAAAAGTGAAGATGAAGGACTTCACCTAGAGACATCACTGGTGTGTATGTGTATGTCTATACATCTATATGTGTATGTGTATACACTATATACAGAGCTCCTGTGTATAATGTCACTGGTGATCACTGTATTACGTGTACATGGTCGGACACTATATACAGAGCTCTTGTGTATAATGTCACTGGTGATCACTGTATATCATGTACATTTATGCTATATACAGAGCTCCTGTGAATGTCACCGGTGATCACTGTATTACCTGTACATGGACACTATATACAGATCTCATGTGTTATTTCACTTATAATCGCTGTATTACCTGAACACTCACCCAATATACAAAGCTTTTTTACATTTTCATTATTTTAGTATTATTTGTCACTATGTGGTGGCATTATGTGCTTTGTTCATGATGAGGCGGTATTTGTCCCTTGTATGTGGTATTCTTCAGTCACTATGTAGTGGTGTATAGAAAAAGATAAAGGAGACAAGCGAGGCGCAATAGTGCCCTATCAATATGACACTGATTCCACACTCAGATCAAAAAGAGGTGCACTCACCTGGTCTAGTTGTGTGCACCCACAACTAGTTTTTATTGCATGTAGTTTATTAACTGCTGCAGGACTTCCACCGCCACGTAGCACGTGTAAAGATGATCAGATCCAGGGATGGTGTAAAGACAGTCCGCGCTGTTTTAAATAATCAGTCACAAGTATTTAGGTAAAAGACCCCCCTTCTTTATTTCCACCTACGCGTTTCAGTGCCACTCCGGGCAACGTCATCAGGAGTGCCCGGAGTGGCACTGAAACGCGTAGGTGGAAATAAAGAAGGGGGGTCTTTTACCTAAAGACTTGTGACTGATTATTTAAAGCAGCGCGGACTGTCTTTACACCATCCCTGGATCTGATATGTAGTGGTTGTGGCAGTATTTATACCTTGTCCGTGGTAGTATTTGATCACTATGTGGTGGTATTATGTGCTTTGGTCAAGGTGTGGCAGTATTTGTGCCTTGTATGTGGTATAATTTGGGCACTATGTGGTGGTAATATGTGATCTGGCCATGGTGTGGTGGTATTTCTCCCTTCTATGTGGTATTATTAGTCTTGGTATAGTGGATTGAGGTTGGTCATTTGTTTAATCCAATATCAATAATGGTACCTTTACACGCCGCTACGGAAGGTTGGAAACAACCGGGTGTCGGAGACAAATGTATCTTGCACCGTCAAAACAACCCGAGGTAGTGGCATGTAAACTAGGTTGTTGCCACCCGTCACTGTCGACACCTGTTTCAGAGCAGTGCTCTAAAACAGGTTGGTTTCAACCCAATGGTAGCGGCGTGTAAATGAGGAACAGGAGGGTTTTTTCGACACCTAGTTACCTACCTGGGGCGTGACACAGCCTCCGGGATACCGCCCCCCTTCAGCGATCATTGGTGGAAGTTCCTGCGTTCCGATTGGTTGTCCTTGCATAGGGTGTGGGTGAGATATGCAAAAATAATACCTGATTGTTCCACTCTTGATTTTGTCTTTCAAATACTGAAATAAAAATCTCACCAAATATTCATTGTGAGCACAACGCCTAAGGATAAGTGATAAGTTATTTATTGGTGGTGAGGTCCGACTGCTGAATGTGCAACTTTTATCCCCATAACGTGTCCAAAAAAATAGAATGATATCCAGTATAGAATCCTGAGATCTAGATCCTTAAAAATTAATTTTATTAGAAAACATCAAACATTAAAACGCACATATTAAAAACATCGTCCTTAAAGCCGGTCCTTGGTCATGGTTAGTTTTCTCCCCATTAGACTGGAGCTCATGTACTGCTCGCCCATGATCCGCTCATTCCCTCAGTGGTTTTGAGCGCTGGGCTTGGCTTTTTCTGGAAGCCTCAATGATGATGAATAGAGCTGTGGTCACATCATTATCTGCATTTTTGAATGGGGATAAAAGGGCCACATTTTTCTGATGATGGTATTTCCAATGGCAAGATTCTACTAATAAATAAGTGATCATCTTCCCCACCTGTGGATCGCATACTTTAGAGAAGGATGAGGAATTGAAAACATAGACCTGAAGCTTTTTTGATTCACACACACAAAAAAACACTACCTTCAAAAAAGTGGAATAAATAAAAAATAGATATCACTGAAAACAGCATCTTTTCCCACAAAAAAAACAAGCTGCCACACAGCTGTCAGTAAAAAAATAAAAAAATCTATAGCGCTCAGAATACAGCAATGAAAAAATAATTATTTTTTTGTGTCAAATTAGTGTAATTTTGTAAAAGTGGTAAAACATAAAAAAAACTTTATAAATGTGGTATCACTTTTACAAAACAGTGAATGTTATAAGAAAATACAAAAAAAAAAAAAAAACAATTACTAAATATCTGTTTCTTCTTGATTGGGACTCACAAAAAGTGGAATAGAAAGTGATCCAAAAACATTGTGGCCCAAAATGGTACCAATAAACAATAAAAAGTTCAACTCATCCCGAAAAAAACAAGCCCTCAAATGACTCGGTCAGCTGAAAAATATAAGACTACAGCCTTCAAACTTCGGTGATGCCAAAAACCTTTACTGTAGTAAAAAATTGTTTTTATCGCACTAAATCAAAGCCAAACCTATAAAAAGCCTGATATAAATCTAGTATCACAGTGATGGTACAGCCCTGATGAATAAAGCTGCCTAATCATTTAGGCACAAAAATAGTTATACAATCAACTCTGTAACTTATGCCGATTAGTTTATTCTGCCTCCCAAAGATCGCAGTATGGCTCACCTAATGCTTATCCTGCGCTCTACACTGAGTGCTCACATTGGCGATTACGTGGACTTTTATGAAAACGTCATGCAGACAAAATTCCCAATAGAAATTTCACTGTAATGAGGTGGAGGGAAATACTTTGAACTCCCTTTCAATGGCGTAATGATTGCGGTCGCAGGGGTCACGGATGCTACAGGGCCCACACCGCCAGCCGCCCCATGAGCGCGCCGATCACAGCGCCGGGTGCCCACTTTACATGGATGTGCGTCCCCGAGGGGCCCATGTGTCAGGGAGAGGAGAGGAGGGAAGCCTCCTACTTCCTACTGCTGCTCCCGCCCCTCGCCTCCTCTGACCTGCCGGCTTCCTGGCCTGTCTCCTCCAACTTCCTGCTTTATGCAGTGCACAGTGGAACGCAGGCCGGCGGCACCTCTTCCTCCTCCTCAGTCAATCCTCAGTTTTTGCAAGAGGAAACTGCTGAAGCAGCAAGGGGACCAGGAGAGGTATGTACAGATTTTTTTTTAATAAGTGAGTGCAGTATGGCCAGAGGATTGGGGGGGTCATATATTAGGCTGCATTTATAATACTGCACTATATGGGAGCTATAAGGCTGCATACACTGTGCGCAGAATTATTAGATAAATTAGTTTTTTGATCACATGATACTTTTTATACATAGGTAGGGGTTTTTTAAGACAATACTGTGAATATCTCGTATATTTAGAGTAGAATAAGTAGGTGAAAGTGAGTGCGGGATCCTATAACTACAAACTTTTTATACATGTTGTCATACTCCAAGCTGTATAGGCTTGAGAGCTAACTACCAATTAAAAATGGGAAAGGAAACGGTGTTCACCAGTCTGCGCTGCCAGGATCCACTTATTCCAGGGAAGAAACTCACGATCAGATGTGATATGATCAAAACCTTTTATTGCACCCAACGCGTTTCAAGTGAGGTATCCCTGAGGAAGACGCCAGGAAAGGCGTTGAAACGCGTTGGATGCAATAAAAGGTTTTGATCATATCACATCTGATCGTGAGTTTCTTCCCTGGAATAAGTGGATCCTGGCAGCGCGGACTGGTGAACACCGTTTCCTTTCCCATTTTTACTGTGTGATTCCATGTGCAAGTGGTCGGTGGGAGTCCAGCAGCAGCCATCCGGATAAAACACTACATGTCTGTATACCAGTTGTGGGTCGCACAACTGAAATAGGTGAGTGGTTCCTTTATACCACCGTATTGTCAGTGTCTAAGTGATAAGGCACTATTGCGCCTCTTGTTCCCCTTCCCCCCTTTTTTTCTTTCAACTACCAATTAAGCAAATCAGGTGATGTACATCTCTGTAATGAGGAGGGGTGTGGTGTAATGAGATCAACACCCTATATAAGGTGTGCTTAATTATTAGGCAAATGCCTTTCCTTAGGCAAAATGGGTCAGAAGAGAGATTTGACGAGCTCTGAAAAGTCCAAAATTGTGAGATGTCTTGCAGAGGGATGCAGCAGTCTTGAAATTGCCAAACTTTTGTTAAGTCCCCTGGCACTGCTCCCCAGCTCACCTGTCATGGGTCTGCATCCTCTGCTCCTCTACCCATCGGGCATCCGGCGTCCAGGCTGCTGTGTCTCGGAGCCATTGCCGGGTCCCCTTCCTGTCTGCTGACCACTGGGCTCACACATCAGCACACTACAATGGTCAGAGTCATGAACCTAATCAGCGGTGCACTTGGCACAGTCGCGCTCCTCCCCTGTGAATGTAGGGCCGGCACGGCTCAACCTGACACTCCCCATGACCAGTAGCTGTCCGTCCTCCGGTATATCAGGCCACCTCCACTGATGGGAGGTGCCTGATTATTAAGTTAGTAAGCTTCTGCTTCTCTGGCTGTTAGTCATGCCCTCCTTGTGCTCTCCTCCAGTAGACCTATTCCTGCTCTCCTAGCCTTGCGCTCTGATCCCTCGAATCCTCCTTAGCTATACTGTAGTATAGGCTAACCCTACGAGCCACCTCTTGGTACTAGCAGCCGTGGTATTTAGACTCCCTGGGCTTGCCCCTGACAATCCCTGTATAGGGTTGGTTAAACTAGGACCAGCTCACCCAGGGGAGTTCGGTACCACGGTCCAGTGGGTCCACTCTAGGACACCTTCCCCTGGAAGCGTGACACTTTTGAAGCGTGATCACCGAACAATCAAGCATTTCATGGCAAATAGCCAACAGGGTCGCAAGAAGCGTGTTGGGCAAAAAAAGGCGCAAAATAACTACCCATGAATTGAGGAAAATCAAGCGTGAAGCTGTCAAGATGCCATTTGCCACCAGTTTTGCCATATTTCAGAGCTGCAACGTTACTGGAGTACCAAAAAGCACAAGGTGTTCCATAATAATGGACATGGCCAAGGTAAGGAAGGCTCAAAAACGACCACCTTTGAGCAAGAAACATAAGATAAAATAAATAACAAGTCTGGGCCAAGAAATATCTTAAGGCTGATTTTTCAAAGGTTTTATAGACTGATGAAATGAGAATGACTCTTGATGGTCCAGATGGATGGGCCAGAGGCTGGATCAGCAAAGGGCAGAGAGCTCCACTCCGACTCAGACGCCAGCAAGGTGGAGGTGGGGTACTGGTATGGGCTGTTATCATCAAAGATGAACTTGTGGGACCTTTTCGGGTTGATGATTGATTGAAGCTCAACTCCCGGACCTACTGCCAGTTTCTGGAAGACAACTTCTTCAAGCAGTGATACAGGAAGAATTCAGTATCGTTCAAGAAAAACATGATATGCATGCAGGACAATGCTCCATCACATGCATCCAACTACTCCACAGCTTGGCTGGCCAGTAAAGGTCTAAAAGAAGAAAAAATAATGACATGGCCCCCTTGTTCACCTGATCTGAACCCCATAGAGAGCCTGTGGTCCCTCCTAAAATGTGAGATCTACAGGGAGGGAAAACAGTTACACCTCTCTGAACAGTGTCTGGGAGACTGTGGTAGCTGCTGCACGCAATGTTGATCGTAAACAGATCAAGCAACTGACATAATCTGTGGATAGAAGGCTGTTGAGTATCATCATAAAGAAAGGTGGCTATATTGGTCACAATTTTTTTTTTTTTTTTTTTTTGCATGTCAGAAATTTTTTTTCTAAATTTTGTGCAATAATATTGGTTTACCTGGTGAAAATAAACAAGTACAAGTGAGATGGGAATATATTTGGTTTTTATTAAGTTGCCTAGTAATTCTGCACAGTAATCATTACCTGCACAAACAGATATCCTCCTAGGATGGCAAAATCTAAAAAAAAACCACTCCAACTTCGAAAAATATTAATCTTTGATATTTATGAGTTTTTTGGGTTGATTGAGAACATAGTTGTTGATCAATAATAAAAATAATCCTCTAAATACAACTTGCCTAATAATTCTGCACACAGTGTATATAATACTGCACTATATGGGAGCTATAAGGCTGCATATATAATACTGCACTTTATGGGAGCTATAAGGCTGCATATATAATACTGCACTATATGGGAGCTATAAGGCTGCATATATAATACTGCACTATATGGGAGCTATAAGGCTGCATATACAATACTGCACTATATGGGAGCTATAAGGCTGCATATATAATACTGAACTATATGGAGAGATATGAGGCTGCAAATATAAGGCTGCACTATGTGGAGAGTTTTGAGGCTGCACTATATTGAAAATTATGAGCCTGCACTATATGGTAGGTTTTGAGGCTGCAGCATATTGAGAGTTTAGAGACTGCACTATATGTAGAGTTTTGATGCTGTATTATACTATATGGAGAGTATTGAGGGTGCACTATATGGAAAGTTTTTAGACTGCACTATAGGGAGAGCTATGAGGCTGTATTATACTATATGGAGAGGCTATGAGGCTGCATTATACCATATGGAGAGGCTATGAGGCTGTGTTATACTATATGGAGAAGATATGAGGCTGCATTATGCTTTAAGGAGGGCTATGAGGTTGCATTATGCTATAAGGAGGGCTATGAGGTTGCATTATGATATATGGAGGGATGTGAGGCTGCAGTATATTATATGGAGGATAATGGGGGATCATTATAATAATTGAATGACTATGGGGGCTACTTTATGAATGTAGGACTATGGGATGCATTATAATACATAGAGAACTATGGGGATACATTGTAATATATGGAGGAATATGGGGATGCATTGTAATAATTGGACAACTATGGTGATGAGAGGAGGTGGACCATATAAACCAGGATAGGGGACATATATACCACGATAAGGTCCACATTCCATGAGGAACACCATATATGGCAGGATGAGGGACAGTTTTCGAGGCGTTGTCCAAGTTCGGCATGAAGATCAAGCCGTCCAAGTGCCACCTCCTCAAACCAAAAGTACAGAACCTAGGCCATGTAGTGAGTGCGGAAGGTGTGGCCCCAGACCCTGACAAGATCAGCGCCATATGGACCGGACCGAGACCTAGCACCCTCAAAGAAGTGCGGCAGTTCCTGGGACTAGTGGGGTACTACTGGAGATTCATTAAGGGTTTTTACGAAGCTGGCTGCCCGTTACAAGATCTCCTGGTCGGCCAGGACAAACAAACCAGGGGCCTGAGTCTCTCAATGAAATGGGAGGCTAGAGAAGAAGATTCCAGCAGCTGAAAAGAACCCTGACAGGGGAAGAGATCCTGGACAACCCCGATTATAGCCAGCCATTTGTGTTGTACACTGATGCTAGCAATGTGGGAGTGGAAGCCGTGTTATCCCAAGTACAGAGAGGCAAAGAACGGGTGATTGCCTATGCCAGTAGGAAGCTTAGGCCTATGGAGAAGAAGCCCGATAACTACAGCTCGTTCAAGCTTGAGTTCCTAGCCGTAGTGTGGGCCGTGACGGAATGATTTGAGTACTACTTGGCAGCTGCAAAATTTACCATCTACATGGATAACAATCTCCTGACCCACCTGGACACCGCCAAGCTGGGTGCACTGGAGCAGTGTTGGATGGCCTGGCTCTCTAACTACAACTTCACCATCAAATAATGGGCAGGGCACAAGAATGCCAACGCCCTGTCTAGGATGCCCTATTTGTCAGACGGGGGAAAAGATCCAGAAGATCTGGAGGAAGTGGAGTTAACAGCATTTCACTGCAAATATGTGTCCCAGTGCTCCCATGAAGTGAAGGCCCAGAGGTCCGGAAGGTCGGAAGTCACCGTAGATCCATTGCTCCATCACAACTGGGCAGAAACACAGGACAGTGATTCTGCTATTTCATTTCATTTTAAAAATTCTTTTTATTGTTTTACAAGATATGAAGATGATAATCAGATAATTACAGAAAAGAAGAATTCAGCTCGTGACAATCGATGGAAAATGATTAAATAATTCCAAACATATGTTTAAATACGGTTATTGTCAAACTATCTAGAGAAAATTAAGCACAAGAAGAAGATGGCATAGTAAATGAGAGAGGAATAGAGGATAGGTAGGAGAATAGGAGAGAGAATAATAGATTAGAGGGGAAGTAAGAGGCGGGGAGGGTGGGTCAGGAGGTGGAGCCTAGAGGATCTCCGTTGAGTAAATGAGGCGAGGGGTCAAGATTAAGGTACTATGAGCGACTTTTTGAAGAGTACCCAAGCTCGCCAGTGGTTATTAACAGATGCTTGTGTGTGGTTCACAGAGGCAGCTAGTTTCGCTACTAGATACAGTTGGTCAGTTTTATCAATTAACGACTGAAGAGTCGGGATTTGAGGAGATCCCCATACCGTTGGTAAAAGAAGTTTCGCTGCAGCCAGTATTGTACAGATTAACACAGAGAACTCACCATGGGAAGCGTCTAGGGGTAGATTTAACAGAACAACTTCCGGGGATAACTTGATATTTTGTTTAGTCACATCTCTGATCAGGCTTGTCGTCTGGTTCCAATAGGGGATCAGGGATGGACAATGCCACCAAAGGAGGATGTAGTTCCCGTTCCCATCTCCACAACGCCAGCAATTCGTAGGGAATTGTGTCTTCCATTTGTTTGTTCTCAGCGGATCAGTATACCAGCGGGAGAGAATTTTGTAGGAGTTCTCCTGTACCTTGATGCATTTAGTCGGGCCATGTGAGTGGGTGTAGATATATGAAATCTGTTGAGGTGTAAACTTATAACCTAAATCTTTTTCCCAACTATCTATATAGGCTCTTTTCATTGGTACATCTCTATCCAAAATGCTTTGGTAAATGGTAGAAAGGATCTTAGTAGGTCTAATCTGTCTTGCGCAGAGCGTTTCAAATGCCGTGGGATTGCGGGTGAGTGCCGTATCGAATCGGATGTTGTGTAGGAGTGATTGTAGAGTCTTATATTGGAGGAAATTAATAGATTCGAGGCCGGGTATTTTGCACAGATTAGATAACGGGAGAAGTGCTCCGTCTGCATATAATTGATCCGCTGTTAGGCTGGCAAATAGTCCGGTGCGGTATTTGCTGGGGCTGTGTAGTAGGTTCGCTCCCGTTAGTATATCTAACAGGGTAAGGAGAGGAGTCGATGGGGGCATCAGGTAGGTATGTATATTGGTCCATATTCGTAGGAGTGTGCTTGTGAGAGGGTTATGTTGGCGTTCAGGTGATTTGTCACTGCAGTGCGTCAGTAGGAGGGGGCGGAGGAGCTGTGGGGATAATTTGTTTTCTATATCAATCCATAATTTGTTGTGTGTGTCGTATGATATCAACAGAGCGTGAGAGGACTGCTGCGTGGTAATAGATTTTAATATCTGGTGCGCCCATTCCTCCTTTTACTTTTGGAAGAGAAAGAGTGCGGAGATTTAAGCGGTGTCTCTTATGTTTCCAAATGTAGGCGTAAAGAAGAGAGTTGACCTTGCGTAAATACGCATTAGGGACATGTATTGGTAATATAGAGAAGAGGTAAGTAAATTTAGGCAGGATGAGGCTTTTGAGGATATTCTTAAGACCCATCCAGGATAAGAAAGGGTCACGCCAAATTTTCATAGTGGCAGTTACTCTGTCTAATAAAGGGGGGTAGTTGAGGGAGAAAAGAGCTTTATGAGTTCTGCTAATTTTCATGCCTAGATAAGTGATGTGCGATTTGGGCCATGAGAACGGATATGTGGTTTTTAATCTGGATAGGATTGGTAGTGGGACGTTCAGGTCTAAGGCCTCCGATTTCGATGTGTTTATTTTAAAATTGGTGAGGGCACTGTAATTGTCAAATATTTTTAATAAGGGAGGGAAGCTTTTAGAAGGATTGGTCATGAATATGAGTAAATCGTCTACGAAGGCAGCCGTTTTATGATGCGTCCCTCCTAGTGTAATGCCTTGAATCCTTTTATCAAGCTGAATATCAATCAGCAGGGGTTCCATTGCTAGGATAAATAATAGAGGGGATAGTGGGCACCCCTGTCTCGTGCCATTGTGTATGGAGAAGGTATCTGTTAGGGAGCCGTTGATGCTGATGCGAGCGGTTGGGCTGGTGTACATTTTTAAAATCGCCGCAACTAGTTGGGTCGGGATGCCGAAGCTAAGCAACATCTCTTCTAGGTATAACCAAGTCCACCCTGTCAAAGGCTTTTTCAGCGTCCGTTCCCAGGAGGACTAGTGGAATTTTTTGTCGGTTGGCATAATGAGTAAGGTGCAGTACCTTCAGCACGTTGTCCCTCCCCTCTCTTGCCCCCACAAATCCAGTTTGGTTTAGTGAGATTTTGTCCGGAAGGTAGGCAGCTACTCAACGAGCGATCATACTGGCGAAAATTTTTAAATCAACATTTAGTAAGGAAATCGGTCGGTAGCTGCTACACATTTCCCGGTCTTTCCCTTCTTTGTATATTAGGGATATTTTTGCTTCTAAGGATTGAGCCGGGAATCGACTACCTTGCAATATGGAATTGTACATATTCAGCATGTGTGGTTGTAGAATCGAGGGAAGGACTTGTAGTAGGCACAGGGTAATCCATCTGGTCCCGGCGCTTTGTTAAGTGGGCACTTTGACAGGGTGGACCGTAGTTCTTCTAAACTAAAAGGTTTGTTTAGCAGCAATTGCTGTTGTGGGGTAAAGCTCAGAAGATTTAGGCGGGGTAAGTAACGTTTGATTTTTTGCCTTCTGGTTGCCTCTTCTGTTTTAGATTCTTCGGGGCGTAGGTTATATAGTTGTGTATAATAGTGCAGAAAAGCTGTTTCTATTTGGTTATAATTGGTTGTGAATCGTCCCTCCGCAGTTTTAATGGAATGTATGGAAGTGCGAGTTTGTCGTTGTTTGATTCTAGAGATCATCAGTTTCGAGGCTTTGTCGCCGTGAACGTACATTTTAGTGCGCCATGAAGCGAACCATTTTGCCGTTTGTAGGAATAGGATATCTTTAAGTTGACGCCTTTTAAGGGTTAGTTGCTCTATTATTGGGGGGGTGATTAGTTTTTTGTGTTTTGTTTCTAGGTCGGAGATTTCCTCATATAGTAGATAAAGCTGTCTCTGTTGCTGTTTATGAATGTACGCTGTGATTGAAATAAATTCTCCTCTGACCACAGATTTGTGAGCTTCCCAGAGCATCGGCGCCGCAACCTCACCATTATCGTTTTGAGCAAAATACTGCTCCAATGTTTTGGTTATGCGAGAATGAGTGGAGGGGTTGTCGAGCACCGACTCAGTGAGTCGCCACGATCTGTGAACTGGAAAGGTCTTATGTAGTGTCAGCGCCATCGTTACGAAGGAGTGGTCTGAGAATATGTTAGGGTTAATATTCGTTGATCTTACTTTAGCAAGGGTGTTTTTGGAGACAAAGAAGTAATCTAATCTATGGTAAGAGGCGTGTGGGTGAGAATAGAAGGTATAGTCCCGGTCATCTGGGTGTAGGTATCTCCATACATCCAGCAGTTGGAGCTCGCGAAGATGGACTTTGATTTTATTAAGATCACCTTGTGAGTATGTACTTTTCTTCGTTGTGGTGTCTATTAGCGGGTTTAGTGCAATATTAAGATCTCCCCCTACTATCAGTGTGCCTTCACGGAAATCTCCTATTTTCCTCAAAGTCGAGTGGAGCCATTTTAGAAGTTTTTTGTTGGGGGCATATAGGCAACAAATCGTAACTAAATTACCAGCTAGTAGACCTTTGAGGAAAATATAGCGGCCGTTAGTGTCAATTAGATGTTCTCGAATTTGGAAAGGGATTCCCTTTTTTATAGCAATCGAGACCCCTCGTGACCGGGGTTGTGGTGATGTGGCATGGAACCAGGTATCATAGTGTGACCGGTCAAGGTTAGGTAGTTTTTCAGGGATAAAGTGAGTTTCCTGAATCAATAGCACGTCTGCCGCATGTTTCTTAAGTAGGTCTAGAGTGTGTCTCCTTGGTATGGGGGAATTTAGCCCTTTAGCATTGAGCATAGCAAAGGTAAATACCTTATGTTGAGACGCCATCAATGGGGGATTGATGTCAGATAGGTGTGTATTTGGTTCGAGTGGTCCTCGACTCCATCCTCATGACCGGGAGGGGTGGTTGGGTAAGAAGGAAGAAAAGTAGGTAGAGAAGTAGGGAGAAAAAACAAAAGAAAAGAGATATGCATTAATAAAATTTCCATTGCAATCATGTACAACATGTCTAATAATCAGCGACACAGCAATGTGGACCATATGGGGAGGATTATTAGTGGTTCCACCATAGTTAGATAATACCTGCTGTAGTATTGGGGAGATGGGGTAAGGGGAAGGGAGGATGGGTTCCGTTGTGTGAGTGGAGGGGTAGCGGGTAAGGGAAGGGGAAAAGGGCTAATGGTAGCAGGTCTGTATGGACACCTATACGGTGTCTATGGACTCAGAGCTTCTGTTAAACTAGAAGTCAAACATAATACAGAACAAAGGTATAACCTAACATTACTACAGAAAGCAGTATAACTTGTATAACATAAAGGTCACTCTTATAGGAATAACTAGGCCACCTTCTCTATTTAAGTAAGGCCTCGGGTATTGCGGTTAGTTCTTCAGTCAATAAGGCACATGGTAGCTGTGCATTATTTAGGGGTTCGAGTTTCATGGTGGTATGGGGTGGGGGGGGAATGGGGGGAATGGGGAAGGGGGGGAGACAAAGGAGGGAATTGGGTGGATGGGTGGTAGGTAAATGTAGGGTTACTAAAGTGGATTGTTTGGTTTTAAGGGTAAGAAAACCCGGTATCGGATTAGCAGCATTCCAATCAATGGCGTGTATGGATGATCCGTGGACACGGTGTTAAGAATAGTCAGCTATCAAGCAGACGAAAGAGAGTCCTTTGTATCTCAGAGCTAAGACGTCAGGTCGTCTCCACACCATCCTTTGGTGGTGGTGTTTTGGATAGCTTTTTTCGAAGGCGCTGTGATTTCGGAGTTCCAGCGACTTGCCATGGAGGGGTGACTTGGAGAGGTTTTTGTGAAGACGCTGCGTGGAAGGTCTCTAGGTCAGGATAAGACTGTAATTCAATGCTTAGTGATTGGCAGATGTCTCTGATGTCTCCTGACGTCCTGGCCGTTAGTTTCTTTTCGCCAGCTGTAATAAAGATTCCGAAAGGGAACAGCCAGCAGAAGCGATATCCCTTTTGTGTCAGAATATCTGTGAAAGGTTTAAGCAAGCGTCTCTTCTTTAAGGTTATGGCAGAGATGTACTGGAACAATTTCAGTTGAGAGTTCTCATATTCGATAGTCTCTGTCTCCCTGGCTCTCCGTAGGATGAGTTCTTTTGTTCTGTAGTCTAGGAAGCGACACAGTACCTCACGGGGCGGGTCAGTTTGGTTTGGCTTGGGGCGTAGTGTCCTGTGAACTCTAATAATCTCCATGTCTTTGGGGTCGTCCTCTCGGAGCAGTTTATGAAAGATTTCATTCACAGCTGAGGGCAGGGCTTCAAATGCAATTGATTCTGGAAGGTATTTTATGCAGATATTGTTCCTACGCTCACGGTTTTCGTGATCTTCAAGCGTGGAGTGGATGGCATGTAGTTGAGTTTCGTGAGCATTGAGGCAGTCTAGTAATTTATTGGTTTGTGTCATTGTGGTCGCCTGGTCATTTTCTACTGTCCCCAGTCTATGACCTTGTTGAGGCAAATCTAATTTTATTTCAGCAAGCTCTTAGCTTATCGGTTCTATGGCTTTTGTCAATATGCGCTTTATAAAAGAGCGGGTGACTTTATTATCTTTAGGGTCCATCTCAGTGTCCGAATCGCTCTCCACGTCAGAGTCGGATGCTTCAGCCATCAGCTGGAACGTACGTTTGGTAGATTTAGAATGAGTCGTGAGGTCGGTTTGTTTTGAGAGGAATTTATCCACATCGGCCTGGGTAACTGGATTAGTGGATTTAGAAGATACTCTGGGGGTTTTAATGTTTCTTTTCCCCATGTTTAGCTATAGTTCTGTGGAAAGTTCTTTTATTCGATCTTTATTAGGCCTCCCCTAGGTCGCACGCCATCGACTAGGTAGACACTGTGCACATTGCTTGTGGCAGTTTAGTGAATTTAAACACTTTGCAGTAAATAGGCAGCATTCAATGGAGCGCTTGCCCCCTCTGGTGGTGAAAGACGGAACAGCTTGACCGCAGCGCAGCAGGTGTTAGTACTGCTCCAGGGGCTTGATAATACAGGGAGATCTCTCTGTAGTATGTTTTGTGTTAGGATCCAAAAGAAGCCGGTGTGTAGCACCTCAGAGGGGGAGACACCGCGGTCAGCGCCGAGATCAGAGTGTCTGTTTATTAATTATCTATTATATAATTGCCGTAGCTGACTTCCATCAGACCGGCGCTACTTCCTGTGGCTTTGTTCGCGTAGCTGGGAACTTCTCAGACTTCGGCGCTAGCGGCCACGCGACTCGCGAGCATGCCCGCTAAGCGGCATGCGATCGTTGCCGACTCGCGAAGCAATGCCCGCTAAAGCGGGCATTGCGAGTCGTTGCCGCCGCGAACAATGCCACAGCATGGGGCGTAGTGTACACCTATGGATACTACGCCCATGCCCAATGCCCGCGAACAAAGCCACAGCATGGGGCTGTAGTCTACACCGCTATGGTATACTACAGCCCCATGCCCCAATGCCGCCGACCAAAGCCCCGCCGCTTCCTAACTCCTATGTCGCTACCCCCCACCCAACCCCCGCCCTAACCCCGCCGCCCTAAGCCCACCCCTAAGCCCCTACCCCCCTAAGCCCCCCCCGCCTCCTAACCCCTTCGCCCTAAGCCTCGCCGCCTCCTAAGCCTCCGCCGCCCCTAAGCCCCTACCCCCTAAGCCCTAAGCCTCCGCTGCCCCTAAGCCCTTACCCCCTAAGCCCCCGCCGCCCCTAAGCCCCTACCCCCTAAGCGCCGCCGCATCCTAAGCGTCGATACCCCCCTAAGCCCCCCCGCCACCTCCAAGCCCTCCCGCCGCCTCCGCCGCCCCTAAGCCCCTACCCCCTAAGCCCCCGCCGCCCCTAAGCCCCTACCCCCTAAGCCCTGCCGCACCACTAAGCCCCGCCGCCTCCTAAGCCTCCGCCGCCTCCGCCGCCCCTACCCCCTAAGCCTCCGCCGCCCCTAAGCCCCTACCCCCTAAGCCCCGCCGCATCCTAAGCCTCCGCCGCTCCTAAGCCCCTACCCCCTAAGCCCCCGCCGCCCCTAAGCCCCTACCCCCTAAGCCCCGCCGCACCACTAAGCCCCGCCGCCTCCGCCGCCTCCGCCGCCCCTACCCCCTAAACCCCCGCCACCCCTAAGCCCCTACCCCCTAAGCCCCGCTGCATCCTAAGCGCCGATACCCCCTAAGCCCCGCCGCCTCCGCCGCCCCGCCGCATCCTAAGCGCCGATACCCCCTAAGCCCCGCCGCCTCCGCCGCTCCTAAGCCCCTACCCCCTAAGCCCCCGCCGCCCCTACCCTCTAAGCCCCGCCGCATCCTAAGTGCCGATACCCCCTAAGCCCCGCCGCCTCCGCCGCCCCGCCGCATCCTAAGCGCCGATACCCCCTAAGCCCCGCCGCCTCTGCCGCCCCTAAGCCCCTACCCCCTAAGCCCCCGCCGCCCCTAAGCCCCTACCCCCTAAGCCCCGCCGCATCCTAAGCGCAGATACCCCCTAAGCCCCGCCACGTCCTAAGCGCACATACCCCCCGACGTAAGCCTGCCTCCTAACCCCCCGCCGCCTCCTAAGTCCTTCGCCCTAAGCCTCGCCGCCTCTTAAGCCTCCGCCGCCCCTAAGCCCCTACCCCCTAAGCCCCGCCGCATCCTAACCTCCCGCCGCTGTCCCCCGCCGCTGTCGCTACAACCCTAAGCCCCCGCCGTCCCAAGCCCCTGCCCTCTAAGCCCCGCCGCATCCTAAATCCCCGCCGATACACCCTAAGCCCCGCCGCCTCCTAAGCCCCTACCCTCTAAGCCCCGCCGCCTTCTAAGCTCCCGCCGCTGTCCCCCACCGCTGTCGCTATCCCCTAAGGCGCTACACCCTAAGCCCTCGCCGTCCCCTAACCCACCGCCCCGGTCGATCACTTACATGTCTTCTTCTTCATCTCATCGTCCGTCCGATCCACAAGTCCTCCGTCCGGCCAGGCGTCCTCTTCGTCTGGCCCCGGGGTCTTCTTTCTTCTTTCCGCCATCTCCGACTCCGACGTCCTCTTCATTTACCATTGCGATAGAATGGAGGAAAAATCCTCCATTCTATCTCTATGGCACGTGCGCCGCTATTCTGATTGGTCGGCGTTAGCACACAGCGACCAATCAGAAGAGCGCCTCACTTCCCATAGACATACATAGCGGTGTGCCGCCGATTTTATGGCCGGGCCCCTGCTTCTATTTTTCGCCCATAAATTCGCCGACACACCGCTATGTATGTCTATGGGAACTGAGGCGCGATTCTGATTGATCGCTGTCTGCTAACGCCGACCAATCAGAATAGCGCCTCACTTCCCATAGACATAGAATGGAGAAAATTCGTCCATTCTATGTATATGGGAAGTGCGCCGCAATTCTGATTGGTCGCCCTTAGCACACAGCGACCAATCAGAACAGCGCCTCACTTCCCATACACATACATAGCGGTGTGTCGGCGCTTTTATGGCCGCAAAATAGAACCACGGGCCCGGCCATAAAATCGGCGGCACAGCGCTATGTATGTCTATGGGAAGTGAGGCGCTCTTCTGATTGGTCGCTGTGTGCTAACGCCGACCAATCAGAATTGCGGCGCACTTCCCATAGACATACATTACCGGTGTCTCGCGAAATATATGGCCGGCCTTCTGGTTCTATTTTCGGCCACGGGGCTCGCCTATTTTGGCTCAAATAAAAAAAATTTTCTCTATTTATCTATCTTTATTTCTATCTATTTTTCTATCTATATTCTTATCTATCTATCTATTTACGAATATAGATAGAAAAATAGATAAACAAAGATACATAAATAGAGAAAAAAACTTTCTTTTTAAGCAGAAATAGCCGAGCCCCGTGGCCGAAAATAGAACCAGAAGGCCGGCCATATATTTCGCGAGACACCGCTAATGTATGTCTATGGGAAGTGCGCCGCAATTCTGATTGGTCGGCGTTAGCACACAGCGACCAATCAGAAGAGCGCCTCATTTCCCATAGACATACATAGGGCTGTGCCGCCGATTTTATGGCCGGGCCCCTGGTTCTATTTTCCGCCCATAAAATCGCCGACACACCGCTATGTATGTCTATGGGAACTGAGGCGCGATTCTGATTGGTCGCTGTCTGCTAACGGCCACCAATCAGAATTGCGCCGCACTTCCCATAGACATAGAATGGACGATTTTTCTACATTCTATGTCTATGGGAAGTGAGGCGCTATTCTGATTGGTCGGCGTTAGCACACAGCGACCAATCAGAAGAGCGCCTCACTTCCCATAGACATACATAGCGCTGTGCCGCCGATTTTATGGCCGGAAAATAGAACCAGGGGCCCGGCCATAAAATCGGCGGCACAGCGCTATGTATGTCTATGGGAAGTGAGGCGCTCTTCTGATTGGTCGCTGTGTGCTAACGCCAACCAATCAGAATAGCGCCTCACTTCCCATAGACATAGAATGGAGAAAAATCGTCCATTCTATGTCTATGGGAAGTGCACCGCAATTCTCATTGGTTGGCGTTAGCACACAGCGACCAATCAGAAGAGCGCCTCACTTCCCATAGACATACATAGCGGTGTGCCGCCGATTTTATGGCCGGGCCCCTGGTTCTATTTTGCGGCCATAAAATCGCCGATACACCGCTATGTATGTCTATGGGAAGTGAGGCGCTCTTCTGATTGGTCGCTGTGTGCTGACGCCGACCAATCAGAATTCCGCCTCATTTCTCAATGCATCTCTATGGGAATGCGTCCTCCAATCACAATCGCGGCGCCATTTTTGAAACAATACAGCGACCAATCACATTCATGGCACCATGTTTCTGAGGTTGCCGCCTACCAATGAGATAAGGCCGCTTATTTATAGCGCGAAATTTGAATCTTCAACCTCTTTGAATCCAAAGAAAAACTACCGCTGGACCATCTGTTGGACTATATTTCTGCCAAGAAATCCATCCTTCGTGAGGGTCTTTGAGGGAGAACGAGAAGCTACCGCTGGACCATCTGTTGGACTATATTTCAGCCAAGATATCCATCCTTCGTGACGGACGTCGGGAAGCAAGCGCCGGATCGGGTTCTGCGATTGATCAGTTAAGATATCCTTTTTTAAATCTACCTTTTCACATCAGAGGCTATATTCCTGATGCTACGTTTTATTTTCACCTCTTTTGCTATCTTTTATTTTCACCACTTTTACTATCTTGCGCCATGCAGCGCCAATCGGCGCTGTATGGAGCCTGTGCCACAGTTCGGACACTTCGCCGCTAAAAGCGCCGACTTCTGCGCTACAAGCGCAAACTTCGGCGCTTCTAGCGGCCTCCGCGGTCTATGAGACCGCTGTGCCCGAATACTCATTCAGGCACCGCCCATACAACTTCCCGGTGACCGCCGACCAATCGGATTCTCAGCGCCTCTTCCCATAGAGATGCATTGAGAATTGAGGCGCGATTGTGATTGGCCGCTGTGTATTTTCAAAAATTCAGCCGCGATTGTCATTGGACGGCGCATTCCCATAGAGATGCATTGAGAAAGGAGGCGCTATTCTGATTGGTCGCCGTCAGCACACAGTGACCAATCAGAAGAGCGCCTCACTTCCCATAGACATACATAGCGGTGTCTCGCCGATTTTATGGCCGGGCCCCTGCTTCTATTTTCGGCCAGGGGACTCGGCTCTGATCCGTCATTCCACGGGGCCGGAAATTCGCAATGAGCGCTTCGCGGCGATAGCTAGCATATCACCTAGGACTTGCAATGATTGCGAGTCGTTGGTAATGCGCGAGCAATGTCCGCTAAGCGCTCATTGCGAGCTTCCGGCACCGTGGAACGACGGATCTGAGCCGAGTCCCCTGCCCGAAAATAGAACCAGGGGCCCGGCCATAAAATCGCCGACACACTGCTATGTATGTCTATGGGAAGTGAGGCGCTCTTCTGATTGGTCGCTGTGTGCTAACGCCGACCAATCACAATAGCGCCTCACTTCCCATAGACATACATTAGCGGTGTCTCGCCAAATATATGGCCGGCCTTCTGCTTCTATTTTCGGCCACGGGGCTCGGCTATTGCCGGTCCAAAAATTTTTTTTCTGTATTTATGTATCTTTATTTTTAGCTTTTTTTCTATCTTTATTCTTATATAGATAGATAGATAGATAGATAGATAGATAGATAGATAGATAGATAGATAGATAGATAGATAGATAATAAAATACATAGAAAAATAGATACAAATAAAGATAGATAAATAGAGAAAAAAAATTTTTTGGACCGGAAATAGCCGAGCCCTGTGGCTGAAAATAGAACCAGAAGGCCGGCCATATATTTTGCGAGACACCGCTAATGTATGTCTATGGGAAGTGAGGCAGAATTCTGATTGGTCGCTGTGTGCTAACGGCGACCAATCAGAATTGCGGCGCACTTCCCATAGACATAGAATGGACGATTTTTCTCCATTCTATGTCTATGGGAAGTGAGGCGCTATTCTGATTGGTCGGCGTTAGCACACAGCGACCAATCAGAAGAGCGCCTCACTTCCCATAGACATACATAGCGGAGTGTCGGCGATTTTATGGCTGGGTCCCTGGTTCTATTTTCCACCCATAAAATCGCCGACACACTGCTATGTATGTCTATGGGAAGTGAGGCGCGATTCTGATTGGGCGCTGTGGATTTTCAAAAATGGTGCCGCGATTGTGATTGGACGGCGCATTCCCATAGAGATACATGGAGAAATGAGGCGCGATTCTGATTGGTTGTTGGATATGGCGGTTTGCTTCCGATTGGTCGGCGCTCAGCGGGGAAAGCGGCACTTTCCTTGCCGAGCGCCTGGTTCGATTTTCGGCCACGCCGTTCGGGAGGGTGGAAGTCTGTAGCTCCGCCCCGCTGTGTTGTGATTGGGCAGCGGCATCTTCACACAGTAGCGCCGACCAATCGGATTCATGGCGCCATGTTTATGAAGTTTCCGCTGTCCAATCACATTGCGGCTGGCGTCTGCCGGCTTTTTATGAATGAACTTTTCGCGTCCGCCATCTTAGAGCGCGAAATTTGAATTTGTGCACTATGTAAAAGTTAAAAAGCTGTTTTCACAGTACAATCTCACATCAGAGTATATATTCCTAATGCCTATGCTTATATTAACCCCTTCTTTATACTAATTTCATATCAGCTACGTTTCACCATATTGACCTGTTTTTTTCATACTTTATTAACCCCTTCTATTCTATTTGTGCTCCACTTGCTATCTCACTATGTGCTGTACTAAGGCCTTTTCTACATTAACCTCTTCTATGCCTTTTGCATTTTAGTTTTCCCCCACACTGTTTTATATGGTTCAAACTACTGCATTAACCCCTTCCATTCTGTTTGCTATTCAATTACTGTGTCGCTATGTGCTGTACTCATTATATTTGAAAATTAACCTCTTCTATACCATTTATTAGTTATTTTCTCATCCACACTGTTTTATAGGAGTGCAAGTAGTACATTAACCCCTTCTATTGTCTTGGCTATTCACTGCCTATGTCACTATGTGGTCTACTACTGGCATTTGAATACTAAAGTTCTTTAATACTATTTTTAATTTGATTGATCGTGCTGTATTTTTTACGCGTGCCAGTGCTACATTAACCCCTTACAGACTCTTCTATATTTTATTTGTACTTAGCAGTGTGTCGTCACACTGTTAGGAGTACTTTAACACATTTTATGCCATTTTGATTCTATTTCATACTAATGAGTCTGTAGCACTACTACCTGTCTTATATTTAACCGTTTGGATGTTATGCTACCTGTCCCTTTCACATCAGCGGTAATTTTAAATCGTGGCAGATGCGGTGGATAAATCACATCTGCTCTGTTTGCTGCATAGCCGCTGCATAACTGCTGCACTTGCGGTCCGGTTCCCGTAATCAGTATATAGGGACTTGCGGCAGATGCTGCAAGTGCGCTTTTGCGCCAGGTGTTGCCGCAAAATAAATCCCGGTCGCCCACCGTATTTTATCGCCCCAGCACCTGACGCAAGTGCAAAACCCCAATTGTCGCACCTGCCGCAAGTCCCTATATACTGACTATGGCGATTAACGCAACCGCCTGCAAGTGTAGCGGTTATGCTGCGGCTATGCGCCAAACACCGCAGATGCAGTTTTTTCACCGCATCTGATGCTATTTCAAATTACCGCTAATGTGAAAGGGCCTGTCGTCACAGTAGGACATTAACTACTTTTACATACCAAATATATTGGTTACATGCCATTTTACACTCTATGACCGACTGGGGCCCCCTTCACACGCACGTTGTACATGCCGATTTACATTATTCCATAACATGTGGAAATATTTCCATTAGTAACGCAAGTTCCCCATACCCGTCACCAGGGGTCCAGTTGCGTAAGGTCATACTATATCGCCGGATTAACGTTGATTTTTACATTGCCCTGCCTGTTTCACCATGTACTCCAAAAGTTGCCTTATTTCTATTTTTCACCATGCTTGGTCACATTGTGCCATTTCACGCTCCCTGCTAATGCCGCTGTTTCCACCAACTCCAGCAAGAAAAACAAAACACACTACTTCCGCTATAATCCCAAAATCTTACGTTCAAGGTAACAAAGAACGCTACCTCTCCCTTTTTGCACCACCTTCTGCAACTACAACCCTGCTGGCGGTTATGTGGAACTTCCTGTCATATCGGTAATTTAACCGCTTTTCTTACAATGTTGGAAATCTGCTTTTACAACGCGCCTCTCAAAGGGCCCTTACATCCATTTGTCTTGCCTTTAAGTCTCTTTTTAAGGACTTTAAACACACTGATTTCCATTCACTACTCCATACAGTAAACATCGTGAAATATTTGTTTCGTACTTTAAAGAAGTTCATCATTTCATTTTCACAGGTTATTCAAATACACACTTTACTTTTATTGTTTTTGCCTATTTAGACATAGTTATTATTGATTGTTTCCTTAACTAACACACTCTAGCTCATTTTGGATTGGATTCACTGACTATTCTTACTAAGATGAGCTCTCCAACAAAAAATATCGCTCTTGCCAAGGAGGCTCCATCTACGCCTAAGAAGAAGCGCGCAGAGGAGACTTCAGAAGAGACACGTCTTCCGTTAGATCGTGAGAAGGCTGCTAAGGCAACATGCACTGCTGAGGAGACTTCGGAAGAGACACGTCTTCCCTTAGATAGTGATAAGGCTGCTAAGGCGAAACGCACTTCTGAGGAGACTTCGGAACAGAGACGTTTTCGCTTAGATCGTGATAAGGCTGCTAAAGCGAAACGCATTGCAGAGGAGACTTCGGAAGAGAGACGTCTTCGGTTAGATCTTCGTAATGCTGCTAAGGTGAAACACACTGCAGAGGAGACTTCAGAAGAGAGGCGTCTTCGCTTAGATAGTGATAAGGCTGCTAAGGCGAAACGCACTTCTGAGGAGACTTCTGAAAATAGACGTCTTCGCTTAGATCGTGTTAAGGCGGCTCAGGCCAAACGCATTGCAGAGGAGACTTCGGAACAGAGACGTCTTCGTTTACAACGTGTTAAGGCTGCTAAAGTGAAACGCATTGCCAAACTGTCTTCTCCAATGAGACGTTTTCGGTTGGATGTTGCGAAGGCTGCTTCGAAGAAACTTATTGCTGAACTGTCATCTGAAGAAAGAAGTCAACGAAAGTCAAAAAGAGCCATGGATGCGCGTGGCAGACGGAAAAAACAACAACTTACTGTCACTGAAGAACCGTCTAACAAAGATACTACTCCTGCCTCTTCGTGTACTGACATTCTACCAAGTGAACAGCCTTTAACACCTCCCATGACCTCCATAGAAAACAAAGAAGCAAAGGTTCATAAGGAGTCTGTGCGTATGCGCAAGAAGCGTGCCGAGGACAGTTCTGAAGAAAGACGACTTCGCTTGGATAAGGAAAAGGCTGCTTTGAAAGCACGGGTTTCAAAAGAGTCTTTGGAAGGAAGGACGGAAGGATTAGGCAAAAAATCCATGCCTGCGCGTCAAAGACGCAAACAACAAGAGTTCATGCCTACAGGCGATCCGTCTGACCCTCATACTGCTGCCACCTCTTCCTCTGACCCTCATACTGCTGCCACCTCTTCGTCTTACCGTCATACTGCTGCCACCTCTTTGTCTGATCCTCATACTGCTGCCACCTCTTTGTCTGATCCTCATACTGCTGCCATCTCTTCTTCTACTGTGTTAAGTACAACTGAACAGCCTTTACCACATCGCAAGGCCACATCTAAACAAAAACACTCTGCTGAGGAGACGCCATACAGCAAACAGTGTAACATTTTGAGGCTTAAAAGGAAAAGACAGATGCGTCAAGATACTGAGTCTCCTACGTCTAGAACAGTCCGCTTGACCCATTTGGCTGCATCACGTTGTGACGAACGCCAAAGTTCTTCCACTTCAACATTGCAAGAGGCAGAACGGAATATATATTCAACTTCTTCATTTATGGAATGTTTTGATTCTACGTCCCTTCCACGTCTTATCTATGTAGGATTACACAATAAAATTCTACCTTTCTTATCTTCACCTTTCCCTCATCCAATGGGATTTATTGATCAGGATTATGCTATTCCAGAACATACCTGTGGTTTCATGAATGTAATATGTCAACATTGTGAGGCTCGACATTTTACTGATGAACGCCCATCAGATCAACAGTTTACTCTTTGTTGCCACAAGGGAAAAGTAAAGGTACCATTACCTCAATACCCGGAGGTCTTCCAACGCCTGCTGAAAGGAGAGAGTGAGTACAGTAAAAATTTGATGCAGAATATCAGGAGCATTAATAGTTCTTTTGCTTTTGCCTCCATGGGTGCCCATGTTTCTCCACCACCTGGACACGGCCCTTACTGTTTCCGAATTCATGGGCAAATTTATCATCGCACAGGAACACTCCATCCTGCTCAAGATCAACCTCCAGCATATGCACAACTGTACATTTTAGATACTGCAAGCGCTGTAGAACAACGGATACAGTCTCCAGAAAATGTGAAATGTAATCCTACTTTAATGAGTATCATTGCTCTTCAATTGGATAATATTAATCCCTTTGTTTCGGCCTACAAAATGTTACGTGACGTTGAATTAGAAGAACAACAGAAGGCAGTAGAACATGGCACCGTCATGCCAAATATTATCATGGCCATTAAACAAGACAGACAGCAAGACCCTAGATGCTATAACAATCCTACTGTCCATGAAGTTGCAGTGGTCTTTGAAAATGCTGATGGAGAGCCACCATTCAATAGAGACATTTTAATTCATTTGAAACCTGATCCAAATAACCCCTTGGCCCCAAAAACACAGCAAGTCAGTATTCTACACAGCAATTTAGATGCATTACTGTATCCCTTATTTTTCCCTCATGGAGAACAAGGCTGGTATGAGGGACTCAAGCATCAAGGCCAAATTCAACGCAGGGTTACACAGCTCCAGTATTACTGCTATTTGTTGTCTGTACGGAATTGGTTCAATCCTGTCCTGAATGGTGGCAAACTAACACAGCAGTACTTAGTGGATGCGTATGTGAAAATCGAGGCTAATCGCTTAAATTTTATCCGTCAACACCAAAAGGATTTAAAAGTGGATGATTATTGCGTACTCCAGGAACATCTCCTGAAACAATCTGTTGAGAAAGGTATTCCCATTGGCAAGACGGTCATTTTACCATCTTCCTTTGAGGGCAGTCCCAGAAACATGCAGCAACGCTATCAGGATGCCATGGCTATTGTGACTAAATTTGGACGACCAGATGTAACCATGACCTGTCATCCTAAATGGAGGGAGATTACAAACAATTTAGAGCCATGGCAGCGTGTGGAACATAGACCTGATTTAGTCGCCCGTGTCTTCAGAATTAAACTGGAAGCCCTATTAAAAGACATTAACACTGGATTATTTGGCAAAGTTTGTGCAATGGTTCATGTTATTGAATTCCAAAAGCGTGGCCTACCACACGCTCACATTTTGATCATTCTGGATAGCAAATCCAAACTAAGAACTGAGGTTGAAGTGGATAATATAGTTTGGGCTGAAATCCCTGATCCAGCAGAATACCCTGTGCTCCATGAAATTGTGATGCAACACATGATTCATGGACCCTGTGGACAACACAACCCCAATTCTCCATGTATGGATCTTGGAAAGTGTAAGAAAGGTTTTCCTAAAGATTTCCAAACAAGAACAGTCTTAGCTAAGGATGCATACCCTACTTATCAAAGAAAGGAAGGACCATCCTTTGAACACTATTCAAAGATGATTGATAATTCTTGGGTTGTTCCCTATAACCCTTATCTACTATTAAAACACAAGTGCCATATTAATGTTGAGGTATGTGCTTCCATTCAAAGTGTCAAATACCTCTTCAAATATATCTACAAAGGACATGATAAAGCCAATCTTGAAATTTGCCAAACCAATATCCACCATGATGAAACACATCAATTCATGGACTCAAGATACGTGAGTGCACCGGAGGCAGCTTGGCGAATATTTGCTTACCCGATGCATAGACAATCGCACTCCATTATTCGCCTGGCCGTACATCTCCCACATTCTCAACCACTTTATTTTCATGAGGATGACTCTGTTGAAAACATCAGTTACACAATGCACAGAAAATCCACTCTTATGGCCTACTTTGAGCTGAATGAGAATGACCCACATGCTCAGGATTACTTCTACCGCAAAATACCAGAGCACTATGTTTGGAAAGAAGGTGCATGGGAAATTAGAAAGCGAGGAGGTTCTTCAGTGATTGGAAGAATGTATACTGTCAGTATGAAAGATCAAGAACGGTACTATTTAAGGTTGTTGTTACTGCATGTCAAAGGAGCAACAAGTTTTGACAACATTAAGACTGTTAATGAAGTCACATACTCAACTTTTAAAGAGGCAGCATTAGCTCTTGGATTGCTCTTCGATGACACTGTTTGGAGAAATACTTTATTGGATGCCTGTGTTCTCAACATGCCTGCACAGCTTCGTGATATGTTTGCATATATATGTATTTTTGGTCCTCCAGCTCATCCATTGGAGTTGTGGCAAGAATTTAAACAAGACTTTATCCAAGACTACTGCCATGCATATCACTCCAACACTGAGGAGTGTGAGAATTGTGAAGGATATGCTATGACTGATGTCCACAATGTTCTAAAATTTCATGGCAAAACTTTTACTGATTTTAATCTACCACGACCAAAAAGAAAGCCACACATCGCTCCACAATACAACAAGGATGATGAGTTAAGAAGAGCTCAGCAAATGAAAGTTACTTTAAATGACCAACAACTTTTGGCCTATAATGCTATCAATCAAGCTTTACACGATAGAAGTCTACAATCTAAGTGCTTTTTCATCGACGGTCCAGGTGGCAGTGGGAAAACATATCTGTATGATTTATTAATTCATGAACTAAGAGGAGAAGGCGAAATTGTCTCACCTGCAGCCAGTACAGGGATTGCAGCTAACTTACTACAAGGAGGAAGAACCATTCATTCGCTTTATGGCATACCAATTCCAATCAATGAAACATCCGTTTCCAGAATTAAAAATGATACAGATGCTGCACAACATTTGAAAAGTACCAAACTTTTCATTATTGACGAGTCCACTCTGTTATCTAAATATGCATTGCATGTGATAGATCAACTTTTACGGGATGTCATGACAACAGATATCTCCAATAAAAATACAACACCTTTTGGAGGGAAAGTCATTGTTCTGGGAGGAGACTTTCGACAGTGTCTGCCTATCATCCCTCATGGTACAAGAACTGACATTATAGAGAGTTGTATTAAATACTCACGACAATGGCAGCTTTTCACTCAATTGCCACTCTTCAACAACATGCGTTCCATTGATCCTGATTATAGCAGTTGGTTACTTCAACTGGGAACTGGTGAATTGTCCAATGATTTCAACCTTGGAGATGATATCATTGAAATCCCACAAGACATGATCTGCACTGGCTCACTCATACTTGCTATATTTGGTGAAAACATTCTCATTGATGTACATAACAATGAAAGCATTCAGATTGCTGCATCACATGCCATTCTTTGCCCTAAAAATGACCATGTGGATATGGTGAACTCTAAGGTTATGGATTGCATTGCTGGTGAATACACTGAATACATTAGTGATGATTCCATTGATCCTGATGAGACTGAAGATCCAGATCAATATCCTGTGGAATTTTTAAATTCACTCACACCAACGGGAATGCCTTCTCATCGCTTCAAATTAAAAATCGGCACCATTGTTATGCTTTTGCGCAACTTTAACAGCAGAAAAGGTCTTTGCAATGGGACTCACTTGATTGTCATCGCTTTGTTTGACAATCTGATTCAAGCAAAAGTCATTACTGGGTCTGCAGAAGGAAATGTGGTGTTTATTCCAAGGATTGATTTATCTCCATCAGAGACTGGCTTACCTTTCAAGTTAAGACGTCGACAATTTCCCGTGAAGCCTGCTTTTGCCATGACCATCAACAAATCCCAAGGCCAAACCCTGGAGAAAGTAGGGATTTTTTTGTCACAACCCGTTTTTGGACATGGACAGTTATATGTGGCTTTTTCACGAGTAAAAACACGATGCAATGTTAAGGTGAAAGTGCTGGATACACCCATTCAAGTCAAATTGCTGCCCAATAGTGAAAAACTCTTTACTCAAAATATTCTCTCTAATAATATTTTATTTTAAATTCTTTAGATACATATTAGATTTAGATACATAGTTACTTTCTAATTAAACACAAATATTACAATAAATTAGTTTAGGCATAGATGTATAAGAATAGAAAAAAAAAAAATACCGAAAAAATTATTTTAGTTATACAAAAAGATATTATAATTAGTTATTAGATATAAAATAGTTATTTAAGAAATATAGTTGTTAGTGTTCATTTACAATAAAAATATAGTATATAAAAATATTTTACTTTAAATGTATATTAGATTTAGATAAATAGTTACTTTCTAATTAAACAAAAATATTCAAATACATTAGTTTAGCCATAGATGTATAGTACTAAGAAAAAAAACAAAAAAAAAATTACTTTAGCCATAGATGTCTACGAATCGAAAAAAAAACATACCAAAAAAATTCGGTTACTTATAGATAAAGACATTATAATTAGTTATTAGATCTAAAAGTCATTTAAGATATATAGTCGTTATTTTAACTTTTCACTAAAAATAGTGTATAAAAATATTTTACTTTCAATTCTTTAGATACATATTACATTTAGATACATAGTTACTTTCTAATTAAACACAAATATTACAATAAATTAATTTAGCTATAGATGTATAGGAATAGAAATATACAAAAATACCAAAAATATTAGTTTAGTTATAGATAAAGATATTATAATTAGTTTTTAGATATAAAATAGATATTTAAAATATATAGTAATTACTTTTTTAGCTTAGTAAATTTCTTTTTACATTTGATTGTATATGTATGTAAACACACATTTTTTTTGTAGATTGTAGATGTGTATCATCTAAATGCTTGCATTTAGTGATAAGAACCTGAAGCTCCAGCAGGATAGCTGCTGCGAGATTTCATTTTCTTTTTACACAGCGTGAGGTTTTTGTGAACAGCTAAGGCTGCCTTCAGACTTGCAGATGCATCTGCAGCGTTTTGAAGATGCATCTGCAAGCATCTGCATGCAGACGGCAGCCCCTATCTTTATAATGGGACGTACGGTGTCTTTAGATGCTTGCAGACAGCTGTGCGCATCCATTTACTCCTATATGTGATCTCTGCACAGGCGCATGCCTGCATACAAATCACACACTCCCGCCCGCACCAGGAATGCAACATGTCGCGTCCTTTGTGCAGTGGAGAGTCTGTTATCTGTACGCAGGCATCCGCCTGCGCACAGATCACATATAGGAGTGAATGGGTGCGCACAGCTGTCTGCAAGCATCTGCAGACACCATGTGTCCCATTATAAAGATAGGGGCTGCCGTCTGCATGCAGATGTTTGCAGATGCATCTGTAAAACGTTGCAGATGCATCTGCAAGTCTGAAGGCAGCCTAAGTGACGGGTGGGACGGCTGTTCACACACATCTCTATGTTGAAGTGTGTTCTGTACATATAAATACATATATACACATAGGTACATATTTAGACACATAGGTACATATTTAGACACATAGGGAAAGAATAGACATTTTCATTTTATATCTGAATTATTCTGTTATTTGTGGAATTTTTAGTGGGAAAAAATCAATTTTGCCACTTGCTGCCTAATGGTGACCTACAGTACTCTTACTGTAAGTTGCATGAAATGTTTATGGAATTTGTGGTTTACTTGCAGTAGTTGCAGCACATGTGCTTTCGACAGTTTCAACCGCCAAAATCAGTTTGCTCTCATTTTTAGTGGTTGCATTTAGTCAACCTGTTAAAGCTCTACTTGCCGTATTTACTGCAAGCTAACTGCAAGTTCCATATTTATTACATGTTACTTGCTGAAAGTGACCTGTAGGTAGTCCCTTTGGTGCCAAGTGCAGAAATTGTATTTGCTTATTCCATACTTTCTGCAAATAGCCAAAAAATATCTGCTTTAAAATGAGTCTAACTATTAATTATTAGGGATAGAGTAGAGTAGGTCCCTCCAGCTGTAAGGCTACCTTCCCGTGGTTGGTGGGGAAACATGTACTGGCTCAATCATAGATTATTAATATTCATATATAAATTGAATATACGTAATCTGTACAAAACATCGGTGCCAGTATCTGTACAAAAAGCCTTGCCTTAGAATCATGACATGTACTACACTGACATATACCATACAAACATTGGTAGTTGATAGATAGATATCATGTCTTATGTGCATTATTGTCAAATTTGAATGAATAATGTATATATGCATGCTACACTCCCGGTTCTTTAACATTGGCCCGCCATCTATCATGGAATAATTGGATTATTAGTTAAAACTCTAATTTAATAAACTATACACCGATTCTAGAATCCTGATGCAATCGCATCGGGCTCACAGCTAGTATATGAGATAACCGTCTGTGGACAGACTGGTGTTTTGCTGTCGTTTATTTTGTGACTTTGGATTTAGCTCCGGCTACATCAGCCCCCTTCAGAGTGTCTGTGTCTTTTATTGATCTTATCCCGGGAGTTGCTGGTCTGTGTGACCCAGACGCCAGTTCCTCTATTTAGAAGCCTGTAGCTAGTCCCGCGTGGGCCACAGTCCCTGCACACACTGTCTGAGTTTCTCTGCCCCAGCACCGGAGGTGAATGCAGGCTCCCGCTCCCCCTGTGTCTCGCTCCGGTTTGCCTCCGCGGCTTCTCCTCCCCTTCACAACGGGCTCAGCGGGTGGTCTCCCCTGTCTGCTAGGACGCCCGGCGGGAACGGGACCAACTGCGCCGCCCCCGGGTGTCACGCCGGGATCGTTACACCTCACTCAACGCTCGGTTGCAGCCTCAGACGCCTCTGCACAACAGGGATCCGTTGGGGACGATGCGTCCTTGGAGGTCCGGCGCACACGTGTTCCCGCGGTTGCCTCTTCCTCCTACTCACAGTTCGGGGGCCTTCTGCATCTATGTCCCGGCTCACAGCTGCGGCGCGCTGACAGGGTCTGCTTCCTCCCTCCGGTCCCCAGCAGCGCGGCGTACAAAGGTCGCTTGGTAGGCTCACCTCGGTCTCAGAGCCCCCCGGTCGCAGGGTAAGGGGCAGTGAGGGGGGGAGGCCACGTCTAGCACTCCACGAGGTACCTCTCTGGCGATCACCCTGTCCAAAGCCGATTCTCAAAGGCTGCAGGGCTTTAAGTGAGAGATGGACCCAAGGATGAGGGCTGTGGGTGTTCTCCGGGGCAGGATGGTGCCAGATTGCAGCCAGAGAACGGGAGCGCAGTGAGACACGTCCTCCCTATGCGGCGGCCATCTTGGATCTTAGTGATTCTGCTATTAATCTGGTCAAAGAGCTGCTGCAGAAACCTGATGCACACTTAGAGTCTGATGCCCCAGCGGAAGCACAGCAGCTGTGGAAGGGAAGAGACAGATTATTCATCTATACTGGCAAGCTGTGTAGGTGGTACACCAACCCTAGGATCCATGAGCTAGTGTGGCAGATCATAGTCCCGAAGAGAGACGCTCAGATGGTCCTGGAGGCCTACCATGTTGAAGCAGGGCACTTCGGGTGGAAGAAAATGGAGGTGTTACTATGTGGAAGGTTCTACTGGGTCGGTATGAGGACAACCATTGAGTCTTGGTGCAGAAACTGCAGCCCTTGCAGCCTCCATAGGAAAGATCGAGACAGCCAGCAGGCCCCGTTGCAATCCATTATCACCAAACAGCCCCTGGAGATAGTAGCCCTGGACCATGTGAAGTCAACCCCAAGCCGATCCGACTATGTCTATGCCCTCACTTCCGGGTGGTGGTGCGCGTGAAGGACCTGACCGAAAAGACAGCAGCACGAGCATTCCAGACACACTTCTGCAAACCCTATTGCTACCCCAACCGGGTATTGACAGGCTGAAATGTTTCAAGAGTTCTATAGCCTCTATGGGTGTAAAAAAATCAGGACCACGCCGTACCATCCGCAGACAAACGGCTTATGTGAAAAAATAAACAGTGATGGATCTACTGAAGACACTTCCACTAGAAGAGAGGAACATGTGACCAGAGAAACTGCCAGATCTAGTGGACTTGTATAACAACATTCCCGTAAATTCAACCAACTACAGTCCCGCCTATCTGATGAGAGCCAGACCCGGCAAACTACCTGTTGATCTCAAAATGGGGGTCCTGACCCCTGAAAACAACCTTACTGAGATGGACTATGATACATAGCGCCCACAGAGGTATCGTCAGGTGCAGGAGTATGTTGAGAAGAACCTGACCCATGTGAGGGCGAAACAAGAGGGACTGTACAATTAGAATGCCCCAGCTGACCCCCTGGTACCAGAAGAACAGATCCTCAAAAGGAAATGGTGAGTTCATAAATTGGATAATCAATGGGAGGCAGAGCCTTACCATGTAATGCCTTCTTAACTTGACCCACAGAAAGTATGTGTGATCAGCAAAGATGGGGGAGAGACCTCAGCCACCATCTCCAGGTACCACCTGAAAAGATGCCATGAGCGACTGAAGACCCAAGAATAACCCTGATCGTATCCACGCCCAAACCAGCAAAGGAAGAGATGCTGTTCTAGGATACCTTCCCCATGACTTGGACACAGATTAACTGAGCTATTGTGATCCCCTGCCTGACCTTCCCTATGCCAGAGACAGATCCGCCTGCAAGGACCATGATGTCAGGAGAGCTGGAGCCAGATAACCAGCCCCTCGCTGTTGGAGAACCTGTCAGTCCCATGGTGAGACAGAGTCGACCTGCTGCCACTTCAGACACCCCAACACCAGTCAGTAGTGCACACACCCCAGAAGTAGTTGACACTACAGAGGCAAGTAACCTGATAGAGACACCAGTGTTGTGTAGAACCACAAGTAGTAGTATACCTGTGTTGCGTAGGTCTACACGTAGCAATCTAGGCCAAATCCCAGCCCATTGCATGGATAATTAACTAGAGAAAGGTGTTCAGGTCTACAATGTAAATATGTTTGTAAATTTGTGTTTTTCTTATGCAACAATACAATCACTAAGAGTACGTGCCTACAGAGACTTTGTTGTATGAACTTTTGAGCCTTCTTGAACTTTATTACCTTTAAACATGGACCATTAGCCGCTGGACTGGTTGTGACAAAGATTTCTTGTATATACTATTCATCAGCCAATGGTGGAAGGACTAATCACCAAAGTGACTGTTTTTGCATCAATTTTTCATGGTTTTTGTAATTTTTGTTTTGAGACTCTGTTCATTCATTGTTGTCATTGTTCATGTATGTTTAACTTGTGTTTCATCATTCCAAGAGTACTGAAGTTAACCAAGGGGGAGTGTGGCGCCCCAGGGTCTGGTTGCCACAATGCTAACGCTTGGAAGCAAGGGAAGGCACCCACCTGAGGTAAAGCACACACACGCACACAACACCTTCCCAACTCCAGGCCAAAAAGAGGAGCTCTAAAGCCCAGGTCCAGGGCAGGTCCCCCATAAATTCTGTATGTATAATATAATGATCTAGCTCAACCACCATATGTGGGGTGCCGAAGGGAAATTATCTCAAATAATGGTAGTCTATCCTTGGCACACCCCAAAAAAGCTTGAGAAGTAGTTTCTTTGTAAGAAGTGGTTTTTATTCGTGTTGCATTTGAAGACAAAAATCAACGTTTCGACCCACACCGGGTCTTCGTCAGGATTAGGTCTTCTAGTGTTCAAATATCCAAGGAAAGAAGGATATTGTAAGTGGTGGTTATGTAGAGTCTCTGTTTAGGGGAAGCTTCCTGTTGAAGTATACAGCTCAATGCTGATAAGTGGTCATGGTATAAGCCCTAGAGGGGGCTAGGAGAATTATCCGGCATGTGGCTCTTGCCTTGTGTCCAGAGTAACCCAGGTCCTGGGATTGAATGGAAGGCAGGAGCGCCTTCTTAATGGGAGGCAGGAGCGCTCCTGCCTCCCATTCAATCCCAGGACCTGGGTTACTCTGGACACAAGGCAAGAGCCACATGCCGGATAATTCTCCTAGCCCCCTCTAGGGCTTATACCATGACCACTTATCAGCATTGAGCTGTATACTTCAACAGGAAGCTTCCCCTAAACAGAGACTCTACATAACCACCACTTACAATATCCTTCTTTCCTTGGATATTTGAACACTAGAAGACCTAATCCTGACGAAGACCCGGTGTGGGTCGAAACGTTGATTTTTGTCTTCAAATGCAACACGAATAAAAACCCCATAAATTCTGGTCTGGGGGCAGGGTCAGGCAGTTCAGTTCCTAGGAGGATTGTAGAAGAGAGCCTAGAGACAGGAGCCGCACTAGGCTCGTCCTAAGTGACTGACCAGCCTGTGTGGGTGACCCGCAGTAAGGGTCTGAGAAGGTAGAGGAAAGGTGCAAGGAGTGGAGCGGACCCAGCTCACCTCTGCACCTTGTGGAGTACGGACACCGGAGTCTGAGGTCGCAAGGGATTCCATACCCAGCAACCAAAATCGGAGGGCGGGTAATTTCAAGTTGCCCGTCCACCCAGAATAGGTCAGGAGACACAGTCGCCATAGCAAGCTCGGGCAAGTAGCCCAGAGAGAGCTCAAGCCACCTGTCATACGGCCAAGACAAGGAGTGAGGAGGCTCAAGCATAGCTCTAAGCAGCCGAGGCTCACAAACATAGTAGTACAGCAGGGAGGCTCAGCCCTGGCCAGGTGTGGACATCCTAACTTCCTACCAAGCTCCAGACCCGTTACACCACTTGAACTGTACCCTGGATGAACCTGTTTAACCTCAGTAAAGGTAAGGAGACTGTTACCCTTGTGTCCGTCAGTTCCTTGTACGCTAAACCCTGCACTCCCCATCAACTATCCCTTCCATAGACTGCTCATCCTGCGCCTGCAGAACCACATGCTGATTTTAAAAGCCAGCAGTGGAAACTGCCTGAAGGTGCCAATAGCTTTATATTAACACTACCAATACCACAGCTCTGGGGAATAGCCCTACCCATGGAGGGCACAACATCTTGGCTGCCAACCTTCATCATCCCCAGGGGTCTTAACTGCAGCGGCGGCTGTACTGGCCGCAGTCCACAGGTGGCATCACGGCATCTTTTTTTATTTTTGTTTTATTTTTCTTTAATCCTTTTTTACTATTCCCTTTTTACTGTTCGCCCGACGAGGGGATCACGGACCAGGTCGCACTGCAGTGACACTTCAATGCCTCAGATGACAATGTCGAGCCCAGTGGGACGAGGGTACTCGGTACCGGACTGTGTCTGCTGCGGGGGAAGTCACAGGTGGTCCTGGTCCGGTCCGTTTCCCGGGCCCTGGCAAATAAAAGGGGTGTATTTACAGGGGATTGTCAGTCGTGACGCCACCCACCATATGCGGCCAATGATGGGACCGTCGCTGCTGCAGAACCTCCGGGGATGATGGAATGGCAGCTTAGGTGTAATAGTTCCAGTGGGTAGAACTGTATTCCCCGGGCAGTGATGATATAGTCTATTATGGATATGAATGGTGAAGACGGGGTTAAAGGACACACACTCACGTTTAGTAGTCAAAGGTGCAATTCTCCTCTTCTCCTGATGCTGCAGCTTCTTCTAATCCGTGTGCAGAGCTGACAGGCTGGTAGCTCTGTAGGTGGGAGCTCTCTGTTACTGAATGTAGGGCAAAGGTTGCAATCAATACACAGACTCACAGTTTTGCTGTTTTCCAAAGCTTTACTGCAGATGTTGTTGCAGGTTATAGTCCACGGAGTCTGTAATGGGGATAAGCTCTCTTACCACCCTGTCCGGGTCATCAGCTTCCTCGTGTTACGCTGTGTGTGTCCTGGCTGCTGCGTCTAGCTAAGCTGCTGGGACTTCTCACTCTTTCTCTGTGTTCTGCTGGTACCACTTGGCTAGGCAACTTGAGTCCTCTGTGCTGTGCTGACCCCTCTGTGTTGCTTTGCACTGGTACTAGGGGCATCTAGTGATCCCACTGTTTCTGGATTCACTGTGCTGTGGGTGCCAGACACAGTACCGGATCCGGTGTCCGTTCCGTGCGCTCCTCTGGGGCAAGTGAAAGTGTCACTCCAGCTCCCAGACGTATTCCACTGTCTGTAGTTCTCCTGTTCCTCTGACCCTTGCTGGGCCTGCACTAAGTTCTGCACTAACTTGTGCTCTTCACAGCACTGCACCGTGCTGTACGGTCTGAGCTCTCCCTCATGAGCAGGAGTATTTAAGGTAGCAGGTGGTGCTCCCCCTCCTGGCCCAGAGGTGCTAGTGTTTGTCAGTGTGTAGTGGGGAGAGAACCTATGTGGTGTTATTGTGGCATATTAACCCATGGGGTGCCACATTCCCCCTTAGTTAAATACAGTATTCCGGGACTGTAGAAAAACAAGTAACAAACAGTTAAACACAATTAATATTGACATAGACTTAAAAGTGAAAAAGTACAAAAATCACTAGAATGTGAAAAAGAGTCCAAAAAGTCAAAAAGCAGTCTTTCCGGGGGTTTAGTCTATTGCCTCCGGGCTGATACATGTATTCACAAAAAAGTTCTTACCACAACCAGTCCGTGGTATGTATGGTCCATAAATGAATAAGGAGAAAAGTTCAAAGTTCATACAGGATAGTCTCTGTAGGTACTGGGCTTTTTTAACGTTGCAACAACTATATACATTTGTCCACGGGCGTTTCTGCTTAGGAGGCCTGGATTCGCTACACCACCCCCAGGCACTTTCTTTCCCTAACTTAATATACATGGGGGTCAATCCAGTTCCTCCACCCTCTTGGACACAGTCTACCAGGTTCAATTTACTTTACTTTACATTTAAACAAACATATTTACATTACACATATAATGACATTTTACTCTCTGTACCTAACTGGTAACTGACCTTGGGTACTACGCTCTGATCTGCGTAAAACGGGTATACTGCTTGCACGTGGGCTACTAGTATTTGTGGGTATGTACCTACGTGTTGTGCTTGGTACTATGACAGATGGTGATCTGACTGCAGGACTGGCAAGTTCACGAGGACCAGGAATTTGTTCTTCCTCTTCAGATTCTACTTCCAGTTCTTCAAGTCTTGGGTCTTCTCTTGTCTTGCTCTAGCTTGCTGTAGGTTCCTTCTTGCACTTGTTGATACTGTTTCTGATGTTTGGTATCCCAATCTGTTTCTTCTTCTACATCTGTATCTGGTTTTACAATTCCCATTTCTAGATCAATTGGTAATTTACTGGGTCTTGCACGCATAAGGTAGGCTGGAGTGCAGTTTGTAGATCTCACGGGTACATGGTTGTATAGGTCTACCAAGTCAAGTAATTTATCTGTCCACTGGTTTCTTTCTGATTCTGGTAAGGTCTTAACAGTTCAATTACAATATGATTCATCTTCTCGCATAAACCATTTGTTTGAGGGTGATACGTTGTTGTGCGAATCTTCTTACAACCGTACATATTGCAGAATTCCTTGAATAGTTCTGATTCAAAAGCTGGACCTTGGTCTGCAAGGACTTGTTCTGGGTAACCATGTGGTCTACAGAAATGTGTCTGAAATGCTTTTGCTGCCGTCTTTGCTGTCAGATCTTTAACAGGTATCACCACTAAGAAGCGTGAGTAATGGGCCACGATGGTTAAGGCATAGACATAGCCTGACCGGCTTGGTGACAACTTGACGTGGTCTAATGCGACTAGCTCGAGTGGCTGCTTGGTTACTATTGGTTGAAGCGGAGCTTTCTGTGGATCTTTCCTTCTGAGGTTGCATGCGGCACATACTCTACACCAACGTTCAATGGATCTTCTCATGCCAGCCCAATAGAATCTTCCTCTCAGGATTGCTTCTAACTTCTTCCATCCGAAATGACCTGCGCCGTCATGATACGCTTCTAAGACCATCTGAGTGGCTCGCTTGGGCACGATTATCTGCCAGACCAGTTCATGCGTTCTGCAGAGCTTCCCTTGATGCAGGAACAACTTGCCTCTATCTTTCCATAGCTGTATAGCTTCAGCTGGGGCATTCTGATCAGGGTGTGCACGTTGTTGCGTAAGCAATTCTTTCACTAGCTTCACGGCCGGATCATTATCTTGGGCTTCGGCCCATCCGTAGTGTCTTAACGGGTTAAGATTTACTTCCTGCTTTCTTTTGTAGGCACCGGGTTGATAATCTTGTACCTTTGAACGGCCTTCAAACACACCCTAATCATGCCCATCCTAAAAAAAACCTCACTTGACCCTACCTCTGTCTCTAACTATCGCCCCATATCTCTTCTCCCATTCGCCTCTAAGCTACTTGAACAGCACGTCCATTCCGAACTGTCCTCTCACCTCTCCTCGTGCTCCCACTTCGACCGCCTACAGTCCGGCTTCCGACCCCTCCATTCCACCGAAACAGCCCTGACCAAAGTCACAAACGACCTACTGACCGACAAGAACAAACACCACTGCTCCATCCCCCCTCCTCCTTGACCTGTCTGCCGCCTTCGACACGGTTGACCACTCCCTTCTTCTCTGGATCCTGGAATCCCTCGGCATCACCCACCTTGCCCTCTCTTGGATCTCCTCATACCTAGCGGACCGGACCTTCAGCGTCTCCCACTCCCACACCTCTTCCTCACCCTTCCCCCTTTCTGTCGGAGTCCCCCAAGGTTCGGTCCTGGGACCCCTACTTTGCTCCATATACACTCTCGGCCTATGGCAACTCATTGAGTCCCACGGCCTCCAGTACCACCTCTACACCGACGACACCCAAATCTAGCTGTCCGGCCCTGACATCTCCTCCCTACTCTCCAAAATCCCACAATGCCTTTCCGCCATCTCATCCTTCTTCTCTGCTCGCTTCCTTAAACTCAACATGGACAAAACTGAACTCAAAGTCTTCCCCCCAAGAAATTCCCCCCCCCCACTTTCCAACCTATCCATCTGCGTCAATGACTGTGCCCTCTCCCCAGTCCCCCAAGCCAAGTGCCTCAGGGTAATCCTTGACTCCTCCCTATCCTTCAAGCCCCACATCGAGGCCCTCACCACATCCCTCCAGCTCCAGCTCAAGAACATCTCACGGATCCGCTCCTTCCTCACCCACGGAACCGCTAAAACACTCATTCATGCTCTTATCATCTCCCGCCTTGACTACTGCAACCTCCTTCTCAATGGCCTCCCGGCTAACTCCCTTACACCTCTCCAATCTATCCTCTATTCCGCTGCCTGACTAATCTACCTGCCCTCCCGCAACTCCCCTGTCTCCCCCCTCTGCCAAGCCCTTCACTGGCTCCCCACCTCCAAGAGATCCCAATTCAAAACACTAACCATGGCGTACAAAGCCATACACAACCTGGCCCCACCATACATCTCCGACCTGGTCTCCCGATACCTACCCTCACGCAACCTCTGCTCCTCCCAAGAACTCCTCCTCTGCTCCCCCCTCATCACCTCTTCGCACAACCGAGTCCAGGACTTCTCCCGGGCATCTGCCTTACTCTGGAACTCCCTGCCCGAACACGTCAGACACTCTCCTACCCTGAGAAGCTTCAAGTGTCACCTGAAGACTCACCTATTCCATCAAGCCTACAACCTGCCATGAGACCCAGGCGACCGCCCCATATCTGACATTCCCCCATCCTACTGTATCCCAACCCGCACCTCGTAGACTGTGAGCCCTCGTGGACAGGGTCCCTGCCCCTCCTGTACCTGTACGTCCCGATCGCCTAGATTTAGTGTACTTGTTCTTGTCTCCCTTATCCTCATGTAAAGCGCCATGGAACCTAATGGCGCTATATAAATAAATAAATAAATAATAATAATAATAATAATGCTGCTAAAGTTTCCAGTAAAGTACCCGGAGTGAAGTGAACTCGATTCTGCTGCATCTTCATTCGCATGAACTTATTCTTTTACAGAATTGCTGCCCCGGAGGTCCCAGTCCTACCTGAGGAGGACTACACCATCTCAGCCGCAATACCACCGACCTCCGGCGGACTGTGGCAGCGCTGGTGCTACTTCACCAGAAACGGCAGGTGGCGTCATGACAACAAACTTGTAAATAATCCCTTGTACATAAATCCCCTTTTCAAAAGATACCCCAGGACACTAAGTCAGGCGCGGCCGCCTGACAAGCGAGTACCCCAAAGCCTGGGCGCTACAGTAGTATCTTTTTCTGGCATCACTAACAGGATCCCGTGTCCGGTATTACAGGGTACTGTGCGCCTTGAACTTGGACTTGGACTTAAAACAAACTTTTTCCGCCACTGCTTGGCGCCAAAAATGGGTTCCCGTCATTACCGCAGGAGGACCCAAGATGGCGCCGTAGCCATGTACTAAACACCATGTGTTGGCCCGGGTGTGTGCCTCAGCCCCTAGAAGAAGGAGGGCCAAGACAGAGGTGCCAAAAAGTGTGGTCGCCCCGATTGCCATCAATCAATCAGGGGGCAGCCCACAAGAAGTTTCGCGGGAGTGGCTGCTGATAACAAGACAAACCGGAAGAGAAGGACAGAAAGAACAAAGCTCCTTTATACCCGGCAGCAAGACGGCACCCTGGTGGAGAGACGTAGTACGAAAGTTGGAAGAGTCGACTCGAGCCGCACAGGGCGACCCGGCAGCGGCGTCCCTCTTAACCTTAGAGGGGGATGCCGACTACTGGCGGGATGCCTTCGGATGGCTCTGCCAAGAGATGGAGGATACTCTGACTTGGGTGTGCCAGTGGTGGAGTGCAGAGAGAACCTTCGAATTGGCCTCTATGAGAGAGGACCGCGCAGCATGTGAAAGGGCAGTAGCCGAACGCGCAGTTCAGGACTATTGCGCCTCCCTGCCACCAGTCCAGAACCGGGACACGGGAGTCCAAACTGAACCCCCGACTTCACCACCGGTCCGGGCCAGCAGTTGTCTCCGGCTGGAGGCAGTGCGGGTATCCCACACCGCACCAGAAGTAGAGGTCGAGGAGGAGTTCGCTGACGATGACACCGACGAGGAACTGGAGGATGCAGAGGGAGCCTCGGGAGGGAGAACTCCAGAAGCAGCATGGTGGACCGCATGGCAGCGGCACCAACAAGGAGTTCCCACCATCTTGAGCTTCGTGGAGACAAGAGCAACACGACGAGTCCCAATCGGCAACTTCGCCACCCCCACAGTACCAGTTGCTGCAATGTTCCTGGCCAGCTATGAACAAACGAGATCAAGTGGTGATGCAAAGGCGACGAGAGGACTGGTACCAGCGAGAGCAAGCGACAAGGCGACTCCGCAAGGAAGCCAGAGCTCAGCCCCTACTTCCACTAGAACTCCGCAAATCAGGAACAGTCATCTCCGTCTACCAGGAGGACGGTTGGGGGTTCGTATGAGAACCTGGACTAATTGACAATGTCTTTTTCTCCCGGAGAGATGTAGAATCGTACTTGCGGAAAGGACATCCATGGCGAGATCTGTACAGAGGTGAGCAAGTAACCCATGAACGGTACCCCGGCTGGTTAGGCTAGTTCGCTATACGGATTTCCCGTTGTCCAGATAACCCTCGTTAAACTGTAGACATTGTATTTGCAAGAGACTTCCGTAGCGAGACATTGTCCTGTATATAGCCCCTACCTTTCCAACAACAAGCCCCTCATTTTTGCTTTCCCTTTTTGCAAGTTTCCAAGCATAATGAGTGTGTCCCCTTTAATTATATCTTTGGCTGAAGACTAAGTGACTTTTTATTTGAACTGTCCTACCCCTGTTGAATAATGTGTGCTGAGTAAATAGCGGCCCAGCAGTAATAATACACACTGGACTGTGCTGGACTAAAAATTATTGCTGGGCCCGCATAGCTAGTACCGGTTCCGTTGGGCCGAGGTAATAATGTTTATATATATATATGTGAAACGTTTAAAGAATGTGCCTCCCAGAAATGGGAAGAAATCTAAACCTGTTAGTTGTAAATAGTTACCCGTTGGTGTTAATGAATATATAAAAATGTTTTTCACTTCCCGGTAGACAGGTACTAATACTCGCGGACGAGTATATTCAATCAAGGGAGTATGTGGCGCCCCGCTATGCAGACGTCACAGAGGTGTACTGCATCCATAAAAGCGGTGCAGATACTCCAGCTAAAAGCAGATTCTAGGATGGTGGGTGGAACCCATAGACCAGCACCCCACACTAGATCACACAGTGGGAGGTACCCGGGAGGGAATAAAACCACCTCCAGGGGGAACTAGTGAGAGTTCAGGCAGTGAGCCTGAAGGAGAAAGGGGGTCTCTCGGCTGAGGGACCCGGGAAAGACTAAGGACAGATCCCAGGCGCAGACAGCCAGTTGGGGAAGAAAGGACTTGAGAAGGTGTAACCACAACAGTTTACCGGGCACCGGAGCCCGCACCTGTGGGATCCTCCAAGAACCACAGAGAATACGGCGATCTGAGGAGTATATATACTGCCCAGGCTCTTAAGCAACCAAAAGATAGGTAACCTGACCGGAGCGAAGAGAGAAAGACAGCAGGAGGTCAGGTTCGCTTTATGGGATCAGACTTCACACAAATTACTGGGAAGCAGAAATGAATTGACGGAGAAAAGGCACACACTGAGGGTTCCATCATACCACCTGGGATCCGCTTGCAGCCACCCGTTAGCTACTTGTCATTATAACATCTTACTGAACTGAGAACTGTAACTAAAGCTGCTAAAGTTTCCAGTAAAGTACCCGGAGTGAAGTGAACTCGACTCTGTTGCATCTTCCTTTGCATGAACTTATTCTTTTACAGAATTGCTGCCCCGGAGGTCCCAGTCCTACCTGCGGAGGACTACACCATCTCAGCTGCAATACCACCGACCTCCAGCGGACTGTGGTGGCGCTGGTGCTACTTCACCAGAAACTGCAGTTGGCGTCACGACAACAAATTTGTAAATAATCCCTTGTGCATAAATCCCCTTTTCAAAAGATACCCCAGGACACAGAGTCAGGCGCGGACGCCATCCCCCGTGACAAGAGTTAACTCTTGCCGCCTGACACCCGAGTACCCCAAAACCTGGGCGCTACATCTACACCCTTGACCCTCCTGTACAATACACCTCCCTTGTCAAATGCAACACATCATGAGCATAAGGCCATATACATCGCCATAATGTTGACGTCTGACCACAAGGTATGGCCAAAGACATAGGTCACATTAATCAAATCATGGTTGTTACCAACTCTATACAATTACATTATACATGTACCCCATCCTTTGTGTCTTATTCTCAAAATATCATGCAACGCAGCAGACTATTGAATACTCATCATGTCCAAGAGACATCCCTGGTGTTTTGTGAATGCCGGATCTTTGAAGCAGACATTCGCAGAAGCCACACGCCCACTCCACATCTGAGTTTGGCCTTAGAAGTCCCATTGTGTGTGGTAAACGACAGTACTATGTGGCCACAATTCAGATGATCCCCGCAACTAAAGACACGCATCATTCAAACATGACACTGTATGGCAAAGGCAAAATGGCTTGTGAATGAGGATAGGGTTTTGTGTGACAAAACATTCATGCATCCATTTGCCAGTACACAATAGAAAATTTTAACAAAAACTTCTAGAGTAAATACATACCCCACCATTTGGGCGTGAGCTACACTACACAATAACGATCCATAATGATAAGGTGCTCTAAATGCAACACAGCCATATCACAGTTTATGTTTGCACATCAGTACTTACTTAATGACTCTGGGCAGCAAGCGTGGCCTACCTCAGTCATGAGCTCTTTTTATATGGTAACCAATCAGACAGCAGCGGCATCTTGTAATCGACGTAGCTACTTGGACGTATGCAGGTGCGACCAATGATTATGTGCCATTGCGCTTTCTTGATTGGTCAGGTTGTGTTTAAATATGCACGTGCTTGGGCGCCACCCCTGCTCCGACTTGAATATGCATTGTGCTAGTAGCGTCTCATCACAAGATCTCTGTTGGACAGATGGTAAGTAACACGACATGCTATAGGGCACTCCTGTACGTTATTTTCTGTGTGCTGCAGACCCATATGTTGGCAGATGTTTTGGCGCCTTATGTACAGCTTCATGTAGCATCCTGTAGAAGTGTATTTAGCGACATGTATGCATCGTAACTACACTCCGTGTCCTGTAGCACACATAATGTTCTGGGAGATCGTTGCCAGGACATGTGTACTACAGCACTATGTTTATACATAAATATGTGTGTATCTCATGAGTGTGTGTTTTAATGTAGTTTGTAAGCCCATGTGTGGCATTTGTAATAACAGACCTTGCCATATTTCCCTGCAGTGGCCCAAAATACATATAGCACCAGGCATGTACAGCATGCCCCATGTATGGACACATGTTAAGGCCAATAATGATTCTACATAGCCAAGCTGACTACCAGAACACATGTAATTAGTCTTGCTGGACAAGGGGTGGCCACACAGAGTAGGGTGTCACCAGTGATGGCCATGTATTTATTTGCATGACACAATTATATGGTTTTTTTTCAGATGGCTGGGTATCACGATTTTGTGTCACAGCTCCTCACCATGTACCAGGAACATGAATGCCTGTGGCGGGTGTCGCTGCCTGAATATCATGACCAGGCAGCGAGGGCGGTGGAGCTGGCAACCGGCTCCAACCCACTAAGAACTGGACAGCGGCCATGGTTGCAGGGAACATCAAATGCCTGCGCACCGTCTTCACCAAGACCCACAAAAAGTGGCTTGAGGCCCGGTCCGGGGCTGGAGCTGAGGAGGTCCCTAGGCCACAGAAGCATAAATCTTACAAACCAAAAAGCTATGTTGCTCAGTTGAATTTTAATAAATTTTAAACATAAAAGTGTGGGTCAATTATTATTCAACCCCTAGGTTTAATATTTTGTGGAATAACCCTTGTTTGCAATTACAGCTAATAATCGTCTTTTATAAGACCTGATCAGGCCGGCACAGGTCTCTGGAGTTATCTTGGCCCACTCCTCCATGCAGATCTTCTCCAAGTTATCTAGGTTCTTTGGGTGTCTCATGTGGACTTTAATCTTGAGCTCCTTCCACAAGTTTTCAATTAGGTTAAGGCCAGGAAACTGACTAGGCCACACCATCACCTTGATTTTTTCCCTCTTGAACCAGGCCTTGGTTTTCTTGGCTGTGTGCTTTGGGTCGTTGTCTTGTTGGAAGATGAAATTACAACCCATCTTAAGATCCTTGATGGAGGAGCGGAGGTTCTTGGCCAAAATCTCCAGGTAGGCCGTGCTATCCATCTTCCCATGGATGCGGACCAGATGGCCAGGCCCCTTGGCTGAGAAACAGCCCCACAGCATGATGCTGCCACCACCATGCTTGACTGTAGGGATGGTATTCTTGGGGTCGTATGCAGTGCCATCCAGTCTCCAAACGTCACGTGTGTGGTTGGCACCAAAAATCTCGATCTTGGTCTCATCAGACCATAGAACCTTGAACCAGTCTGTCTCAGAGTCCTCCAAGTGATTATGAGCAAACTGTAGACGAGCCTTGACATGACGCTTTGAAAGTAAAGGTACCTTAGGGGCTCGTCTGGAACGGAGACCATTGCGGTGGAGTACGTTACTTATGGTATTGACTGAAACCAATGTCCCCACTGCCATGAGATCTTCCCGGAGCTCCTTCCTTGTTGTCCTTGGGTTAGCCTTGACTCTTCGGACAAGCCTGGCCTCTGCACAGGAGGAAACTTTCAAAGGCTGTCCAAGCTGTGGAAGGCTAACAGTAGTTCCATAAGCCTTCCACTTCCGGATGATGCTCCCAACAGTGGAGACAGGTAGGCCCAACTCCTTGGAAAGCGTTTTGTACCCCTTGCCAGCCTTGTGACCCTCCACGATCTTGTCTCTGATGGCCTTGGAATGCTCATTTGTCTTTCCCATGTTGACCATGTATGAGTGCTGTTCACAAGTTTGGGGAGGGTCTTAAATAGTCAGAAAAGGCTGGCAAAAGAGATAATTAATCCACACGTGAAGCTCATTGTTCTTTGTGCCTGAACTACTTCTTAATACTTTAGGGGGACCAAACAGAATGCTGGTGGTTTGAGGGGTTGAATAATAAATGACCCTCTAAATTAACTTTTAACGCTTTAAAAAAAAAAAAATTAAAAAATCTTTTTGGCTGCAGTGCATTTCCCACTTCCAGGCTGATCTACAGTCCAAATGTCACAATGCCAAGTTAATTCCGCATGTGTCAACCACCTAAATCTGCAGGGGGTTGAATATTACTTGTAGGCACTGTATCTATATACTGCCCAGGCTCTTAAGCAACCAAAAGAGGGTACCAGGCACCACTTGAGGTTCGGTGGCCAGCAGAAGGTAACCCGATGGGAGCGAGGAGAGTGAGAGACAGGAGGAGTTCAGATTCGCTGTATGGAATCAGACTTCATACAAATTACTGGGAAGCAGGAAGGAAAATACGGGAGAGAGAGGCTCACTCCAAGGGTTCCATGCTACCACCTGGGATCCGCTTGCAGCCACCTGTTACTTATAATAATAATAATAATATTTATTCATTTATATAGCACTATTAATTCCATAGCACTTTACATACATGAGTAATACTGTCTCTCTTGGAGCTCACAATCTAAACATCCTATCAGTATGTCTTTACAATGTGGGAGGAAACTGGAGTGCCCGGAGGAAACCCACGCAAACATGGGGAGAACATACAAACTCCTTGCAGATGTTGTCCTTAGTGTCCTTGCTGGGAATTGAACCCAGGATCTCAAGACCCCAGTGCTGCAAAGGCTACAGTGCTAACCACTTGTGCCACCGTGCTGCCCCTACTTGTTGTTATAACATCTTGCTGAACTGAGAACTGTAACCAATTCTGCTAAAGTTTCCAGTAAAATACCCAGAGTGAAATGAACTCGACTCTGCTGCATCTTCCTTTGCTGAACTTATTCCTTTCACAGGAGTGCTGCCCCGGAGGTCCAGTCCTGCCTGTGGAGGACTACACCATTTCAGCCACAATGCCACCAACCTCCGGTGGACTGTGGCGGCGCTGGTGCAACCCACCAGAAACTGCAGGTGGCGTCACGAAAACAAACTGTAAATAATCCCTTGTATATAAAAACACCTTTTTCAAAAGATACCCCAGGACACGGAGTCAGGCGCGGCCGCCATCCCCCGTGACAACCAGATAGTTAACCCTTGCCGACTGACCCCCGAGTACTCCAAAGCCTGGGTGCTAAAATTGCCTCATACTCACCACGCAGCATGGCAATCCTGGCATGAAGATCCACAATCTGCCCTGGGGACTTGTGCTTCAGGTCCGCTATTTTTTTTATTGTCTGCTTGCGGGTTCTCTCCACCCCCAGTTTCTGCAGCAGGGCCCGCTGTATCCGCCCTCAGTATGCTGCACTTGAGCAGCCGTGGGTGCCGGTGATGCTGGTGACACCAATAGTCATGGCGGTCACACAGGTCTATGAGAAGCATCAGCTCTGCCAGGCCCCATGTGGCAGCGCGCTGTGCGGTGGCCATGACTGTTCTCCTATGTGCAGGGGAGGGGCAGGCACCTGGCAGGCAGGGAGTAATGAAAATAAACGCCATGACGTCACCACGCACATTGGCCGTCTGTGAAGCGGGAGCAGCGTAATATAGCCATCAACATCACCAAATTCCCAAACGATTGCAGTGCGTTGCCCATGCCACCCATGTGCGATGTGCAGGACAACATCTGAGCTGTCATGTGTGGCAGTATAGTGGACACAGTGCAACTTCAAATACACGTGCCCAGCATAGCTTGCGCTATTGAATGCGCGCTTAATTGGACTGATGTAGTGGATGGTTGTGTAGGTGAAGATGTGTGTGGTGCTGAAGTAACAGCTCTTCAAATTGGCACCCTGTGAAGTAACAGTCAATGGAAACACAGTAGCCACCACCAATCATCGCTGATGGGGCGCAGACTCCACCACACTGTGGCACGCCTCCGGGAAATCAATAGACGACGCAGATTCCATCACTATCGCCCGTTCACACGCCAAAAGCCGGGAATGTCGCCTTCATGATTACCTCTGATTTTGGAGCAGTGCTCTGTAATTGGAACCAGGCGACAGATTTTTTATCGCCGCCAAATTCCCAAATTACACGACGCAACTGGGAGGCAATTTGACGGCGATTGTGCCAGGGCGACATATTGCCAGACAGATTCCTCGCTGCGGTTGCGGCGTGTAACCTTTAGACAGATACTGACTGCTGACACATCATGCAGCTTTTGGAAAAGCCTCATTTATTATATTGACTAGTAAAAAGGCCCGATGCAATTGCATCGAGAGCGGGGTGAAATGAATTGTGTGTATACAGGCGGGTCAGTGGGTAGCAGAGTATACAGTGGGCTGTGTGGGTAGCACAGTATACAGGCGGGTCTGTGGGTAGGAGATTATACCGGCGGCTCTGTGGGTAGCAGAGTATAGAGAAGACTCTGTGGGTAGCAGAGTATACAGGCGTGTGTGGTGGTGGCGGCAGAGTATACAGGCGTGTGTGGTGGTGGCGGCAGAGTATACAGGCGTGTGTGGTGGTGGTGGCAGAGTATACAGGCGTTGTGTGGTGGTGGCGGCAGAGTATACAGGCGTGTGTGGTGGTGGCGGCAGAGTATACAGGCGTGTGTGGTGGTGGCGGCAGAGTATACAGGCGTCTGTGGTGGTGGTGGCAGAGTATACAGGCGTCTGTGGTGGTGGCGGCAGAGTATACAGGCGTCTGTGGTGGTGGCGGCAGAGTATACAGGCGTCTGTGGTGGTGGCGGCAGAGTATACAGGCGTCTGTGGTGGTGGCGGCAGAGTATACAGGCGTCTGTGGTGGTGGTGGCGGCAGAGTATACAGGCATCTGTGGTGGTGGCGGTGGCAGAGTATACAGGCGTGTGTGGCGGTGGCAGAGTATACAGGCGAGTGTGGCGGTGGCAGAGTATACAGGCGAGTGTGGCGGTGGCAGAGTATACAGGCGTGTGTGGCGGTGGCAGAGTATACAGGCGTCTGTGGCGGCAGAGTATACAGGTGTCTGTGGCGGCAGAGTATACAGGCGTCTGTGGTGGTGGGAGAGTATACAGGCATGTGTGGCGGTGAGAGAGTATACAGGCGTGTGTGGCGGTGAGAGAGTATACAGGCGTGTGTGGCGGTGAGAGAGTATACAGACGTGTGTGGCAGAGGCAGAGTATACAGGCGAGTGTGGCGGCGGCAGAGTATACAGGCGTCTGTGGTGGTGGCGGCAGAGTATACAGGCGTCTGTGGTGGTGGTGGCGGCAGAGTATACAGGCGTCTGTGGTGGGTGGCGGTGGCAGAGTATACAGGCGTGTGTGGCGGTGGCAGAGTATACAGGCGAGTGTGGCGGTGGCAGAGTATACAGGCGAGTGTGGCGGGTGGCAGAGTATACAGGCGTGTGTGGCGGTGGCGGCAGAGTATACAGGCGTCTGTGGCGGCAGAGTATACAGGCGTCTGTGGTGGTGGCAGAGTATACAGGCGTCTGTGGTTGTGGGAGAGTTTAGAGGCGTGTGTGGCGGTGGGAGAGTATACAGGCGTCTGTGGTGGTGGCAGAGTATACAGGCGTCTGTGGTTGTGGGAGAGTTTAGAGGCGTGTGTGGCGGTGGGAGAGTATACAGGCGTGTGTGGCGGTGAGAGAGTATACAGGCGTGTGTGGCGGTGAGAGAGTATACAGACGTGTGTGGCAGAGGCAGAGTATACAGGCGAGTGTGGCGGTGGCAGAGTATACAGGCGTCTGTGGTGGTGGTGGCGGCAGAGTATACAGGCGTCTGTGGTTGTGGGAGAGTTTAGAGGCGTGTGTGGCGGTGGGAGAGTATACAGGCGTGTGTGGCGGTGAGAGAGTATACAGGCGTGTGTGGCGGTGAGAGAGTATACAGACGTGTGTGGCAGAGGCAGAGTATACAGGCGAGTGTGGCGGTGGCAGAGTATACAGGCGTCTGTGGTGGTGGTGGCGGCAGAGTATACAGGCTTCTGTGGTGGTGGTGGCGGCAGAGTATAGAGGCGTCTGTGGTGGTGGTGGCAGCAGAGTATAGAGGCGTCTGTGGTGGTGGTGGCGGCAGAGTATAGAGGCGTCTGTGGTGGTGGTGGCGGCAGAGATATACAGGCGTCTGTGGTGGTGGTGGCGGCAGAGTATACAGGCGTCTGTGGTGGTGGTGGCGGCAGAGTATACAGGCGTCTGTGGTGGTGGTGGCGGCAGAGTATACAGGCGTCTGTGGTGGTGGTGGCGGCAGAATATACAGGCGTCTGTGGTGGTGGTGGCAGCAGAGTATACAGGCGTCTGTGGTGGTGGTGGCGGCAGAGTATACAGGCGTCTGTGGTGGTGGTGGCGGCAGAGTATACAGGCGTCTGTGGTGGTGGTGGCGGCAAAGTATACAGGCGTCTGTGGTGGTGGTGGCGGCAGAATATACAGGGTCTGTGGTGGTGGTGGCGGCAGAGTATACAGGCGTCTGTGGTGGTGGTGGCGGCAGAGTATACAGGCGTCTGTGGTGGTGGTGGCGGCAGAGTATACAGGCATCTGTGGTGGTAGTGGCGGCAGAGTATACAGGCGTCTGTGGTGGTGGTGGCGGCAGAGTATACAGGCGTCTGTGGTGGTGGTGGCGGCAGAGTATACAGGCGTCTGTGGTGGTGGTGGCGGCAGAGTATACAGGTGTCTGTGGTGGTGGTGGCGGCGAGAGTATACAGGCGTCTGTGGTGGTGGTGGTGGCGGCAGAGTATACAGACGTCTGTGGTGGTGGTGGCGGCAGAGTATACAGGCGTCTGTGGTGGTGGTGGCGGCAGAGTATACAGGCGTCTGTGGTGGTGATGGCGGCAGAGTATACAGGCGTCTGTGGTGGTGGTGGCGGCAGAGTATACAGGCGTCTGTGGTGGTGGTGGCGGCAGAGTATACAGGCGTCTGTGGTGGTGGTGGCAGAGTATACAGGTGTCTGTGGTGGTGGCAGAGTATACAGGCGTCTGTGGTGGTGGCAGAGTATACAGGCGTCTGTGGTGGTGGCAGAGTATACAGGCGTCTGTGGTGGTGGCAGAGTATACAGGCGTCTGTGGTGGTGGCAGAGTATACAGGCGTCTGTGGTGGTGGCAGAGTATACAGGCGTGTGTGGTGGTGGCAGAGTATACAGGCGTCTGTGGTGGTGGCGGCAGAGTATACAGGCGTCTGTGGTGGTGGCGGCAGAGTATACAGGCGTCTGTGGTGGTGGCAGAGTATGGTGGTGGTAGAGTATACAGGCGTCTGTGGTTGTGGGAGAGTATACAGACGTGTGTGGCGTGGCAGGTATACAGGCGAGTGTGGCGAGTGGCAGAGTATACAGGCGAGTGTGTGGTGAGATGATGGGTGGCGACAGGTGCGTGGCAGAGTATACAGGCGGTGAGAGTTGTGAGTGTGGCGGTGGCAGAGTGTACAGGCGTCTGTGGTTGGTGGCAGAGTATACAGGCGAGTTGTGGCTGGTGGCAGAGTGTACAGGCGTTGTGGTGGTGGCAGAGTATACAGGCGTGTGTGGTGGTGGCAGAGTATACAGGCGTCTGTGGTGGTGGTCGGCAGAGTATACAGGCGTCTGTGGTGGTGGCGGCAGAGTATACAGGCGTCTGTAGGTGGGTGGCGGGCAGAGTATACAGGCGTCTGTGGTGGTGGCGGCAGAGTATACAGGCGTCTGTGGTGGAGAGTATAGAGGGTGTGTGGCAGAGTATACAGGCGTGTGTGGCGGTGGAGAGTATACAGAGTGTGTGGCGGGCAGAGTATACAGGCAGTTGTGGCTGGGGGAGAGTATACAGACGTGTGTGGCGGTGGGAGAGTATACAGACGTGTTGTGGCGGTGGGAGAGTATACAGACGTGTGTGGCGGATGGCAGAGTATACAGGCAGTTGTGGGTGGGCAGAGTATACAGAGTGTGTGGTGGTGGGAGAGTATACAGACGTTGTGTGGCGGTGGGAGAGTATACAGGCGTGGGTGGCGGTCGTGGCAGAGTATACAGCGTTGTGGCGGTGGCAGAGTAATACAGGCGTGTGTGGTGGTGGGAGAGTATACAGGCGTGTGTGGTGGTGGCAGAGTATACAGGCGTGTGTGGCGGTGGCAGAGTATACAGGCGTGTGTGGCGGTGGCAGAGTATACAGGTGTGTGTGGTGGTGGCAGAGTATACAGGCGTGTGTGGTGGTGGCAGAGTATACAGGCGTGTGTGGTGGTGGCAGAGTATACAGGCGTGTGTGGTGGTGGCAGAGTATACAGGCGTGTGTGGCGGTGGGAGAGTATACAGGCGTGTGTGGCGGTGGCAGAGTATACAGGCGTGTGTGGCGGTGGCAGAGTATACAGGAGTCGGTTGGGGGGGGGATGCTGCAGCACCAGCCCTATAGTAGCCTGCGGGTGAGGAGGGGGGGGTCAGGGAGCACCGTCGCCGCTGCATGAGCGGTGATGAGGGCCGCAGCGGCGCTCGGTGGGTCTTACCTGGGCTGATCCGCCGGCGTGCATATGGCGCCGCCCCTTAGCTCACGGCGGCGGTGAAAATGAGCGGTGGCCCTTTATGAGGGGTGAGGAGGGCCGGCGCGCCGCTCGGTGAGCACTGGAGACTGCGGGTGGGCAGGGAGCACCGGCGCCCCTGCATGATCGGTGAGGAGGGCCGGCGCGGCGCTGGGTGAGCACTGGAGACTGCGGGTGGGCAGGGAGCAGCGGCGCCCCTGTATGATCAGTGAGGAGGGCCGCAGCGCCGCTCGGTGGTCAGCGGAGAGTGCGGGTGGGCAGGGAGCACCTGCGCCCCTGCGCCCCTGCATGATCGGTGAGGAGGGCCGGCGCGGCGCTGGGTGAGCACTGGAGACTGCGGGTGGGCAAGGAGCACCGCGCACCTGTATGATCAGTGAGGAGGGCCGCAGCGCCGCTCGGTGGTCAGCGGAGAGTGCGGGTGGGCAGGGGGGGGTGGTCAGGGAGCACCTGCGCCCCTGCCTGATCGGTGATGAGGGCCGCCGCGGCGCTTGGTGGGCAGCGGACACTGCTCGCGATGTGTACACATCGCCCCAGAGTGCTCGCCTGGTTTCAGAGCAGTGCTGAGAAACCAGGCGACCACTCTAAGGCGTCGATATCGCCTCATTATCGCCCCTTTACACTAGGCGACGCACCGGCGATGTTGGCAATGATAGGCCATGCCCCTGCGTCGCCTATGAAATCGCTGCCGATATGGCCAGGTGTGATGGTATCCTAATACAAGCATTTTTTTCCGAAAGTGTCCCCCCTATTTCCTTATAGCTTGTAAGCTTGTGAGCAGGGCCCCACTCCTCCTGTAAATAGCGAACTATGTGTTACCTTGTATTGTCTTTATTGTCTGTACTAGTCACTGCCTAATTGTAAAGTGCTGCAAAATAGTTTGGCGCTATATAAATAAAGTTTTTATTATTATCCTGTGTCCTGTTTTTATTATATAAAGTATTGGGATAACAGGATTGTCATATACATGTACACGGGTTGACATTACTTATCTGAGGAAAGACCTGCAGTTTCCACTACTAATATAATAACGTCTAATGTAGTTATTGTGGGTTTCTATGAACAGAGGGAGCAAACATGTGCTTCCTTCACGTGATGGCCGGTGCTAAGACCCAGAAGAAGACTTCAGAAATTCAGAGTCAGAAAAGCCAGCAAACTTCCATTGGCTGAATGATAGTAGGCAGGGTTGTGGTTTAGAATAGTAAATAGGCTTTGTCCGGCTGAGCATTCAGTCTGAGGGAGTGAAGAGAGCAGCAGGCTGCCAGGTAAGCCGTAGAGAATACTATACATTAGATTGGTAAGGCTGCAACTTGCCAAAGACACTTATTCTAACCAGCCAGGGACATTTCACTCTGACCTTACAAAGGCTTGTATTCTAAACTGTTACAAAGGCTTGTGTTTTAAACTTGCGGATAAACCTTTACTGTCCAGCCAGAGACGCCTATCCCTGACCTGCCAGAGACACCTATCCCTGACCTGCCAGAGACACCTATCCCTGACCTGCCAGAGACACCTATCCCTGACCTGCCAGAGACACCTATCCCTGACATGCCAGAGACACCTATCCCTGACTGCCAGAGACACCTATCCCTGACCTGCCAGAGACACCTATCCCTGACGTGCCAGAGACACCTATCCCTGACGTGCCAGAGACACCTATCCCTGACGTGCCAGAGACACCTATCCCTGACGTGCCAGAGACACCTATCCCTGACGTGCCAGAGACACCTATCCCTGACGTGCCAGAGACACCTATCCCTGACGTGCCAGAGACACCTATCCCTGACGTGCCAGAGAGACACCTATCCCTGACGTGCCAGAGACACCTATCCCTGACGTGCCAGAGACACCTAATCCCTGACGTGCCAGAGACACCTATCCCTGACGTGCCAGAGACACCTATCCCTGACGTGCCAGAGACACCTATCCCTGACCTGCCAGAGACACCTATCACTGGGCTGCCACAGGTGCGTATCCCGGGCTGCCAGTGGCACCTATCCCAACCTGCCAGAGGGTATTATTCTGACCAGCCTGAAGGTCTTATCCTGACCTGCGAGAGACACCTCTACTAATCTGCCAGAGACACCTCTAAAGGTACCTTTACACGCCGCCACTATCCCTGGCAACCGGTATCAACCACACGTGCACGCGCAGGTTTTTAACAGTTGCTAACGATCGCCGATACCGCATGTACACGCCGCCATTGCGTAGCCAACTGAAGGTATCGTGGTTCCCCGGAAGTTCCTACAGATCCTGCGGATAACTTGCTGTTGAATACCATCGCCGCTTCACACGCCGCTATCCACAAAGGAATATGGGCGTACATCTTTCGCGCCACAAGTACATAGGCATGACAGAGTTGTGTATTCCGTGACGCTAACACGCTGATTGGACAACGCAATAGCGTCATGATTGGCCAGCCTGCGCAGGAAGGCTGGTTAATACATGACGCCATTGCAATTGTGTAGTGTGAATGGACGGCTCTTTAAATATGGCGCCCTGTGAAGGGACAGCCAATGGTTACACAGTGGCCCCCACCAATCATCGCTGATGGGTCGCGGTATCCATGAGGCTGTGGCACGCCCCTGGGAAATCACTAGGGGACGCTGATTCCATCCCTGTCCCCCGTTTACACGCCACTACCATGGCAATTGTCCCTTTGTGTTGCCTTGGATTTTTGAACACGGCTCGGAAACCGCTACCCGAAGCAACTGCGAGAAACCCGATCACTTTCCCAAATTACACGCTGCCACTTCGTAGCAATTTCAAGGCAACAGACTCAAAAATCCCCATTGCCAGGCAGTTGCTACCATGCAGTGGCGGCGTGTAAAGGTACCTTAATGACCTTCCAGAGACACCTTTAGGGTACCTTTACACGCCGCTACTGGCGGGTGGCTACAACTGGATACATGCGAGAAATGTAGCTTGCACCGGCAATTCACCCCGTGGTAGCGGCGTGTGAAGACGGTTGTAGCCACCCGGCAGTAGCGGCACCTGTTTCCGAGCACTGCCATGAAACAGGTGGCTACACAGCCGATTGTATCGGCGTGTAAAGAAGCAACAGAAGGGATGTCTGGACACCAGGCTATGTACCTGGTATGTAGCTGGGGCGTGACACAGGCTCCGGGTTACCGCGCCCCATCAGCGATCATTGGAGGAAGCTCCTACATTACGATTGGTTGTTGCTGCATAGGGCGGCATATTTAAAGAGCTGACCAGCCACACTACACAATTGCTCGAGCGTCATGTATTAATCAGCCTCCTGCGATGCCTGTCCAATCATGATGTTCTTGCTTTGTCCTATCAGCGTATGGAATTCTTGTAATCCACAATTGTGGCACGACTATGTGTTGTCCCTGCTGCACCAGGTCCGCCCATATTAGCTTGTTGTAGCGGTGTGTAAATGAGGTAAGGTGCTCGGCAGAAGGTAACTTGAGACACCCGGCGGTGTATCTAGAGATAGATGTAACCTACTGTAGCGCACCTTGTTGCGGCGTGTAAAGGTGGTGCGATTACCGTTTGCAACCGTTTGTGCGTGCTCGAGCACGTGAAGTAGCTGGTTGTATCCACCCGCCAGTAGCAGCGTGTAAAGGTACCCTTACTGACTTACCAGAGACACTTAGGGTATGTGCACATCTGACGTTTTGTGGGCTGGTTTTGACCGGTTTCCGTCGGCGGTTCCCGCTGAGTTTTATGTTAATTTATGTTAATCCTACCCACCGGTTGGATTAACATGCTAGTCAATGGAGTTTAGAAAACGCTGTGTACATTACAACGTTTTTTGTCTGGTCGATTTCAGTTTATTCACGGGTTTCCGACCGGTTGTCAAAGATAGAGCAAGCGACTTCTTTTCAGCGTTTTTCCAGCGGTTCCAGCTGAACAAGTGCACCAAAGACCAGTCTGGAAAACGCTAAGAAAAACGCCGGGGAAATCGCCAAGAACACGCTGGACAAACGCTGATAACCTGATCGCAAATCGTTAGCAAAACGCTAACAAAACCAGGGACACTGCCGAGTTCAGAAAACTCAGTTCTGCCATTCTCCACCGGTTCCCGGTCGTTCTGCACAGATGCAGAAACGACTGATGTGCACATACCCTTATCCTGCCAGAGAAACCTATCATGACTTTTCTGAAAAATCGGCCCTGACCTGCCAGAGGCCTTTGTTTGTGGTGCTGAAGTAGCTTTATACACCTTCATACTATTACAAAAAATACTTGGCACACAAAAATATTTATATTGCTGTGTTTATTTGGTGATAAATCAGAAAAAACATATTTTTTTTCTGATTTATCACCAAATAAACACAGCAATATAAAATATTTTTGAGTGCCAATTTTTTTTTCTAAGAGAAACCTTTACTGACCTGCCAAAGAAACGTTTAAGACCTGTCAGAGACACCGATCCTGACCTTCAAGAGACACTTATATTGACCTCCTAGAGACACCTATATTGACCTGCAAGAGACACGTATACTGACCTACTAGAGACACATATCATGACCTGCCGGAAACACCTATATTGCCTTGCCAGAGACAACCATAGAGGTCTGCATGAGACACCTATTCTGACCTGCAAGTCACATATCCTGACCTGCCAAAAACATCTATTCTGGTCTGTAGAACCTTAATCCTGACCTGTCATGGAAACCTATCCTGATTTGCCAGAGACAACCACATTCTAATGATTTACCAGCAACACTTAGGGTACCTTTATACGCCGCAACCGCGGGAGACATTTTTGACGGCGATATGTTACCCTAGAATTATCGCCGTCAAATTGCCTCCCAATTGCGGCGTGTAATTGGGGAATTTGGCGGCGATATGTCGCCTCGCCACTGTCGGCTGATTTCAGGGTAGTGCTCTGAAATCAGGCGACCGTGACGAGGCGACATATCATGAGCGGCCAGAGACTGCTCCCCCTGAGCGGCCAGGACTGCTCCCCCTGAGCGGCCAGGACTGCTCCCCCTGAGCGGCCAGGGACTGCTCCCCCTGAGCGGCCAGGGACTGCTCCCCCTGAGCGGCCAGGGACTGCTCCCCCTGACTGACCAGATAAACGTTCCCTGACCAGCCAGAGACACCTCCCCTTGTCGGTCAGTAACGCCTCCCCTATCTGGCTGGAAAAGTCTCCACAGGCCAGTCAGAAGCCTACAGCGACTGGCAAGAGTCAGCTAAATTATTCTGATCTGCTAGCAACACCAATACTGCCCTGCCAGAGACACCTACATTATACATACATTATAATGACCTACCATCTTTTTTTCACAATGCAAATCTCTATAAAATGCACAGATTACATACAAATAAACTGTTTATGGCCCCTTTCACACTTTTGTTTTTTTGAAAATGCGGCAGATCCGGCAGATTTACCCCATCTGCTGCCTAATGGCTGCAATTGCGACACACTTGCGGCAAGCCCCTTGCATTATCTATGGGGCTTGCGGTGGGGTACGGCAAGTGCAGGTTTGCCAGATGCTGCACTTGCGGCCACGAAATGAAAAACGCAGTCAGCCATATTTTTTTTGCCGCTGCAAGTACCGCATCTACCGCAATTTGCAGTACCGCCATTAGGCAGCAGATGGGGTAAATCTGCCGGATCTGCCGCATTTTCAAAAAAATGCCAGTGTGAAAGGGGCCTTATTTATTCAGCATATATGCTTGTTTCTATTGTGCACTCATTCTACGCTGACACAAAGCTATGCAAAGCCCTTGAAGGGACACAAAGAGAACCACCCTTCTGTGTCTGCATTAATTGTCACCACTTCCGCATTTGATGTCTGATTGTATTACAAATTGGATACTTAACAATGTGTTAATTTTTCAGCTCATGGAATCCCCCTATGTCAGACCTACAGGACTAGAAGAGGATGTGTATGAGCATTTGATACCTCCACTCTGAGCACAGTAAGTTGTACTCTTTTACCATCCTGCTTTGAAGTTTTAGGTGCAAATACAGTGCCAGGATTCTATTCCTGTCTGCTGGTGCAGATTATAATTTCTTTCAAGAGGAATGTAAAAAATGTGAGTGGACTGCATTGTTTGGTTAGGGTCTTACAGCTTCTGTCTGGTACATGGTAGCTGTGTACTGGATAATGGGTTTGTATTGTATGGCCAAACGTTGTGCATTACATCCATTTAGGAGATATGACATGTACACTGCTCAAAAAAAATAAAGGGAATACTTAAATACCACATCCTACACCTCAATGAATGAAATATTCCAGTTGCAAATCTTTATTCATTACATAATGGAATTTGTTGAGAATAATAAAGGAAATGAGGCTTAGTAGTGTGTGTGTGTGTGTGTGTGTGTGTGTGTGTGTGTGTGTGTGTTGCCTCCATGTACCTGTATGACTTGCCACAACACTCTGCATGCTCCTGATGAGGCAGCAGATGTTCTCCTGTAGGGGAACTCCTTACAGACTTGGATTAAGGCATTACCCAACTCCTAGACAGTCTGTGGTCCAATGTGCATTGTTAGATGGAACAAGACATGATGTCCCAGATTTGCTCGATTGGATTAAGGTTTGGGGAACGGGCAGGCCACAGTCCATAGCTATAATGCCTTCATCATGCGGGGACTCCAGACACATTTCAGCCACATGAGACCTAGCGTTATCATGCATCAGAAGGAGCTCAGAGCCCACTGCCCCTATATATCTTCTCACAATTGGTCTGAGGTTCTCATCCTGGTACCTAATGGCAGTCAGGGTACATCTGGATAGCATATGGAGGACTGTGTGGCACTCCAAAGAAATGCTGCCTTACACCATTACTGATCCACTGCCACACCGGTAATGCTGGAGGATGTTACAGGCAGCAGAACATTCTCCTTGGCATCTCCAGACTGTCACATGTGCTCATTGTGAACCTGATCTCATCTGGCAAGAGCACAGAGTGCCAATGTCAAATGTGCCAATCTTGGTGTTCTCTGGCAAATGCCAATCACCGTGCATGGTGTTGGGTTGTAAGCACAACACCAATTTGTGGTCATCGGGCCCTTATAGTATCCTGATGGAGTCTATTTCTGACAGTTTGAGCAGACACATGGATATTAATGGCCTGCTGGAGGTCATTTTGCAGTGCTCTTGCACTGTTCCTATTGTTCCTCCTTGCACAGAGGAAGAGGTAGCGGCTCTGCTGCTGAGTTGTTGACTCCTATGGTCCCCTCCAAGTCTCCTGGTATCTACTCCATGCTCTGGATACTGTGCTGACAGACACAGCTAACCTTCTTGCCACAGCCTCTATATATAGAGTGAGCCCTCACATAGCTCCCTATATACAGGTTGAGCCGAAACATAGCCTTCTAAACACAGTGTGAGCCCCCACATAGCTTCCTATATACATAATGAGCTCTCACATAGCCCCCTATATGCATGCACACATCCCATACACATACATAAAAAAAATCAAAAAAACAACAAAAGCATACTAACATACTCACCTTGCTCCTGTTCCTCCAGAGCTCTGCTCCAGGACCTCTACTAGAAGCTATACAGTGTTCACTGTCACACAATATACACTGCTCAAAGAAATAAAGGGAACACTTAGACAACACACTGTAACTCCAAGTCATTCACACTTCTGTGAAATCAAGCTGTTCAGTTATGAAGCAACACAAATTGTAAATCAATTTCTCTTGCTGTTGTGCAAATGGAACAGTCAACAGGTAGACATGATCGGAAATTAGTAGGACACCCCTATAAAAGAGTAAATATAGAAAAAGAAAAAGGCTTTCAGCATATATATATATAATATATATATATATATATATATATATATATATATATATATATATATATATATTATATATACTAGCTGTAGTACCCGGCTACGCCCGGGTTAATAAATAACTGATGTTAGTTATAACAAAATAGAATTTGAATATGTCATATTAATGACCTGTAGGAAAATAGAAGCTGAGCTGTGATTGGTTGTTATAGGCAGCCTAATAAATCTCCAGCCAACAGTAATCCCTCCCCTGGCCGGGCAGTATATGTTACCTCACACATACACATAATAGACAGCTCATGTGACTGACATCTGCCTTAATTCCCTATATGGCACATGTGTTGCACATTGGCTGTTTTTAATCAGATGTTTATGTTTGGAAAATAAAGATAGCACACATGTGAGGCGAGTTGTGTGAGGTGATTTGTGCACATCTGTGTCTGTCTGCGTGGTGTGTGTGTCCCTGGGGTGTGTGTATGTGTGTGTCCCTGTGGGGTGAGTGCATGTGTCCCTATATGGTGTGTATGTGTGTGTGTCCCTGTGGGGAGGTCTGTGTGGTGTGGGTCTCTGTTGTGTGTGTCTCTTTGTGGTGTGTGTGTGTGTGTGTGTGTGTGTGTGTGTGTGTCCCTGTGGGGTCAGTGCATGTGTCCCTATAGGGTGTGTATGTGTGTGTGTCCCTGTGGGGGGGGGTGTCTGTGTGGGGTGTGTGTGTCTCTGTGTTGTGTGTGTGTCTCTTTGTGGTGTGTGTGTCCCTGAGGGGTGAGTGCATGTGTCCCTATAGAGTGTGTATGTGTGTGTGTGTCCCTGTGGGGGGGGTCTGTGTAGTGTGTGTGTGTGTCTCTTTGTGGTGTGGTGTCCCTGTGGGGTGAGTGCATGTGTCCCTATAGGGTGGCTATGTGTGTGTGTCCCCTTGGGGGGGGGGGGTGTGTGTGTCTCTGTGTTGTGTGTGTCTTTTTGTGGTGTGTGTGTTTGTACGGGTGCGTGGTGAGTATCCAATGTTGGGGCTGCACCTTAGCGACTATACACTTGCTGTTACTCTTTGTGTGCGTGTGGTGTGTATACATGTCCCCGTGCGTGGTGAATATCTCATGTTGGGGCCCCACCTTAGTGACTATATGCTGGTATATGGTGCTATCATTAAGCCCCTCTGATTCACAACTGTCAACTGGTAACTGTCACTTTTTCCCCATTATGTAGATAGGGGCAAAATTGTTTGGAGAACTGGAATGCGCAGGGTTAAAATTTCGCCTGACAACATAGCCTATGTATCTCTCGGGGTCCAGATGTGTGACTGTACAAAATTTTGTGGCTGTAGTTGCGACGGTGTAGATGCCAATCCTGGATACACACACACACATTCAGCTTTATATATTATATATACCGTATATACTCGTGTATAAGCCGAGTATTTCAGCCCAAAAATTGGGCTGAAAAGTCACCCCCTCGGCTTATACACAGGTCAATACGGTACTTTACTATGATTTTAACAGGCCGGGTGCTGGGGAGGCTGGAGGAGGCGGGGGGGAGGCTGCTGACAGCGGCCCATGACGTGGGGCCGCTCATTAGATATGCACGGCTCCCCCCGCCCATCACAGCAGCAGGGGGAGCCGTGCATACAGCCCCCCAGTGTATACAGCAGCCCCCAGTGGCACTAGCCCCCCCAGCATGTTTAGAGCCCCCCACACTTTGCAGAGCCCCCCCCCCCGCTGCATTATCTTACCATCCAGGGTCTTCTTCACCGGAGGTACTGCAGTCATCACCGCGCGCTGTGTTCAGGTCTCATGTGACCCGGCGCGATGACGTCATTCCACTGCGACCGCCGGGTCACAAGAGACCGGGAACACAGCGGCGAGGATGGACTGCAGGACCTCCGGTGAAGAAGACCCTGGATGGTAAGATAATGCAGCGGGGGGGGGGGCTCTACAAAGTGTGGGGGGCTCTTCTCATGATGGGGGGGGGGCGAGTGCCACTGGGGCTTCTGTATATACCCCTGGGGGCCTGCTGTATATACCCCTGGGGGCCTGCTGTATATACCCCTGGGGGCCTGCTGAATATACCCCTGGGGGCCTGCTGAATATACCCCTGGGGGCCTGCTGAATATACCCCTGGGGGCCTGCTGAATATACCCCTGGGGGTCTGCTTTATTCCCCTGGGGGCCTGCTGTATACCCCACTGCTGGGGCCTGCTGTATACCCCACTGCTGGGGCCTGCTGTATACCCCACTGCTGGGGCCTGCTGTATACCCCACTGCTGGGGCCTGCTGTATACCCCACTGCTGGGCCTGCTGTATACCCCACTGCTGGGGCCTGCTGTATACCCCACTACTGGGGCCTGCTGTATACCACTGGGGGGGCCTGTATACCTGTGCTGGAGTCCACCCTCGGCTTATACGCGAGTCAATAAGTTTTCCCAGTTTTTGGGGGCAAAAGTTGGGGGGTCGGCTTATACACGGGTCGGCTTATACACGGGTCGGCTTATACACGAGTATATACGGTATATATATATATACACACACACAGTTGTGGCCAAAAGTATTGACACCCCTGCAATTCTGTCAGATAATACTCAGTTTCTTCCTGGAAATGATTGAAATCACAAATTCTTTGGTATTATTTTCTTGATTTAATTTGTCTTCAATGAAAAAACACAAAAGAAAATGAAGCAAAAAGCAAAACATTGATTATTTCACACAAAACTCCAAAAATAGGCCAGACAAAAGTATTGGCACCCTCAGCCTAATATTTGGTTGCACAACCTTTAGCCAAAATAACTGTGATCAACCGCTTCCGGTAACCATCAATGAGTTTCTTACAATGCTCTGCTGGAATTTTAGACCATTCTTCTTTGGCAAACTGCTTTAGGTCCCTGATATTTGAAGGGTGTCTTCTCCAAACTGCCATTTTTAGATCTCTCCACAGATGTTCTATGGTATTCAGGTTTGGACTCATTGCTGGCCACCTTAGAAGTCTCCTGTGCTTTCTCTCAAACCATTTTCTAGTGCTTTTTGAAGTGTGTTTGGGTCATTGTCCTGCTGGAAGACCCATGACCTCTGAGGGAGACCCAGCTTTCTCACACTGGGCTCTACATTATGCTGCAAAGTTTGTTGGTAGTCTTCAGACTTCATAATGCCATGCACACGGTCAAGCAGTCCAGTGCCAGAGGCAGCAAAGCAACCCCAAAACATCAGGGAACCTCCGCCATGTTTGACTGTAGGGACCATGTTCTTTTCTTTGAATGCCTCTTTTTTTCTCCTGTAAACTCGTATGTTGATGCCTTTGCCCAAAAAGAGAGAACATTCTTCCAAAACGTTTTAGGCTTTCTCAGGTAAGTTTTGGCAAACTCCAGCCTGGCTTTTTATGTCTCGGGGTAAGCAGTGGGGTCTTCCTGGGTCTCCTACCATACAGTCCCTTTTCATGCAGACGCTGATGGATAGTACGGGTTGACACTGTTTTACCCACGGACTGCAGGGCAGCTTGAACTTGTTTGGATGTTAGTCAGGGTTCTTTATCCACCATCCGCACAATCTTGCGTTGAAATCTCTTGTCAATTTTTCTTTTCCGTCCACATCTAGGGAGGTTAGCCACAGTGCCATGGGCTTTAAACTTCTTGATGACACTGCGCACGGTAGACACAGGAACATTCAGGTCTTTGGAGATGGACTTGTAGCCTTGAGATTGCTCATGCTTCCTCACAATCTGGTTTCTCAAGTCCTCAGACAGTTCTTTGGTCTTACTTCTTTACTCCATGCTCAATGTGGTACACACAAGGACACAGGACAGAGGTTGAGTCAACTTTAATCCATGTCAACTGGCTGCAAGTGTGATTTAGTTATTGCCAACACCTGTTGGTGCCACAGGTAAGTTACAGGTGCTGTTAATTACACAAATTAGAGAAGCATCACATGATTTTTCTAATAGTGCCAATACTTTTGTCCACCCCCTTTTTTATGTTTGGTATGGAATTATATCCAATTTGGCTTTAGGACAATTCTTTTTGTGTTTTTTTTCATTGAAGACAAATTAAATGAAGATAATAATACCAAAGAATTTGTGATTGCAATCATTTTCAGGAAGAAACTGAGTATTATCTGACAGAATTGCAGGGGTGTCAATACTCTTGGCCAACACTGTATATGTATATTGTGGGGACACGCTTGGCAGCAGAATTGACGCACACGGCAATGGATTCTTTACAAAAGTTAATCTGGTTTATTCTAAACTTCTGAACTAATGACCTTACAGGGAAGAACACATTTTTATATTAAGTGTATTATTACCCTGTGGCGCCTAGTCACAGGGGCGCCACAGATGCAATGTTTTGCTCACATCTTGCATGTGTGTCTTGCAATAAAATACAATAAGATTATCTCAACAAAGGAACATTTTTTTTTTTTTAAACACATCCAATTGTAGAACTTATTATTATTCCAAGATCTATTGATTAGGCTGCAGTCACCCTTGATTGTGACTCGTGTGAGCCTCACATTGCATCACCCGGCCACTCTCCGGACATGAGTATGTCAGCTGCATGTATGTGTGTAGCCGTGACTCCAGCCTTAAAATTCACTTTAAACTTCAATTTGTTTGTGGGGAAAACCCTAAAGTATTAAATGAATTTGTAAAGTGCTACTACACATCCGGGTAAGAAGTCTGAACTTGCCTGGCTGCAATCTCAGAACCATGTAAGACATGAGAGAACAGACATTCAGGTGTGAGGGGGTTAATGCTGGCCTGTTCTGGTATTTCATGGGCTGTCTGCTGTACAGCAGGAAGTGACAATGAGAGTTTTGTGTGTTTAGCTGGGCGCAGTGTACATTGTGGCTCCAGGGACTGTTTATTAATCTCACGTGGTTTAATAATTAATGGAGTTCAGACCTTTGTCCTGACTTCTTTTAGCCCTTCAAAGCCAGACTGCCTAATTCATTAGGAAACTGCTGTGTTGGCTATGCTGTGGCAGCAAAAGGAGTGTTACATATCCAGGGTATTACGACTTTCTTTACACTCGTTATTACAAAGTCGATTATCAGTGGTGTAACTTGAAGCTTATGGGCCCCAATGCAAAAGCTCCAACAGGGCCCCCAATTATTGCCAATCTTTAACAGAATGAATCTTTTTCTATAAGCTAAAAGGACATCTGGGGCCCCCTAGGCTTCGGGGCCCGGGTGCGATTGCAACCCCTGCACTTTTGTTTTGTTTTTCATCTACTGTATATGTGAATGTAACAAACTTGCTTCATTTGCAGTGCAATATCTCCAGCGTTTTGGTTGCTTTTTTCCACAAAGTCACAGAAAAGCTGCCAGTTCTCCCAATGGAAGAATCTAGACTCCTGTGTATGTTATAGAACAATGTGCCCACAGGACGTTTTTTGAGCTGTCCTGAACGCAGCAAAACCTGAGGATCCTAGATACCTTGACAGGAGAAGTGCTATGATCTTGTCTGCATTTTTTTGTGCATTTTTTTGCGCGTTTTTTGCTAGTTTTATGTGCGTTTTTTGTGTGTTTTTCCTGCGTTTTTTCCATTGGCTGCACCAAAAATGCAGGAAAATAGAGCATGTCAATTCTTTCCCATACACGCCAAAAAAGCAGGTGTTTGACAGTTCTTGACACTTGCAAAACCAATGTGTGGGCACAGCGTTTCTGTGAAACACATTGGTTTTGCTGGGAATCAAAACTGCAGGAACAAATTAGCATAAATTACCATAAAACCAATGGTAAAACGCAGCAAAAACGTCCTGTGGGCATATACCCTTAGGGGAGCGATAAAAAAGTAAAATCAATTCTGTTGTTTCCCGGTTGTACCAGAATTAATCCATGGTAAAATAGGTAGTATACACCAAGCTATGTCTTCAGAAGCAGGCCCCATCATTCTCTAACCTTTTTTAAAGGGAGCCTGTCAGCTCGTTTTTACCCCCAAATCTACCACTACCTGTCCGTGAACCTTGCTACTACATCTCTGACCTAAAACTGTCCTATAATGTTTGTAAAAAATGAGATTGATACTCACATCTCCGTATGGTAACTGCTGGGACTGGGTGGTCTCCACGGCTGCATTGTCCCCTCCTCGATGTCCCGATTGGCGTGATCATTCAGTCAGGAGTGCAGTTTTGATTCACAATTCTTGTTCTTCCATCTCAGTATAAAGCGCCGGCCAAGCGCCATTTCTAGTCTGGCACATTGTGGGGGATTACCAGGAGTATGGGCTGGCTTCCAAATGCTCACTGCACATGCTCCAAAGCTGGCGTGTATGCCAATACACTGCCCCCCACTGCGCAGGACCCCGGAAATACCCGGAAGGAGGAACAAGAATTTTGAATCAGGACCGCGCTTCAGACTGAATGATTGCGCCCACTGGGGCGTGATACTAGCATCAAGGTGGGGGGGAGGGAGGGAATGCAGCATGGGAGCCCACCCAGTCAGACCATATATGTAGTGTAGAAGACTAATTACCATATGGAGATGTAGTATCAATTTTTTACATAGGACCGTTTTAGGTCAGACGGGGATGGTTAGGGGTGTGCTAGTAAGGTGCAGGGACAGGTAGTGATAGCTTTGGCGGTAAAAACAAGCTGACAGGTTCCCTTTAACACTGACTGTCTTACAACAATTAATGTATCATGGCTAATATTTACATATGCATGTCTATATAAAGTAGCACACTTGTTAGTATCTACAGCGCCTTAATGGTTAACCAGCTTAGTTCAAAATGTACATCAAAGGAGAAAAGTTAAACAAATCATTTCCGGATTATATTTTTTGTGTCATGGTCCATGTAGAAAGTTCTCAGGATCCTGGCAGTGAGAGAGGTGATGGAAATTGCTAAAGGCTTTGATTGCTCGTTGAGTATACAGTACATTCACCAGTGCTTAATTAGGATGGTTAATATTCTGGTGTATAAGGTGATATTTTCAGAGACGTAATGTATTATTATTCTGCTTTCTAAAATGTTCTTTTTTCTTTCTTTCTTTTTTAAGTTGCCATCCTGTTAACAGTCAAACATAGCTGACAAAATGTCGGTCACCAATCATGAAAACCGCAAGTCTCGTTCCAGCACGGGTTCCATGAACATCCATTTATTCCACAAGCCTGGCCATGCTGATAGCCTCCTAACACATCTTAACCTGTTTCGCAAGCGCTGCCTCTTCACAGATGTAGTGTTGTTGGCTGGAAACCGTGTTTTTCCCTGTCATAGGGCTGTACTAGCTTCCAGCAGTAGTTATTTTGAGGCAATGTTCAGTGGTGGTCTAAAAGAAAGCCAGGATAGAGAAGTCAACTTTCATGATGCTCTGCACCCTGAAGTCCTGGAGCTGCTTCTTGATTATGCCTATTCTGCCCGAATAATACTCAATGAGGAGAATGCAGAGTCCTTGCTGGAAGCTGGGGATATGCTACAGTTTCATGACATCCGAGATGCAGCTTCTGAGTTCTTGGAAAAGAATCTCCATACTGCAAACTGCTTGAATATGATGCTGATATCCGATGCACATTGCTGCGAGAGACTGTTTGAGCTGTCTTGGAGGATGTGTCTTTCTAATTTTGTAGAATTATCAAAAACAGAAGACTTTCTAAGGTTGCCAAAGCTGAAACTAATGGAACTCATCCTAAGCGAAGAGCTCGAAGTGGAAGATGAAAGTTTAGTATATGAAGCTGTAATAGGATGGATAAAATATGATCTCTGCCTTCGATTGGATGATCTAGCAGATCTTCTACGCTGTGTCAGGCTAGCTTTACTTCCGGACCAGTACCTCCGAAGTCTAGCTACAGATGATTTAGTGATTCAGAACAAGCAGGCAAAGGCGATTGTGGAAGAAGCAACACATTGCAGGAACAAGATTCTGCAGAATGATGGTTTAGTGACTGGCTTTTGTGCTCGTCCTCGTAAAGTTAGTCAGGCCTTGCTACTCTTGGGTGGGCAAACGTTTATGTGTGACATGATCTATGTAATGGATCAAAAGACCACAGAAATAATACCCAAGACTGACATTCCTAGCCCACGTAAAGAGTGTAGTGCCTGTGCAATTGGCTGCAAAGTTTACATTACAGGAGGCAAAGGGGCAGAAAACGGAGCATCTAAAGATGTCTGGATCTATGACACCCTGCACGATGAATGGTCCAAATCTGGACCTATGCTTGTTGCAAGGTTTGGTCATGGATCTGCAGAGCTAGACAGCTGTCTTTATGTAGTTGGAGGGCATACTGCCATTACAGGAGCATTTCCTGCATCCCCATCTGTATCATTGAAGCAAGTGGAACAATATGACCCACAAGTCGACAAATGGAACTTGGTAGCTCCTCTTAGAGAGGGTGTGAGCAATGCTGCAGTCGTGGGAGCAAAGATGAAACTTTTTGTGTTTGGAGGTACCAGTGTAAACCGTGAAAAACTTCCCAAAGTCCAGTGTTTCGATCCAGTTCAAAATAAATGGACAGTGCCTGCCACATGCCCTCAACCCTGGCGGTACACTGGTGCTGCTGTTTTAGGAAACCATGTCATTGTGATTGGAGGAGACACCGAGTTCTCTGCCAGTTCAGCCTATTACTTTAATAGTGAAAGTTATCAATGGTGCAGATTTGGGGATGTTTCCTCAAAAAGGATTAGCTGCCGTGCAGTTGCTTCTGGTAATAGACTGTATGTAGTAGGTGGATACTGTGGATCACAGCGTGGGAAGACACTGGACTGTTATGATCCAGCAAGTGACACATGGAGCAGTGTGACCACAGTGCCTTATTCTCTCATCCCAACAGCCTTTGTCAGCACATGGAAATACCTTTCTGCTTGAGCCTGAAGGTAATTTATTTAATAAAATTAGAAATAAGCCTGATATAATGAAATTGAATTACGGTAATTAAATTAAAGGATTGAGAAAAAAAACAACAGGTAAAATAATGTACTGACTATTAAATCTTTACCAGGGGCATCTACTCCTTGTAGCAAACATCTGTAATATGGCATATGATGAAGTCTATAATTCGGCTGTATCGAGGTCTGCATAAATTTAATAACCGAATTTATATATGGGCCCAAATACCAAATTAGAACTGTAGGGCATGTACACAAGGACAGAAATGCTGCGTATACTCCCTGCACATCCTTGCAGGTATAATCTGCAAAAGAATAGGGTACCAGGCCAGTGAGCATTATCTACATAATTAATACAAATTAAGGAAGACTGATCAGATCCATTACTATACATACACATACCACAACTCATTTGAATGCAATACAAACCTAAAGACCCACGTCCCCTGATGAAGTGTCATTAGTAGCACAGAACATGTATGGGTGACTCTGCTGAATCTGGTGGACTACTTAGAGCCGCTTCACACTGTGGCGTGATCCGGCCCGGTTCTGTCCGGGAGGACTCGGACAGCCGCGGACCGGATCTGCACACTGGACTGGGGGCTAATATGCCCTGCGGTCCTGTGTGCAGCGCACGCAGCTGCAGCCGCTGACAGGACAGGACCGCAGCGCTCGCGGTCCTGACTTATCAGCAGCGGGAACTACGTGCACTGCACACAGGACCGGAGGGCATATTAGCCCCCAGTCCAGTGTGCAGATCCGGTCCGCAGCTGTCAGAGTCCTCCCGGACAGAACCGGACCGGATCACGCCACAGTGTGAAGCGGCCCTTACCACTGAACTATGCGTGAGTGCTCATTGTTAGGTTGTGCTGACCTGTAGGAAAGGGGGTTTATTGATGTGATAGTGCTATAGGTGCATATTTTTTTTTTTTTCTGTCTGCAAACTTTTGCAATGTCATTCTTTGCCCTCTAGCTTCTACTTACTACGTTAAGATCAATGCTGTCATTACTCCTGCTTTCTACAGGGTGGGCCACTTATATGGATACACCTAAGTAAAATGGCATATGGGGTACAAAGATAGTGGGGCCATTCTTCATCAATGGAAACCTCGATGCCATTGGATATCTGAATCATGCAGCAATTTCAGGTATCCATTGGCATTGAGGCTTCCATTGATGAAGAATGGCCCCACTATCTTTGTACCCCATATACCACACCATACCATCAGTTTTTGTGTTCCAACAGTCTTGGAGGGATCTATCCACTGTGGATTAGTGTCAGACCAATAGCGGTGGCTTTGTTTGTTAACTTCACTATTCACAAAAAAGTTTGCCTCATCACTCATCTGAAGGCAATTGTCTATGCTGTGACAACACGAGATGTGCAGCATCTGAAACAACAGATACTGGAAGCCTGTGCTGGCATTTCTTCTGCGGTGTTGCTATCAGTGTGTCAAGAGTGGGAGAAGAGGGTTGCATTGACAATCCAACACAATGGGCAGCACTTTGAACACATTTTATAAGTGGTCATAAACTTGTAAATAACTCATGAAAAAATAAAGTTATCTTAAAACTAAGCACACCATTGTTTTCCTTATGAAATTCTCAATATGTTTGATGTGTCACATGACCCTCTTCCTATTGAAAAAAAATAAAGTTGGATCCAAAATGGCCAACTTCAAATTGGCTGCCATGATCACCACCCATCTGGCAAAGTTTTCCCCCTCCCATATACTAATGTGCCACACATAGGAAGTAGATATCACCAACCATTCCCATTTTATTTAGGTGCATCTATATAAATGGCCCATGCTATATTATGACCTTTATGAGCTTTGTATTTCTCCCCTTTCTTAACCTTTATATCTTCTGTCCACCAATTTTCTGAGGGTCATTTCTCTGCCCCTCCCTCTCTTTGACCTCGTCCCTCTCTAAAGATTTTTATATAGTGTTATGTCTTACCTGATGCTTTTATATTCACTTCTTGACTTTGTGCTAATAAAATTATTCACTTTTTGCATCAAAAATAACTTGAGTCCAGTTATATGATTTGGTTGCTATTTGGTATTAGACACACTCTTCTTGAACCATAGTTAAAACTCATCAACTCTTTAGGTTTGTTTATATCTACATAATGTCGAACTTTTCTACATCAAAGAACACAGCTCTTAAGGTACCGTCACACGCTGCAATTTTGCATGCAATTTCACTGGCAATTTGCTGGTTGCAGTGAAATCATGAACACATTGTTACATTTGTACACAGAAACAAAATAGATCAATGTGTCCATGATTTCACTGCAACCAGCAAATTGCCAGTGAAATTGCATGCAAAATTGCCGCATGTGAGCTACTTGTAAACTGTTCTGGACACAGTGGATGAGTACTTGTTGCATTTAATGTGGTCATTTTTAGTTACTTTTCTCTGTCGCCTCATTGGGGGACACAGGACGATGGGTTATGCTATTCTGCCTCTAGTAGGCGACACTAGGCAAATTTAAAAAGCACAGTGGCTCCTCCCAGCAGTATATAACCCCCTGACTGGCACAGTCCAGCCAGTTTTTTGCTTAGTGTCTTAGGAGGTAGACACTGTTTTCTCTTCATTGAGTTTCCTTCAGACCGCTGCGCCATTCCTCCCCAGTCCCCACAGTTAGGGCTCTGTGTTCTAGGAGATTCTCCCTGACCTTCTGGCCGCAGCAGCATTGAAGATGGAGCTGCTCTGGGATGGAGGTCTGTGCCCCTGTCCCTTGTGGGCTCCAGGGTGGGGAGCCGTCTTCAGGTAGAAGCTGTGCTGACCTCCAGGGTCCCCCTTGGGGTTCCTGCTCGCGCTCTGTCTTCGGCGCTGCGCTCCGCGCCGGCCCCCCTCCGGCGGCCTGGATTATTAATTTAGGCCCTGGCTTTTGGGCCTGTAGGCCTTCCCCGCCCATTGTGATGATGCGGCGCGGCTGGGATCGCCCCCGGGCCGGCTCATCTTCCAATTGAGTGCAGCTGCTCTTGGCATCGCTGGGGGAACGTGGCCTCGCTTTCCCGCCCCAGGCAGTCTCTGAGGCCATTTTCAGCGTGGATGTAGCGGGGCTGGAGCTCTGAGGGGGGACACAGGAGGGGCAGCGCTGTCCTTCCAGGTGACAGGTCTCAGCAGTGTTATAGCCTGCTGCTGCCCTAGGCTGTATTTTTTTTGAGTAGCTCAGCAGTGACTAGTGTCTTTCTGCTGCAGCTGTGTCTGTCTGCTGGCACTCAGGGTTCTCAGGCTTCTCCTACACGGAGTAGGTCCCGTGAATCTCGTTCGTCGGGTGAGCTCCGTGATTCGAATGTGGAGGCGGATATGGGTGATTCGCTCAAGTCCGCTTCCTCGGATACCCTTGCCATGGTGGACGACCTGGTTTCAGCTGTGAATCAGGCCTTGTCAGTTTCTGCCCGGCTCCAGTCGCCTCATCGGACCACGTGATATCCTTCAAGAGGCCCAAGAGACCTCAGAAGGTGTTCTCTGATCATCCTGAGATTCAGGAAGTTCTGCAGAAACATTGGTCGCAGCCGGATAAACGGTTTGGTAAACGTAAGGCGATTGACGCTCGTTATCCTTTTTTGCCATCGGTGGCACACGCCTGGTCGGATTCTCCGCAGGTGGATCCTCCAGTGTCCCGTCTGGCGTCTAGGACTCTTCTTTCTTTTCCTGATAGTGCATCTATCAAGGACTCCACGGTCCATCAGTTGGAACAATTGTCCAGATCAGTGTTTGAGGCTTCAGGGTCGTTGCTTTCTCCTTCTTATGCCTCCAGGTGGGTGGCTAAGGCCATTGTGACCTGGCGAGTGATTTGCATTCCGCGTTACGTCACAGAGATGCAGATCCAGAATTGTTGGATCTGACTGCTCAGATGTCTATCGCTGGAGAATTCTTAGTGCACACTTCTATTGATGCGGCTAATTGCACTGCGGCTTCCAATGCCATCGCCATTCGCCGAGCTCTCTGGCTTAGAGAATGGAAAGTGGATTCGGCTTCAAAGAGGTCCCTCACCGGCATGCCTTATTTGGGTGGGCGTCTATTTGGTGAAAAGCTGGATAAGCTGATCTCTGATGCGACAGGGGGTAAAAGTACCTCGCTTCCTCAGCAAAAGCCCAAGCATAAATTCTTCAGGGGTCAACAGGCGAGATTCCAGTCCTTTCGGAACTCATCTGGGTGATCCGTCTTTCGTCTGGTCCAGTCGGCCCGTGCGCCGCGTGCGGACAGAGGTGCTCAGCCTCCCAGTAAGTCGGGTTCCGGCTGGCAGCCCCGAAACAGGCAGTCCAAGTCGAAGAACTCCGGACCGCAGAGGTTTGCCTCTTCCTGACTCGGCCTCTCCAGAAGACTCTTCCCGGGTGGGCTGTCGACTTTCCCGCTTTCGGCATGTCTGGCTCGCTGTTACAGACGATCAGCGGATCCGGGACTTGCTGTCTTTCGGATACAGCATCGAGTTTCACACTCTTCCTCACAGGAGGTTCTTTCTTTCTCGGCCGCCGGGCTCGACAGACAAGAAGGACACATTTCTTCGGGCCATCGACTCCCTTCAGCAGGTTGGAGTCGTCGTTCCGATTCCTCAGGGCGAGCGATTTCACGGATTCTACTCGAATCTGTTTATCGTGCCAAAGAAAGACGGATCTTCCCGTCCTGTTTTGGATTTAAACCATCTGAACAGATTTGTCCGAGTTCAACATTTTCGGATGGAATCCCTGCATTCCATCATCACTTCCATGCGACAGGGGGAGTTCCTCGCTTCCATCGATATCAAGGATGCTTACTTGCATAATCCGATAGCCAAGTCTCACCAAAGGTTCTTGTGCTTCGCTGTTGGCGAGGGTCATTACCAGTTCGTTGCTCTCCTTTTCGGTTTGGCAACGGCCCCGCGAGTTTTCACCAAGGTCATGGTGGCGGTCATGGCCGTGCTGCACATCCGGGGGGTGTCGGTTTTTCCGTACTTGGATGACCTGTCAGTCTTTTAAGGACTGCGAGGACAGTGTCCGCGTCACGATGGACACTCTCTCGCGTCTGGGATGGATTCTCAATCTCCCAAAGTCTTCTTCGCTCCCGAGCCTCAGGGTTTCATTCCTGGGAATGATCCTGGACACGTCTCTGGAGCTTGCCCTTCTTCCTCAGGACAAGGCTCAGTCTCTGCGCTGTGCAATTCGTTTAGGCTGCCTTCACACTTGCAGATGCATCTGCAGCGTTTTGCAGATGCATCTGCAAGTATCAGCATGCAGACCGCGGCCCCTATGTTTATAATAGGGCGCACCGCGGTCTGAAAGCTCTCATTCATTGCTATATGTGAAGCGTCCGCAGGCGGATGCCTGCTGACAGATCACACACTCCCGCCCGCACCATGGACGCAAGATGTTGCGTCCATGGTGCGGGCGGGAGTGTGTGATCTGTAAGCAGGCATCCGCCTGCGGACGCTTCACATATAGCAATGAATGAGAGCTTTCAGACCGCGGTGCACCCTATTATAAACATAGGGGCCGCGGTCTGCATGCTGATACTTGCAGATGCATCTGCAAAACGCTGCAGATGCATCTGCAAGTGTGAAGCCAGCCTTACTCCTGTGTCATGTTCCACATTCCCTTCGATTCGCAATGTGGGTCATGGGGAAGATAGTGTCGACAATGGAGGCAGTGCCTTTTGCTCAGTGGCATCTCCGTCCATTGCAGTTGGATCTCCTGGCGGCCTGGAGTTGCAGTCCGTTCACTCTTCACTGGGTTTTCCGACCATCGGCGGCGACGAGGCTTTCTCTCCTCTGGTGGCTGATTCCGTCATCTCTCTCCCAAGGGAGGTCGTTTCTGCCAGTCCGGTGGGACGTGTTGTCCACCGACGCCAGTCTCCTCGGCTGGGGAGCGGTGCTTTGTCATCACACGGCCCAGGGTCGGAGGACTCTGGAGGAGTCTTCTCTATCCATCAATCTCCTGGAGAATCGGGCCATTTACTTGGCGCTGCAGAGTTTCCATCATCTCCTGAAGGGTCGCCACATTCGTATTCAGTCGGACAATGCCACGGTGGTGCCTTATGTCAATCATCAGGGCGGAACGCGCAGCAAGTCAGCAAGGCGGGAAGTGGAGCCGATTCTCCATTGGTCCGTATCTTCGGAGGCGGTTCTGTCGGCAGTCCACATTCCGGGGATCGAGAATTGGGCGGTGGACTTTCTCAGTCGTCAGGGTCTTGCGTCAGGAGAATGGGCTCTCCATCCGGGTGTCTTCAATCAGATTAGCGATTGGTTTGGGATCCCGGATGTGGATCTCATGGCATCACGGAAGAACACGCAGGTTTCCGCCTTCTTTGCCTGCTCCCGAGATCCCCATGCTCTGGGATCAGACGCTTAGTCCAGGACTGGATGCAGTTTAGTCTCCCATACGTCTTACCGCTTCTAGCTCTCATTCCCATGGTGGTGCAGAAAGTCAGAACGGAACACGTTCTGGTGCTTCTGGTGGGCCGGACTGGCCCAGGAGATCATGGTACCCCGATCTCGTACAACTCATCGCAGATGTTCCGTGGCGGCTGCCGGACCGGCCGGATCTTCCCAGGGCCCATTTCATCACCAGAACTCAGGGGTGCTTCTTTGATGGTCTAGCCCTTGAGACCCTACTTTTGACTCAGGTGGGTTTTTCGAAGGAGGTTGCACGCACTATGGCTTGCGCGAGAAAACCTGTTTCTGCTCGTATTTACCACCGGACTTGGAAAGCCTTCTTCGTCTGGTGCGACTTGGGAGGTCTCCCACCCTTGCATTTTTCCCTTCCTCCGGTTCTGGGTTTCCTGCAGGCCGGGTTGGACAAGGGGCTTTTTCTTGGTTCTTTTAGGGGTCAGGTCTCTGCCCTATCTGTGCTTTTTCAACGCAGATTGGCCACGAAATTCCAGGTTCGTACTTTTTTGCAGGGGGTGTCACATATTGTTCCACAGTACAGGAGGCCTTTGGAAGCTTGGGGCTTGAATCTGGTCCTGGACGTGCTTCAGAAGCCACCTTTCGAGCTTCTCCGGGAAGTCTCCTTCCGTCTTCTCTCTCAGAAGGTGGTGTTTCTTGTGGCGATCACCTCCATTCAGAGGGTTTCTGACTTGGCGGCGCTTTCCTGTAAGGTACCTTTCCTTACTTTTCATCAGGATAAGGTGGTGCTGCGGATGACGCTGTCCTTTCTTCCCAAGGTGGTTTCCATTTGAATGAGGACATTGTCCTACCATCTTTCTGCCCAGCTCCGGTGCACCGCATTGAAAAGGCGCTGCACAACCCTAGATCTCGTCCGGGCTCTGCGACTTTGTGTCTAAAACAGCGCCTTTCAGGAAGACGGATTCTCTATTCTTCCTTCCAGAGGGTCCCCGGAAAGGGTTGGCAGCTTCCAAGGCCACTCTCGCCCGGTGGATTAGGCTTACTATTCAGGAAGCTTACTCTTTCCGCAACTTGCCCATTCCATCGGGGTTGGAGGCTCACTCCACTCACGCGGTGGGTGCCTCCTGGGCTTTTCGGCACCAGGCTTTGGCTGAGCAGGTGTGCAAGGCTGCTAATTGGTCTAGCCTTCACACCTTTTGTAAAGCACTATCGTGTTCATACTCAGGCCTCAGCAGATGCGAGTCTGGGTAGGCGCATCCTGCAGGCAGCGGCTGCCGGCTGCTGGTCTGTAGTCTGCGTTTTTCAGTTGTGGATGTTTTTTTTTTCCCACCCAAGGACTGCTTTAGGACGTCCCATCGTCCTGTGTCCCCCCAATGAAGCGACAGAGAAAAGTAGAATTTTGTGTACTCGCCATAAATTCTCTTTCACTTAGCCTCTAATTGGGGGACACAGCACCCTCCCTGTGGCCGGTTGTCCTTGTTGTGTTGGTGTTCTCTTGTTTTTTGCCTGATCGGCTTATATCTTATTTTTCCTCCTACTGCTTTAGCACAAAACTGGCTGGACTGTGCCAGTCAGGTTGTTATATACTGCTGGGAGGAGCCACTGTGCTTCTTTTTAATTTGCCTAGTGTCGCCTCCTAGTGGCAGAATAGCATAATCCATCGTCCTGTGTCCCCCAATTAGAGGCTAAGAGAGAATTTTCGGTGAGTACACAAAATTCTACTTTTTCTTGTGGTACTCATTGCCATTTTTTGGCCGAACACTTAGGCCTAGTTCACATCTAAGGCTGGGTTACGTTTGCCTCTGTTTGTGTGCATTTTTACCGCTAAAAACGCATCCAAACACATGAGTTAACGCACCCATAGGCTGCAAAGCAAGCACATTGCAAACGCATGTAAAACGCTTGTCATTTTGCAAAGATACAAAATGCATGAGTTTTTGCAAATGCAGCCATAGATGCAGCAGCCCACGTTTTTGGCTTCGATTGCAATGCATTTTGGCATTTCTGCCTATGGGTTTGGATTTTTAGCTGTAAAAACGCACGCAATTGCAGCTCAACTGCAGATGTGAAAAGGCCCTTAGGTCGGCTTCCCACGGTTTTTAGGATCTGGGGCTGTCCGGTGTGGACCGGACAGCAACGGATCTGATTTTGGCCTCATTGTTTCCCTATGGGGCCGGATGGCAGCATTTGCCATCCGGTTTTGTCCTGTCCGGGAGGATCCGGCACATTTCGTTTTTTTGCCCCGGACACAAAATCGCAGCTTGCAGGTTTTTTTGTGTCCAGCCAATCCTGTGTAACCGCACTTGCCGCACCGGACCGACCGCAAACCCCATAGACAATGCATGGGGCCTGCCGGATCTGAGCCGCAAGTCGGCAGTTGGGCGGCAGATGCGGTAAATCTGCTGGATCTGCCGCACATCAGCGAAAACGCTGTTGTGAAAGGCCCTTAGTTCATGAATTTTGCACAAAAAAAATTAAAGTTTCACAAAATGGCAGAAAATTGTAGCAAATGATCTGGCATACGGCACATTCCAGGAAGGGGATTGGCATTTGTGACAAATGTTACACTTGCAAACATGTGGAAACCCAAATTTTTGCTCATGATAGTGAACATAAAAAAACACAAAAGAAAAAAGGTCAACACATGAAATATAACTAAAAAAAAAAGACGTGAAGGGAAAAGTTGAATACGGCATAAACAAACAGAGGTACAAAACACTAAAAATCCAACAAAAACATGTAATGCAATAATGAATTGGGCCCTTTGTTTCTGCTGGCAACTAAACAAATGCTGATCGGTTACATGCAAGCAGATTGGCATTCATTTAATGGACTGATTACTTGGCCAACCACACATTCATGAGCACAGCATGATCAGTAGAACAATCATTGAACAATCATTTTGTGCCCATAGAATATTGTTTTCTTGTCAGCACATATCCTAATTAAACAAAAAGGACAATGTGCTGCCTAGAACATAATTTTCTATGCTTCATTCCACTTGATAAAGAAGAGTTCTGCTTGTTTGCTTGGCCATTGCCGGCCTGTTTAGATGGGCTAATAATCAGGAAATTGGCTAGATACCAGATTACCGGTCTGGCTGAATGTTTAAATGTTGCAGAATGTTTTCGCCACAATTGTGGTAACATGCAGCATAGATCTTCCAAACAAAAACACATCATAGTCACAACACATGAACGTTGCTGGAAAAAGCAAGGAATCGCCTTACAATGAAGCAAAATACTAATTTGTCACTTGATATTTATTTTGTGATTAAGCTTAAAAATCATCATATTCTGCAGTCCTTGATGTTAACAAGACCTACCAAGAATGTAATACTCAGAAAGATGATATGAACGATTGTTCTTTGCACAAAGAAGTGCAGTCAGCCTGTCTACACAGTCCATTAAATAGCCGCTGTTTGGCAACCATGTAGCTAATTGTGGGCCATTTAGTGGCCATGGTTGACCTGTATAAATGGTGAACCCATTGATATTAGCGGTTTCAACCGACATTAGTCTGATGCGTGTGACACCCCCTTTAATGTCGTCAGTGAGTTGATTGCTGACGACATTGACGGCTGATCGCTGGTGAGCTGTCACACAGGCAGACTCACCAGCGATCAATGGACCAGAGACATCGTGGAAACGATTTAAATATCGTTTCCACGATGTCTTGCTCCCGCTGCCAGGCTGCTGAAAGCGGGAGCAGGCTGGTCTCCAAGGTAAACTGCAGGTATCTAGGCAGCGCGCGCTGCCTAGATACCCGACGTGTACCTTAGTTACCAGCCTCCTCCGCTCACCGGCTGGTATCTAAGGTACACAGCGGGTAACTAGGGACCCTAGTTACCCGCTGTGTACCTTAGATACCAGCCGGTGGGCGGAGGAGGCTGGTAACTAAGGTACACGTCGGGTATCTAGGCAGCGCGCGCTGCCTAGATACCCGCAGTTTACCTTGGAGACCAGCTCCCAGCGCTTGTGAGAGGCGCTGGGAGCTGGAATATCGCTACTCCCGGTGTCACACGCAGTGATGCTGCGTGTACACCGGGCGACCATCGCCAGGTTTTAGGACAGATTCTAAAACCTGGCGATCATCAACCAGCGATTTATCGCTGGTTGATTCAGTATGTCACACGCATCAATATCGCTGCAACGTCACGTGCAGCCGAGATCGTGCAGGCGATATTGACGCGTGTGACATACCCTTAAGGCTGGGGTCACACACACAGATATCTGGGCAGATATTGGTCACAGATCTCTGGTTGCAGTGAAATCATGGACAGATTGCTCCATTTGTATACAGCCACAAAATGGAACCATGATTTCACTTCAACCAGAGATCTGTGAACAATATCTGCCCAGATATCTGTGTGTGTGACCCCAGCCTAATATGAATGAGCGCTTTAGTTGAAGTCAAAGGGCAGTGTTGGTTATACATATGATACGTGGGTGTTTTACAATGCAGCTAAAGCTTATGTTGTGTAGAGTAACCTCGGAGCTTTCTTCTTTGGCCTGCTTTGTGAAATCTGAAACCAGCTGAGATGTATTGGCCTTAGGCACATATTTCTCATGTCTTTTGACTTCCTAGTTAAGGCCACTTTACACACACAGATATCTGTGACCAACTTCTGAACATATCTCTGGTTGCAGTGAAATTATGGACACATTGCTCCATTTTGTGGCTGTGTATTAATGTAACAATGTGTCCATGATTTCACTGCAACCAGTAAGTTGTTCTGAAGTTGGACACAGAAGTTGGTGTGTGTAAAGTGGCCATCGCTCTCTGACCCAGAATCAGTTCAGCAAAGTTCTTGGCTATCGGTACTTTCACACACGGCAATATTGCTAGGCAATTTCACTTGCAATTTGCTGGTTGCAGTGAAATCATGGACACATTGTTCCATTTCGTTGCTGTGTCCAAATAGAACAATGTGTCCATGATTTCACTGCAACCAGCAAATTGCCAGTGAAATTGCTGTGTGTAGGTACCCTATGTCTTGTCTTTTAAAAATGAGAAATTGACAATGTGTGTTATAATAAGCACTTATCGAAGTATTTATCATATTTTTCTCACCTGTCCAATTCTAGGTCTCATTTTTCACACTGTAATACAGTACCCATACAAGTATATGGAAAATTACCTCTATATGCTTCCAATTTTGGATAGAGCGCCATGCTGTATTATAGCTCTATAGCTCAGAGCTGCAGGAGGGAAACCTTGCAAGTTAGTAAAGTCTCCAGCTGTGTTGTGCATGAGGCCTTATTACTCAGTATTAGGCTGGAGGCACACAGTGCGAGGAACTCGCACAAGTGCCATGCGAGGGATACTCGCATTGCACTGGGACCAGTGTTGCCCTATCAGGAAGGGCACACTGGTGCGAGTCCCCCGCACCTAACTCGCACTGCGAGTCAGAAGCAAGTGCAATCTCAGCATGCTGCGACTGCACGCGATTCTGACGCGTGTGAGGGCAATGCAAGTGTATGGGGCCGAGAAACTCTCGCCCCCATACAGCACACAGTGTGAGTGTGCAGGCAAAAACGCTTTAAACTCGCCGACTGTCAAAGCCGGCAAGTTTAAAATGACCGCTTTGTGGGTACAGTAAGCTATCATCTTGTACTGCTGTGACAGCAGCGGTACAAGATGTTTAGCTAAGACAATGCTGATTGTAGTAAAATAATGTAGTCTGGGGTTATTTTACTGATTAACCCCATCAGCATCCTCTGCACCGCATGTGTGCGCAGAGGATGCTGAGGCTCTAAACCCAGTGCTGAAGGGGTTAATATGCAGCTGGTGTAGTGACCCCATGTATGTGGAGAGTGTCCTCACTCTCTGCAGACATGGTGTCATTACACCATGTGTGTGAAGGGGTTAATGTTTATCTATAATGGGTTAAAAGAACTGTCGGGTTTATAAATTCACAGGAAAAGCCGGCTCTGTTACTGTCTATGGGGAGCTGTCCCCTCTCATGGTGCTGAAGCCACAGCTCCCCATAGACAGTAACAGAGAGCCGGCTTTTTCTGTGAATTTATAAACCCGACAGTTCTTTTAACCCATTATACATAAAAATTAACCCCTTCACACACATGGTGTAATGACACCATGTCTGCAGAGAGTGAGGACACTCTCCACATACATGGTGTAACTACACCAGCTGCATATTAACCCCTTCAGCACTGGGTTTAGAGCCTCAGCATCCTCTGCGCACACATGCGGTGCAGAGGATGCTGATGAGGTTAATCAGTAAAATAACCCCAGAATACATTATTTAACTACAATCATTATTGTATTAGCTAAACATCTTGTACCGCTGCTGTCACAGCAGTTCAAGATGATAGCTTACTGTACCCACAAAGCGGGAAATTTAAACTCTGTGGCTTTGACAGCCGCAGAGCTTCTATTCCCGACAAATGCTGTCTGTGGTCCTTCAGGACCACGGACAGCATCACAATCACGCAGCACACATGCACTCACACCTCACAATCACAGCACACTAACATACATACAGCCAGCCACACTCACCATACGCACCACACACACCCACAAACACGCACAGCACTCACATCACTGTCATGCATCAAAAACGCGGACGTTTATGATGCATGATAGTGTGCCTCCACCCTAAAAGATGTGCAATTCTCCTTTGTTAGGTAGTAGTTTACACTGTCATAAAAGTCAGTGTAATTTACACATATGAATTAGCCCTTTCTGATTCCTAGGCAGCAGTTCCTTCCAAACAATCACATGAAGGGGTAATGGAGTATGTAATACTGCTATACAGTGACCGTATAATGGTGGATACCAATCCTACAGAATATATTATACATTACAGTTATACATGGGGATTTATAGGTGACATACTTATTAATGGAGTCGTTCACTTTTCCTGTTTTTTCCTTCTTGCCCAGACTGACTTCATGACTTTGTCTAACCACGACTCATCTGTAAAGATTACAACAAAAACACATGTTTTGCACCGTTCCTATGTATTCCCAACCTGCACAAACTCCTCTTTCTGCTGATACCCCAATAGTAAGCCACTGCTGTGGTATGTATCTCTACTATTGATCCTCTTAATACCTCAAATAACCATCACCACTGTATCTGTTAGGCTGGCTTAACACCACAGATTTTCCCTGATCAGGTTCGATCAGGTTTGTGTGTCAAAACCAGGAGTGTCTCCAAAACTCAGAATAGGTGTCAATCTTTCAATTATAGTTTTTCTCTGCAAGTTCCTCTCCTGGTTCCTCTCCTGGTTTTGACACACAAAACCTGATTGAACCTGATCAGAGAAAAACCGTGGTGTGAAACCAGCCTTAGGCTGAAGGCACATTGTCGTGCATCAAACAGGGAGCGTGTTTAATGCACGACAGTGATGCGAGTCCTGTGCGTGTGTGTGGTGCGTGTGTGGTGCGTGTGTGGCTGACTGTATGTATGTTAGTGTGCTGCGATTGTGAGGTGTGAGTGCATGTGTGTTGCGTGATTGTGATGCTGTCCACGGTCCTGAAGGACCGCGGGCAGCATTTGTCGGGAAATTAAACCTCTGCAGCTGTCAAAGCCACAGAGTTTAAACTTCCCGCTTTGCCGGTACAGTAAGTAATAATCTTGTACCGCTGTGTCAGCGGTGCAAGATGATTAATAAGCACCCAGCTGCTGGGCACTTTTGTATATTTATTGGGGTATAATTGCATGTGCAGCATCTGTGCGGCATATGAGCACAGATGCTGCATATGCGGTAATGAATCCTGGTAATAAAGGGTTAACACTTGCATTGCGCTCACGTGCATCAAAATTGTGTGCAGTCACAGCATGCTGCGACTGCACTCGCTTCTGACTTGCATTGCGACTTAGGTGCGGGGGACTTGCACCAGTCTGCCCTGCCTGATAGGGCAACAGTGATCCGAGTGCAATGCGAGTTTCCCTCGCCCAGTGTGCCTTCAGCCTTGCACAGTAAAATGCTTCATTTGTGCCCTCTAGATGGTAAAAATGTCCCATCAATAAAAGGTGCAAGTAATCCAGAAAACAGTGCCCACAATTTGCCCCCTCGAAAGTAATCTTGCCCCCAGTATACTCATTTCAAAATCACAATACACTTTATGAGCCTTTAACCATAAGGGTATGTGCACACGTTTAGTGCTTTCAGCATTACGGACGCGTCCATAACGCTGTGTTTTACAGTACAAGCACAGTGGATGGGGATTTACAGAAATCGCATACCCACTATGCTTCTTTTCTCCACAGCATCAACTGACATGCAGGGCGGCTGCTTTCCATGCAACCGCCTGTCCACAGCATGTAAATTTTTTTGCGGCGGAGTCCGAAACAATCTTGGCATTTGAATGCAGGGAAAAAATGTTGTGCCCCGAATGCTGACCGAGGGCACAGGGTGGCTGCGTTCACCCGTGGAGATCACCGGCTTCCCGCAGGAGAGGAGGCTCTTCATCCAGGATGCACTGTCTCTGGATCATGTGCACATACCCTAATGTTTTTTAAGTGCCCACTTCGCATTTAATAATGTCTTCTGAGCCCTTTCATATATAGTTCCACTTTCAGAGTGTGATGGACCCTATAGTCGCCCCCTCCCACTGTATGATTGCGTCCGGTAACCCCCCTACTGTATGACAGCCCCCAGAAGCCCCCTTATTATTTGATGACCCTCAGTATTTCCCTCACACTGTATTGATGGCCCCAAGTATTTCTCACACTGCAATATGTCCCAAGTATTTCTTCCACACTATAATAGGACTCTCAGTATTACCCCCACACTGTAATATGGCCTCTAGTGTTTCCCCTACACTGTGATATGACCATCAGTATTCACCACACACTGTAATATGGCCCCAAGTATTTCCTCCATACTGTAATATGACTCCCAATAGTTTGCCCACACTGTAATATGGCCCCTAGTATTCCTTCCACACTTTAATATTGACCCCAGTAATCCCCTTACACTGTAATATGGCCCCCTGTATTCCTCTTACACTGTAATATAGCTCCCGGTATTTCCCTCACAAGGTATGATGCCCCAGTATTCTCTCCACATTTTATGATGCCGCCTGTATTTCCCCTTCAATGTATTATGCCCCCAGTATTCCCCCCACAATGTATGGTGCTCCCAGTATTTCCCCTACACTGTATAATGCCCCCAGTATTACCTCCACACTGTATGATGCCCCCAGTTTTTCACCTACTCTGTATTATTTTCCCCCACACTGTTTGATGCCCCCAGTTTTCCCCCCACACTGTATGAAGCCCCCAGTATTTCCTCCACACTGCATAATGGCCCCAGTATCCCCCCTGCACTATATGATATCCCCGGTATTTCTCCAAAACGGCATCAGGGCCCCCAATATCCCCCCTGCAAGAAAAAAAAACATATTTTCATCAACATCATACTCACCTACCCATGGATCCTGAGTAGTCTGCTGGCAGATAGGACCAACATGGAGATGTGATCACACTAGACACGCAGCTTCCTTCTGTTCTGTAGACTGCAGGTCTAAATCAACCTGCAGTCTACAAAACTGTCAATGGTAGTGCAGGGTGATCATGTATCCCTGCTCCATAGCAGAGTTTACATTAGTGGTAGCTACTGGTGGGCCACTGTGATGGCTACAGTACTGGTTGGTTTGAATTATTTGTATGACAGTTAACCTCAAATATTAATGTTTGCTCTTTAATTATTAGTAATTACTACCCTTTTAGCTTTACTTTAATTTTACCTCTTTTGTATTTTGCAGATTTTCTTCGGTGGACTATTACGAAAATAAACACTTCCCATGTGGGAACAGTTTGGAAATCAACCAACTTGGCCATTAATGTCAAGCCTGATGTCAGGCGATACAACTCTTCTTACCAGTGTTAAGATGCACAAACAGAACTGTTATGAACTATTTAGCTACATGTGTAGTGAATTAGTGGCTCTTTTGTTAATAGGATTAGTGTAGGTTGTCATTTTATATTAAAGTGACCTTTTTTTCTCATTTACATTTTCAAACTTCCACTTCTCTTATACATTCCAAGAACTTAACATTCCTACATTCGGCATACACAATACATATTTCTTGGAGGAGTATTCAGTACTAATAGAAGTATTAGGGTCACTAAAACGTTGTGATAAATGTGTTGTTTTCATGAGTTGTGTAACTTTCTAAATCTAGTCCCACAGTTTCATGCCTACGTAACATAGGATCCCATTAACGTCTTCTATTCTCCGCTGTTAATCAAGCATTCATGCCTGTAATTTAACACACAACCTATGGGGCTATAATTCTTATGAACAATGTATGTTTCCAAGCTTTTTAGTTAAAATGTGCTTATTTAAAGAAGTAATACTTCTTGGATTAAGTCATTGTTAAATTTAATTCAGTAAAATGAGTCCAGAGGTGTGTCACCAGCAGTTACAATATACCTATACTATATTTCCCACTTTATGGTATCAAATAGATTACTTTATTTGCAATTATTAATGCATATGAGAAGATATCTAGCCAATAGACAGAGGCCTGGAAAGGAGAGGTAACGGGAGGAGTGCTATACAATCTTGACTCCTTGATTTTCTCATCCCATTCCTCCACTCTTACGTCTCCTTTCCGGTCCTCTGTCTGTATGTGGATGTTGTGTGTCATTTTATTACATGTCACCCATGAGTAAAGTTACCGTCACACGCCGCTATATCGCCGGTGAGATCACTGGCAATTCCCGAATTCGGCGATGTGGAAACCACATCGCATATGCGTAGTGGCGTTTGACTGGGAGATTCTACGGCGAGGAGTCGCTGGTGGAGTGTCGCCTTGATTGCCCTGCTCTCAGTGAAATCAGGCGATATTCACCAGGCGATTTCAGCGCATTGTGGCGTGTGACAGGGCGACAGCGATGTAGAAAGTGAGCTCAGACATTCTGGAATCAATCCCATAGGTGTGCCTGAGCGTGCTGTTTTCCGCGCCCCGCCTGCGGCGATTGGTGGTAACGCAGTTGTGTAGGCCAATCGGAGTGGTAGGGGAGCGGTGTAACACACTCTGGCACGCCTATCTCTTCGCCGCGGCCAAACTCTACACCCACATCGCTGATGTGGTTGTGATGTGGCGATGTGGGAAGGGAAGATTGCTTCCGGTCTTCTGCAGGCGATTTCCGTAACGCAGGATCGCCGGAGATCACGCGAGATCGCTACGTATGACAGCTCCACAGCGTTCTGAAAAAAGTGCCCAAAACGTGCGCACTCACGTCAAATCGTCAGCGATATGGAAGCCATATCGCGGTGTGTGACGGTGCCTTAAGGGTCACTAAGGATCTGAAATGCATCAGGTGCTTCATGGATCCCCATGTCCCTTCTTTCTTTCCCATTTTAACATGTTTGTCATGTACTGTTTGGAATTACATCGAATGAAGAATAAAATTAAGGTTTAACCGATTAAGGACCATTGAGGAATCTTGTGCTGGATTTTTAAATTTTCCTTGCTGTTTCTAAAGATACCATTTTTGAGTAGATACCGTACATTGTTGTGATCGCCCGTTACTGCAGTGTTGCAGCAACCAAACAAACGTAATTTTGGCGTTTGGACTTTTTCCGTTACACAGTTTACAGATCGGATTCATTGATTTTGATAGATCGGACCTTTCTGGACATGGCGATACTAAATGTGTGTATATTTTTTTTATATAGTTTTATTTTCAATGGTGCAAATGGGGTGTGATTTGAACTTTTATGATTTTTTTTTTTTTTATATTTTTTTAAAACTTTTTTTTTTTTTTACTTTTCTTTCCTTTTACACTTCCCCTTAGGGTGCCTCAGCACTGCACAGTGTGATCGCCTGGGTTATGCAGAGAGATGCTGCAGAATCCCTCTGCACAGCACAAATGATCACTTTCTGCTGGCTAAGGCTGCTTTCACATCACAATTTTTGTTCATCCATGGCTATCCGTTGTAAAACGGATAGCCATGGATGTGATTTGGTCTCCATGTATCCCTATGGGCATGGATGTGCACAGATTGGTCCCTATTGGCATCCGATTGTGTCAGTTTTGTGATGTTTCCGTTTGTGTCAGATTTTTTTCCCGTCCTCAAAATTGGAGCCTGCTCTGATTGTGGCCTGCCTTGAAAAATAATCGGACAGGAACAGATCCATTGCTGTCCTTTTCAAATAACATGGAGCTCTATCATGTCGGATCAAAACAGAATCGTCAAAAAATCAGATCCGTAAAAATGGATTCGATTTGTTGTACTGCGCGTGCTCAGAAGCAAGGTAAAGCTCTATCTCTGCTAACTGATGATGGATCCGTGGAAAGCATGGATCAGTGGCATCTGTTGGCACAGATCCGTGCCTGTCCGTGTGATCCTTGAAATTCAAGGTTCACCACGGATGTGTAAAAAATACGGCAGCCTAAGCTTAGAAGCCTAAGCATGACAGCATCTGGGGTGATCAGCTGCCATTATTTTGACATTAGTAGTGAAGGGATTATTAATGTTGGAAATTTTGTTTCAGCCAGCATTGTTTTGTTACATGAAAATTAATACTTCCCTTCCTATTAATTCAGAGGCCTATACACCAGGGAAGTTGAGACAGAGTTGGTTACCACCAAAAGCAGGCCATCTGCAAGCTATTATTTTTAGATTTGGGAGTAATCAGCATCTAAGGAACTTTCCATCCTAAGGGCCACGTCACACACACAGATATCTGGGCAGATATTGGTCACAGATCTCTGGTTGCAGTGAAATCATGGACACATTGTTCCATTTTGTGGCCATGTACAAATGTAAAAATGTGTCCATGATTTCACTGCAACCAGAGATCTGTGACCAATATCTGCCCAGATATCTGTGTGTGTGACGTGGCCCTAAGGCCAGTTTCACACCACGGTTTATCTGATCCGGGGCTGTCCGGTGTGAATCGGACAGCCCCGGATCAGATTTCTGCCCCATAAGATTCCTCTGGGGCCGAATGGAGCCGGATGGCAGCTATTTGCCATCTAGGTTCCATCTGTCCGGGAGGATCCGGGACAATTCGGATTTTTCTCCCGAACACAAAAACCGTTGATTGCAGCGTTTTTGTGTCCGGTGCCCCCTAACATCAGAGTCTATGGTACATAAAATCGGATGTGGCTCCCGGACGCCGGCTGCTGAAGCGGCTAACTTGAAATTTCAGCAGCTGCGATCTGCCGATGCCGGCAGAAAACAAGATCAGGTTCTGTCCGGTGTTTCCTGAAAAACACCAGACAGAACCTGAACCACAAAAAACGTGGTGTGAAACCGGCCTAAGGGGCCTTTCACACTTGCGGTTTTTTCCTGATTTGGAAGATCAGGAAAAAACCTGATTCTTAGGGGGCCGTCACACGGAACGATATCTTGCCCGATATCGTTTAAGCGATCTCCTTTTTGATCGCTTAAGCGATATCGGGCAAGATATCGTTGCATGTAATCAAGCGATTTACGATGTGAAATCGCTTGATCGTGACATCGCTGATCTGAGGTTCGGTTCTCAGATCTAGCGATGAACGATGCAACGATCTGCATCATCGTGGTGTATGACACCACGATGATCCATCTCCCAGCGACCGCGCCTATGCTGGGAGATGGTAACTATGGTACACGTCGGGTAACTAAGCGACGCGCGGCGCCTAGTTACCCGATGTGTACCATAGTAACGGGCGAGATCGCGGCTCCGCATCGCTGGTGAGTCTGTCTGTGTGACATCTCACCAGCGATGTGAGCGATATTGTAAGCGATTGCGCGTGCACGTGATCGCTTACAATATCGCTAAAGATATCTCACCGTGTGACGGCCGCCATAGGGCCACTTTACACACACCAACTTATCTGTCCAACTTCTGACCAACTTGCTGGTTGCAGTGAAATCATGGGCACATTGTTGCATTGTACACAGTCACAAGATGGAGCAGACTGTGTACAATGGAACAATGTGTCCATGATTTCACTGCAACCAGCAAGTTGGTCAGAAGTTGGACAGATAAGTTGGTGTGTGTAAAGTGGCCTTTACAGGATTCTTTTTTTTTTTGCCCATTCTCTTTAATGATTTCAGGATAAAACATGAAGCAACTAGATTCTACCTGACAAAATTAAAGTGAATGGGCAAAATACTGTAAGAATCGGGTTTTTCCTGATCTTCCAAATCAGGAAAAAACCGCAAGTGTGAAAGGCCCCTAATGGCCACTTTACACGTCCCAACGTCAGTCCGATATTGGATCCAACGCCGCGGGAGCGCGCTTTTTCTGGGCAGAATTCCAAGATCGCATAGGAGATGTTACACAGCGCGATATCGGCATTCAACGCCACTACGATGTGTATGCCCCCTTGTACTGCCGACCCAAGAACGACCATTTAACATGGAACAGGATAGGGGAAGTTGTACTCCACATCGTAGTTGGGCTTTTACACAGCACGGTCCGGTCGCAACGCCCATCCAATAGCGGCCCGTTGGAGAGCAGGCTCATTTGATCCCCGATATCGTTTTGGCATCGTTCGTGCATCGTATTGGACATTTATACCATACAACGCATGAACGATATCTGGGCCAACGCACGAACCACGTGACTTTTGGTCAGAGTTGGACACCGATTTTGGGATGTGTAAAGTGACCATAACAGAATTAATTTGATAGTGTTTGTTTTGCCTGGTTCAGTAATGTGCAGAGACATCTAAATAAATGAGTAATTAAAAAAATTTAATTGTTTCACATGTCAACATTTAATCCTAGAAGAAAAGAAGGGGGAGCGCACATAGGGTTTTACCTTTATAACTAGATGGTGGTCCGATTCTAACGCATCGGGTATTCTAGAATATGTATGTAGTTGGCATACTGTGACTGACAGAACTTGTTCAGTCAACGTGAGTGAACTATATATATATAATATATATATATATATATATATAAAATCTCAGCGCTATGGTACATGGTGGTACATTACAGTACATGTATAGCAGCACTATGGTATATGGCGGTGCATTACAGTACATGTATAGCAGCACTATAGTATAGGGCGGTACATTACAGTACATATATAGCAGCGCTATGGTATATGGTGGAACATTACAGTACATGTATAGCAGCGCTATGGTGTATGGCGGTGCATTACAGTACATGTATAGCAGCACTATAGTATAGGGCAGTACATTACAGTACATGTATAGGAGCGCTATGGTACATGGCGGTACATTATAGTACATGTATAGCAGCACTATGGTATACGGCGATCCGCTCCTCCTGGCCCCGGTCCTCCACAGTAAAAGTAAAAATAAAAAAATCCTCAGTGAGGATACTCACCTGTCTGCCGGCTCGCTCCACCTCTGTCTTCTAGGTCCTACAGGCCTTTAGGACCTGTCGTTGCCTGGGAAACTGATCAGCTGTGGGGGGGAGTGGGGGGCAGGATGGAGCGAGTGGGCAGGATGGAGCGGGGAGGGGGCAGGATGGAGCCGGGTGGGCAGGATGGAGCCGGGGGGGCAGGATAAAGCCGGAGGGCAGGATGGAGGCAGGGGGCAGGATGGTGGCGGTGGGGGCAGGATGGAGCGAGCGAGGCAGGATGGAGCGAGTGGGGCAGGATGGAGCCGGGGGAGCAAGCAGAGCAGGGGGCAGGATGGAGCGAGCGGAGCAGGATGGAGCCGGGGGGCAGGATGGAGCGAGCGGGTCAGGATGGAGCGGGGGGGCAGGATGGAGCGAGCGGGGCAGGATGGAGGCGGGGGGGCAGGATGGAGCGAGCGGGGCAGGATGGAGCCGGAGGAGCAGGATGGAGGCGGGGGAGCAGGATGGAGGCGGGGGAGCAGGATGGAGCGGGGGGGGCAGGATGGAGGCGGGGGGGCAGGATGGAGCGAGCGGGGCAGGATGGAGCCGGAGGAGCAGGATGGAGCCGGAGGAGCAGGATGGAGGCGGGGGGGGGGCAGGATGGAGGCGGGGGGGCAGGATGGTGGCGGTGGGGGCAGGATGGAGCGAGCGGGCAGGATGGAGCCGGCGGGGCAGGATGGTGGCGGAGGGGCAGGATGGAGCAAGTGGGGCAGGATGGAGCCCGGGGGAGCAAGCACAGCGAGGAGCAGGATGGAGCGAGCGGAGCAGGATGGTGGCGGGGGGGCAGGATAGAGCCGGGGGGGTCAGGATGGAGGCAGGGGGGCAAGAACTGTGCCGGAGGGGCAGGATGGTGGGGGGTGGGGCAGGATGGAGCCGGAGGGGCAGGATGGAGCGAGCGAGGCAGGATGGAGCTGGGGGGGCAGGTTGGAGCGAGCGGGGCAGGATGGAGTGAGTGGGGCAGGATGGAGCAAGTGGGGCAGGATGGAGCCAGAGGGGCAGGATGGAGCCTGCGGGAGCAAGCACAGCGGGGGGCAGGATGGAGCGAGCGGAGCAGGATGGTGGCGGGGGGCAGGATGGAGCCGGGCGGGGCAGGATGGAGGCAGGGGGCAAGAACCGCGCCGGATGAGCAGGATGGAGCCGGAGGAGCAGGATGGAGCGAGCGGGCAGGATGGAGCGAGTGGGGCAGGATGGAGGCGGGGGGCAGGATGGAGGCGGGGGAGTAAGAACAGCAGGGGGCAGGATGGAGCGAGCGGGGCAGGATGGAGGCAGGGAGCAAGAACAGCAGGGGGCAGGATGGAGCCAGAGGAGCAGGATGGTGGGGGCACAGGGTAGGATGTAGCCGGTGGGGCAGGATGGTGGTCTGGGGGCAGGATAGTGGTGGGGTGAGGCAGGATGGATGCGGGCGTTGGCAGGATGGATGTGGGGGGGCAGGATGGTGGCGGGGGGGATCAGGATGGTGGTGGAGGGGCAGGATGGAGCCGGGGGGGCAGGATGGTGGCGGGGGGGGGGGGGGGGGAGGCAGGATGGAGCCGGCGGGGCAGGATGGATGCGGTGGGGGCAGGATGGAGCCGGCGAGGCAGAATGGATGCAGGGGGGGCAGGATGGAGCCGGCGGAGAAGGATGGAGCTAGTGGGCAAAGATGGAGCCGGCGGGGCAGGATGGTGGCGGGGGGGCAGGATGGAGGCTCTCCTGCCCCCCTCCGCTGCTCTTGCCCCTCCTCTGCTCCCTGCGGCCCCCCCTTCCTCTGCCCCTCCGCTCCCCCTGGCATCCCCCCGCTCCTTCACGGTGATAATAAAAAAAACCTCAGTGAGGATACTTACCCTCCGCTGGCTCGCTCCACCTCCGTCTTGTAGCTCCCAGGACAGGACCTGTCGTTGCCTGGGAAACCGATCAGCTTCCAGGCAACGACGGGTCCTCAAACCCTGTAGAAGCTAGAAGACAGAGCGCAGCGGCGGAGGGTGAGTATCCTCACTGAGGTTTTTTTTTTTCAGCGGAGGGGCAGAGGGAGGGGAGCGGCAGGAGCAGCGGAGGGGGGCAGGAAGAGCTGGGGGGGGCAGGAAGAGCTTGGAGGGGGCAGGAAGAGCAAGGGGAGGGGGCAGGAGGAGCTGGGGGAGGGGGCAGGAAGAGCAGGGGCAGGAGGAGCGGGGGGAGGGGGCTCTCGCCGGGCTGCAAATAGGCGCAAAATTCGAACTTTGACGGCGGGCGCCAATGAGCGGCCTGTGTCTGGCACGTGATTTCGGCGACAGAGGCAAAGAATCTTTAGACAATTATATAGTAGATAAGTGTCCCGGTGCCCCCAATCAATTTGGCAATAAAGGAAGATCTTTTGACCATTCTTCTGTTCGTGACGATTCTTTCATGGTCTGCGTGGTTTGACAAGCCCAGCTCCATCTTTTTCCCACTATGGATTTCAACATTTAATTCTGTGTTAGTTTGAGAATGTACCCAAGGCTTCAAGAAGACAAAAATAAACTGTTTCTATTTCAAAGACCTAGAAATATATGGTACCAGTATAGTGCAATTCTACATAAATAAAATGCTAGAAAACAAAACACGGAATCCTCTCATTTTACGTAAGTGACCAAGGTAAAAATAAAGACCGCAAACTGATGCCATCAGGATGGGAAGGGTCATTCACACCCTAAAAACACCAGCCAGCAATCACCTGAAGGTACTGTTACATGTCGCAATATCACAATGCAACATCGACCAAAAGTCACGTGGTGTGGTAGTTGCAGTTGATATTGTTCGTGCGTTGTGTGGTGTAACAGGGCAATGCAACTGCAATAAATCGCAGGGACGATGTCGCAATGAGATTGGGCATGCTCTTCAACCGTACAGTGTTGCATATGCGATCTGGCATGATTGTGCATTGTGACGGCGCAACTACGATGTTGTTTGCGATTTCACAGGTTGCACAACCAAGGCCGTAGGCATGCCTGTGGGTTGTGTTTTCCACGCCCCATCTACGGCGATTGGTAGCTAGTATTGTATGCTGATTGGATGGCCCTGGTAAAGGAGCCATATTGCATTATGTGTGCGTACACCACTACAGTCATTGACTTCTGCATCTGCTCAATCTTGAGGAAATGCATGTATCCCAGGCGAATCGTTGTCAAACACCTCCTTTAGGCCTCTTGCACACTATTTGCGGTGCTGCGGAGTTAATTGTGGCTGTCAGTGCGGAGTCTATTGCGGACGCTATTGCAGTCTATTGCGGACGCTATTGCAGACTGCATTGCGGATCCCATTGCAGATACTCTCTGATGGTCATGTGGTTTCCCCCCTCCCCTTTTTTGGTCATGTGGCTGCCTCTGCTGAGATCACTTCCTTCTTTTCCTGTTTTCCACGGAGATCAGATTAACACAAATTCATCAGTGACACACAGAAACTCAAGTGTATATAACAAAGTGTTAACTTTATTTTTAAAATTGGGGCACAGTATTAACTTTTTTGGAAAAATGGTTTAAAGTGCACAAACCTGAGTTTGTTTTACCTGAGTAGTACATTAACAAATATAAACGGCAATATTATTTAGGGATAGTGGCTAGTTAGTTAGTACTGCATATGGTGGCTCAGTGGTTGGCACTGTATATGGTGGCTCTGTGGTTAGCACTGTATATGGTGGCTCAGTGGTTAGCACTGTATACGGTGGCTCAGTGGTTAGCACTGTATATGGTGGCTCTGTGGTTAGCACTGTATATGGTGGCTCAGTGGTTAGCACTGTATATGGTGGCTCAGTAGTTAGTACTGCATGGTGGCTCAGTGGTGGCACTGTATATGGTGCTCAGTGGTTAGCACTGTATATGGTGGCTCAGTGGTTAGCACTGTATATGGTGGCTCAGTAGTTAGTACTGCATATGGTGGCTCAGTGGTTGGCACTGTATATGGTGGCTCTGTGGTTAGCACTGTATATGGTGGCTCAGTTGTTAGCTCTGTATACGTGGCTCAGTGGTTAGCTCTGTATATGGTGGCTCAGTGGTTAGCTCTGTATACAGTGGCTCAGTGGTTAGCACTGTATACAGTGGCTCAGTGGTTAGCACTGTATATGGTGGCTCAGTGGTGAGCACTGTATATGGTGGCTCAGTGGTGAGCACTGTATATGGTGGCTCAGTGGTTAGCACTGTATACGGTTGCTCAGTGGTGTGCTCTGTATACGGTGGCTCAGTGGTTAGCACTGTATACGGTGACTCAGTGGTTAGCACTGTATACGGTGGCTCAGTGGTTAGCTCTGTATACGGTGGCTCAGTGGTTAGCTCTGTATACGGTGACTCAGTGGTGAGCACTGTATATGGTGGCTCAGTGGTGAGCACTGTATATGGTGGCTCAGTGGTTAGCACTGTATACGGTTGCTCAGTGGTGTGCTCTGTATACGGTGGCTCAGTGGTTAGCACTGTATACGGTGACTCAGTGGTTAGCACTGTATACGGTGGCTCAGTGGTTAGCTCTGTATACGGTGGCTCAGTGGTTAGCTCTGTATACGGTGACTCAGTGGTTAGCACTGTATATGGTGGCTCAGTGGTTGGCATTGTATATGGTGGCTCAGTGGTTAGCTCTGTATACGGTGGCTCAGTGGTTAGCACTGTATACGGTGGCTCAGTGGTTAGCTCTGTATACGGTGGCTCAGTGGTTAGCTCTGTATACGGTGGCTCAGTGGTTAGCACTGTATACGGTGGCTCAGTGGTTAGCACTGTACGGTGGCTCAGTGGTTAGCTCTGTATACAGTGGCTCAGTGGTTAGCACTGTACGGTGGCTCAGTGGTTAGCTCTGTATACAGTGGCTCAGTGGTTAGCACTGTACAGTGGCTCAGTGGTTAGCTCTGTATATGGTGGCTCAGTGGTTAGCACTGTATATGCTGGCTCAGTGGTTAGCACTGTATATGGTGGCTCAGTGGTTAGCACTGTATATGGTGGCTCAGCAGTTAGCACTGTATATGGTGGCTCAGCAGTTAGCACTGTATATGGTGGCTCAGCGGTTAGCACTGTATATGGTGGCTCAGTGGTTAGCTCTGTATACAGTGGCTCAGTGGTTAGCACTGTACGGTGGCTCAGTGGTTAGCAAAGTATGATGGCTCAGTGGTTAGCAGCACAGTATATGGTGGGCAGGCGGTTAAACCAGGATGAAGGCTGGAGGGGTGAGGGCAGGAGGACGGAGGCTGGAGGGGTGAGGGCAGGAGGACGGAGGCTGGAGGCCCCCCATCACAAGCACAGTGAAGCCAACTTTATCTTTATTTACATTACATTTTTTTTTACACTCACTGTGATCCTCCCGGCTGCTGTCTCTGCACACACACTGCACACAAAGCCACACACATTGCACACACACTGCACACAAAGCCACACACATTGCACACACACTGCACACAAAGCCACACACATTGCACACACACTGCACACACACATTGCACATACATTACACACTGCACACACACTGCACACAAAGCCACACACATTGCACACACACTACACACAAAGCCACACATTGCACACACACACATTGCACACACACACACACATTGCACACACACACACATTGCACACAGACACACATTGAACACACACACACACATTGCACACACACACACACACATTGCACACACACACACACATTGCATACACATTGCATACACGCATACACATTGCATACACACACACACATTGCACACACACACACACATTGCACACACACACACACATTGCACACACACACACCCCACACATTGCACACACACACACACATATTGCACACACACACACATATTGCACACACACACACATTGCACACACACACACATTGCACACACACACACACATTGCACACACACACACATTGCATACACACACACATTGCACACACACACAATTGCAACACACACACATTGCACACACACACAATTGCACACACACACATATTGCACACACACATATTGCACACACACACACATTGCACACACACACACACACACACATTGCACACGCACACACATTGCACACGCACACACACACATTGCACACACACACATTGCACGCACACACACACATTGCACACACACATTGCACACACACACATTGCACACACAGCCTGGCTGCACAGCATACAGCACTTTCCTTCCTCTGGGCCACTCACCACCTGTTCTCTTTTGCTGTGCCGCCGGCTCCCGCCCGCTCCTCCGGAGTCTGCTCTCAGCACTCTCGGCCGGCAGACAGTGCTGGTCCTGGCCGGCAGACACCGTACCCTGTTGCTGAATGTTGCCCACCTGTGCATGGATCGCGGTCTGCTCTGCAAGACCGGAAACACCCGCCCCCACAGTGTGCTTAGTGAGGCGCCGCCGCCGCAATTGAATTGCGGCCGTGCCGCACCCCATTCATTACAATGGGATGCGGCAGTGCGGCGTCCGCACTGAAAATGGACATGCTGCGGACAGAATTCCGCACCGCAGCATGTCGCAATGCCGGCCGCAATGGCACACTGTGCCATTGGGCCAGCATTGCCTGGTCTCATTGCGGAGTCCGCATGTGGTAGCCACATGCGGACTCCGCAATGCCGCGCCGCCAGTGTGGAACCGGCCTTACTATTCAGGATGACGTTTAAGGCGCTTATTGACGATGCTAGAAGCATAGCGTCGCAAGCAACAGCGTATGTACTGGCCAAAAGTGCCATGTCAGTATTTGAAGCCCTCATTGATGCTAGCTGCAATCTTCCATCCCACATGTCGCACATATAGGAAAATGTAAACACATGTCTATCCACTTATTGCAATAATTGCCCAGATATGTGTGCCAATGTTCATCGCCTGAGCGTTGCTGTCTTAAATTTTATGTGACGCCGTGGCGTTGACTGTGGTCATCCACTATGTGCGGGGTGACTCCTTTGCGGACGTACAAGTTTACCGAGCATCAATTCTCTGTGCAATGACGCCAGTACGTCGTTTTACGGCAGGCCCTGCCTTCTAGGTGATTTATAGTCCCCTGCCTAAAGATGGCTGCCACACAGAGCTCTGCATCATGGAGAGAGTCAGAGCTCCTCATTCTTTTTGATCATGTGGACAGGCTGGACTACTGGTGCGAGTTCCCGCATCAACACCCACGCCTGCATAAGATGTGCATTGTGCGCAAAGTTCAGAGGGCCCTGCTTAGGAGACTGGAAGTGGTGCGGACGCCTAAGCAGATAATCAAGAAGGTGGCGGACATGAAGTACAAGGCAAGGGACCGCATTGCCGCCATCCGCGCCCACACCCAGACTCTTCGTGGTGAGTATAATGTCATAACACATACACACTCACACCACAACATCCGTGATTTTGGCTACATGGAAGTGCACCCGGTCAGTGTGCCTGAACTCATGATGCTGATGCCTGATGGGTGTTCATGTGTTGGCCCTGCATATACATGCTTTTGGGCCATCACACAGTAATGTGTGTAGCATGCCATACACTCAGTATTGTTGTGGCCACTTCCCAAACAACACACATAGGTGTGACTAATACCTTGAAGGCAGCATGTGCAGATTGTCAGTGATGTCATGGGCCACACCACACAAAATGTCACATTGTTCCACAACCCATACATCTCGCAGCACATACCCTTCTGGTTATTGGACACATATGTCTAGGCCCCATAACTCCCCTGTTGTGTGCATTTGGTCCAACCAAACACAAACTCACTGTTCCCTCATATTCTTCATATGTTGTGGTCCTCTCACAAATGCTGGATTCCTATGTTGCAAAATATCCTGTCAGTGTGGGGTTGTGCTTGTTGGCCCATGTGTATGCTAAAGGGAATTAAAAAAATTGCTGATGACCAAGCTTCATCACACAATTGTGTGTCACCACAACGTAGTTGGGCAACAGTAAAAACCTGTGTGTGCTGCATGCCAAGGACACTTTTATTAGTGCCACATATATATGATGTGGCTACCATTGTGCAGATCATCTTGCAGTCCCCTTGTACCCCAGCTTAAAATGTTAGGCACATGATGTAATTGTTCTTCAAAGGCCATTTGCCAGACATTTGTTTGTGTATGTCACTTTATACATTCCACAAAATGTAATGTTTGAACCAACAGCTGATGACGAGCCTGCAGAGGCCTCCCCAGCAGCCTCCCCTGCTGCATCACCAGCTGCCTTCACAGTAGCCTCTCCACCGGCCTCCCCTGCTGCATCACCAGCTGCCTCAACTGTGGCCTCCCCACCAGCCTCCCCTGCTGCATTACCTGCTGCCTCCCCTGCTGCATCACCAGCTGCCTCCACACTGGCCTCCCCACCAGCCTCCCCTGCTGCATCACCAGCTGCCTCAACAGTGGCCTCCACACTTGCCTCAACAGTGGACTCCCCTGCTGCATCACCAGCTGCCTCCACTCCGACCTCACCCTCTGGCTACACCTCCAGGAAGCCCATGAGCCTGGGGGACAACATTTGTAATGCAGTTTGACTGTAGTTCTCATGTTGGCATAGTAGCCATGTTATTTGTCATGTTGACAATGTTTGTACCGCTGTTTCATGTTTCCAGAATAAAGCCTATTTTTAAACACAATGTGTTGAGGGGAAACAAATCCCTGTTGTTGGCTTAGGCCTTATCTCGCAAAAACAAAAACACCATACAGCCAAATTGGTAGACATTTATCCCCGAAAAAAAGGAAAAAGCGATTTTGCAAAATAAAAGTTGCAACAATCCCACAACATGTTGTAGTTGTGTTCTTTAACAAACAGACGCCACATCAGTGCGGCAAAGTATATCTTAACACCATGTAGCACCCAAAAAGGAGGAAACAGTGTGTATGTGGGCCCCGAAACTGACATATGTGCTGTGCATCCCTCAAAATACACACAGGACAAAGAACACACACTGCCTGGCTGCTGTCACACATACCCAATGGTCAATTTGGCTTTAGAACGCCAAATGAGCAAACCGATGTGTATACCACAGATAACCGATGCGTGACCCCTACAAAATCTACTTGGACCCGTGGTTGGAGTTAGAATTGCTGGACCCATGTATTTTGCAATGAACATCTACATAAACCTGTGAAGGCCACACATGAAGTATAAAAATGTCATATCAGTCATATACCTCGCCATGTCCTAATTAGAGATGAGCCACCACCCTGGTGTTCGAATTCGATTTGTACACCATTGAAAAGTAATGTAATAAAAGTTTTAACATTATTTTACCGGGCCGGGGGAGCGCCTACAGGGAGGGGGGAGCGCAGCACCGGGAGCGGGGAGCGAATAACACAGACGGGAAGCCGGCGGTGAGAAGAGGACTTCACCGTCGGCTTTCCTGGTCTGTGCTGCGCTCCCCGCTCCCTGATGCCCCCCTCCCCGCTCCCTGGAGCTGCTCCCCCCGCCCGGTCCTAAGTTAGGATTGGGTGCAGAGGCGGCGGGGGGAGCAGGGAGCGAGGGAACAGGGCGGAGAAGCCGGCGGCGGTAAGAACACTGCCCCGCCAGCTTTCCTGCTGTGTTTTGCACTCCCTGATGCCCCCTCATCACCCCCCCGCCGCCTCCCCACCTGATCCTAAGTTAGGATCAGGTGGGGGGAGCAGCTCCAGGAAGCGGGGAGGGGGCATCATGGAGCTGGAACACAGAACACAGTAGGAAAGCCAGCGGTGTCTTCATCGCTGGCTTTCCCGCCTATTATTTCAAATGATCAGCTGATGCAGATCAACTGTTCATTTGAAGAAGCCACGGTGCTGTCTAGGAAAGTTCATGTGAGTTCATGCAGCATGAACTCACATGAACTTTCCCAGGGCTGCACAGCTCAGCTACATCTCTGGTAGAGGTTCTCTGCCAGAGATGTAGCTGAGTTAAAGAAGAAAACCTGATTGGACTACGTCGGACGGAAGAGGATTTTTTAATAAAAATGGAGTCTAAGTGTATTTTTTGTTTTATTTCTAATAAAATATTTTTTCTGTGTGTTGTGCTTTTTTTTTTTTTACAAAATTCACTAGAAATTAGTAACATAGTTTACATAGCAACATAATTTTTAAGGTTGAAGGAGGACTTTAAGTCCATCTAGTTCAACCCATAGCCTAACATGTTGATCCAGAGGAAGGCAAAAAAAAGCCATGTGGCAACACTAAGCTCCACATTGGGGAAAACAAATTCCTTCCTGACTCCAGATATGGCAATCAGACTAGTTCCCTGGATCAACGCCCTATCAAAGAATCTAGTATGTATAACTGGTGATATTATAGTTTTCAAGAAAGGCATCCAGGCCCTTCTTAAATGTTAGCAGTGACTCACTCATTACAACATCATGTGGATAGAGTTCCACAGTCTCACTGCTCTTACAGTAAAGAATCCACGTCTGTGATTATGATTAAACCTTCTTTCCTTCAGACGTAGAGGATGCCCCCTAGTCCCAGTCTCAGGCCTAAGAGTAAAAAGATCATTAAAAAGGTCTCTGTACTGTCCCCTCATTTATTTATACATTATTATATTATAAGATCACCCCTAACCCTTCGTTTTTTCCAAGCTAAATAACCCTAAGTTTAATAACCTGTCTTGGTATTGCAGACCCCTTAGTCCTCTAATGACTTTTGTCGCTCTTCTCTGGACCCGCTCTAGTTCAGCTATGTCTTTCTTATACACTGGAGACCAGAATTGTACACAGTATTCTAAGTGTGGTCGCACTAGTGACTTGTATAGAGGTAAAATTATGTTCTCCTCATGAGCATCTATGCCTCTTTTAATGCATCCCATTATTTTATTTGCCTTTGCAGCAGCTGCCTGACACTGGCCACTAAATGTGAGTTTGTCATCTACCCATACACCCAGGTCTTTTTCAGTGATAGTTTTGCCCAGTGTTTTACAATTAAGCACCTAATTATACCTTTTGTTTCCTTTGCCCAAGTGCATGACTTTACATTTATCCCCATTAAAGCTCATTTGCCATTTATCAGCCCAAGCCTCTAGTTTACATAAATCCTCCTGTAATATAAAATTGTCCTCCTCTGTATTGATTACCCTGCAGAGTTTAGTGTCATCTGCAAATATTGAGATTCTACTCTGTATGCCCCTAAATATATTAAAAAGAAGTGGGCCCAACACTGATCCCTGTGGTACTCCACTGTTAACTGTAACCCATTCTGAGTGTGTTCCATTAATGACCACTAGGGATGGGCGAATCTACTCGCTAGGACTCGTTACTCGGCGAGTAGTAAGGGACTCGCAGGACTCGGTACTCTGCGAGTTTCCCAGTGATTACTCGCACGAGTCCAATGCAAATCAATATCAATCCTAGTTTTGTCAGAAACGCTGACAAAACTAGGATTGCCATTGTTTGCATTAGACTCGGCTACTGTGCCAGTGATAGCAGGGAAACTCGCAAAGTAACTGCTGTTTCTTTGCGAGCCGAGTCCAGCTGTCTTCTCTGTGCAGCTCCAGGGTCCTAGAGCCCGCCTGCTCACAGACATGATGTAGCAGTGCTGAGCTTGTTCTCAGTCTGCTCATCCCTGTGCATAGACATCTATATCTATGCACAGGGGATGTAGCAGAGAGGACATTGCGTTTTGGACTGCGTCGGACAGAAGAGGATTTTTTTAATTAAAGATGGAGTCCCTAATGGCTTTTTTTTTTATTTCAAATAAAAAATTTTCTCTGTGTTGTGCTTTTTTAACCCTTTATTGGAGATTCTTAGTGGCTGGGTCAAACGTGGCCTGACATTAAGAATCTCGGGCTTAATACCAGCTTGTATAACAAAGCTGGTATTAACCCCTTTATTACCCAGCGTGCTACCGCCACCAGGGCCGCTGGAAGAGCGGGGTTCAGCGCCAGAGGATGGCGCTTCAATGAACGCGCCATCTTCTGGGGCGGCTGCGGGCTGCAATTTGCAGTGGGGGGTGCCCAGAAAGCTTGGGCATCCCTGCGCTGCGGATTCCAGCCCCCAGCTGCTTAGCTGTACCTGGCTAGACATAGAAATTGCGCGGAGCCCCACGCATTTTTTTTTTTATTATTTCATGAATTTCAGAGTCTCAGAGTCAGAGTCAGAATCTCAGAATTTCATGAAATTCCAATGCAAATAAATCTCACACTACTCGCTATTACTCGCTTCCCCATTCATTAACATTGGACTCGCTAGACTCGCAACGAGTAGCGAGTCCTGTGCTCGGACTCGCTAGAGTCAAGCGATTCCGAGTAATTTAGGATTCGCCCATCACTAATGACCACCCTTTGTTTCCTATCACTGAGCCAGTTCTTAACCCACTTACACATATTTTCCCCTATCCCCATTGCTCTCATTTTATGTATCAACCTTTTGTGTGGCACCTAATCAAAAGCTTTTGAAAAGTCCATATACACCACATCCACTGCATTTCTTTGGTCCAGTCCAGAACGTACTTCTTCATAGAAGCTTATCAGATTAGTTTGACAGGAATGGTCCCTTGTAAAACCATATTGACATTGGGTCATGAGGTTATTTTTCTTCAGATACTCCAGTATAGCATCTGTTAGAAAACCCTCTAGGATTTTACCCACAGTAGAGGTTAAGCTTACCAGCCTATAATTTCCAAGTTCAGTTTTTGTCCCCTTTTTGAATATTGGCACCGCATTTGCTATACGCCAGTCCTGTGGTACAGACCCTGTTAAAAACAAACACAAAAACAAAAATTGCCCTGTCCCCAAAATCAAGGTGCAAAGACCCACACAGGCACATCACAATTGTTGGTAGCATCCCCAATACTGTTGGTATGCAGCAGGATCTGACGTGGCTGCTTCAACCACATCCCTTGCGGAAAGTGGGTGTGGTCAATGCCGAGGAAAGGTCTTCTAGTATCCCTCGGCACCTCAGGAGTGAGTCCAGGCACAAAAATAGCCAGCGGCGGCGGCTGATGGGACCCTGACAGCTGCTGTGTGGGCTGAGCCAAGATGGTCTGCGAGTTCAGTGTTCCATTCTCAACCGCCTCCAGGGCAAGGTAGATCACCCTCTCGAGGTCTGTACATTGTTGATGGTCCAGCCGGGACACTCGTTCACTGACTAGCTGCCCAATCCCAGTGCAAGGGATCCTCTCCATGTTAAGCAGCACCCTCTTAGCCCAATTGCCTAGCTGGGTAGTGTGTGGCAATGGTCTCCGACGCCTCAACCCCTCACTGGGACAAGGGTGCTGTACGGCGGCACTGGGATCAGGCTCCAAAATCCCCCCAGATGTTGTTGGGGGATGGTCGCCAACGGGTGCCCCCCCCCACCCCCGGCTGAACCCAACATCTTGAGGGTCCTGGAAAAATATAAAAAAGGGTTAAAATAAAAAAAAACATTGACATATCATCAGTGCATTTGTAACAAACAGCTGTTTGTAGTGTTTGTGTGTGAAATGTTGAGTTAAAGGTGTGGCCATCACACTGGTATAAAGATATGGCTATGTGTAACATGACACAGTGATTACTCTACTCACATAAGTAACCCACATGGTCATGCATGTGTGTTCACACAAGCACTACATCATTCCTTGGACAAAAATCTGTGCAACAACACCTTAACATACTGTGCACTGTGCCAAACACCACACGCTGATATGTTTGTCAGGTTCAACACAACACAAGTGTATCCAACCACCATTGAAGACTGTGATGACAGAAAGACATTATGAAGTACCTCTTGTGGTGGAGCCGGGTCTTGGGGAGTGACGGAGGAGGATTGTGCTAGGTCCCTGCTGCACAGTGTAGTCCCAGAGGAAATGGAGGAGGTTAAAGTACCACAAGCGTGGCACATACACTGCCCCCGTTCCACTCCCGGACCGCATTGATTTTCAACTTCATTAAGCTCCCTCTTATATACTGTACGCAGGTTCCGGATCTTCTAAGCACAAACCTCTTATCCACCCTCTCCCCAGGGTGGTGCTTCTGGGAGAGGGTGATGAGCTGGTCATACGCCACTCCCTTAACTTGATGGCTCTTGTAATCAGGTGATGTGGTCCGCCACAAGCACTCTTGCTCCTTGTACTTGGCTATGAAGGCCCGGACAAACTCCTGGTTCTCAGCCATCTCAAACATGAAATAATAATGGGAACTTAGGTTTCCTTTTGCCAAGACTCACATGCAATGGCCATTGTTGTATGTATGATGTGTAACTTACCACAAACTGATCCAAGATTTGGTTTGAGATACATTACAATCACATGACCTTTTGACGTACATGCATCAATAGTGTGGGCCACAACATATATGATGTTAACTCTGGTGCTGTACATTATGAGGAATATGCCATTCAGGGGATGCTCATAGCAGCTATGAAGACTACATGGCACAATAGGACACGTACGTAGTATAAGCTAACAACAACAAAATTACCACATGGTAGGGTATTGAGTGCTAAATTAGTCTATACAGAAAGAAGAGATGAACACGATGTAGAGTCATCAATACATACCGTCAGGCCTACAGTGCCAGAAGAGGAGATGCTACCACGTTGTGTTTCAATGTGCAACAGGCTGGATGTGCCACATCCATCTTTTAAAGGGCGCTCACCCAATGACATCGCAGGATAGTCGGCCAATCAGCGACGTCGGGCGTGGCAACGCCAAGGCAACAGATACAATTGGGCGACGCAGAGGACCTTTTGGCTGTGACTCTGCGTTTCCTGGCAACAGGGCGCTCGATGACTGACCTGCAGTATTCTGCTGCTGTCTCACACCCACTGCTGAGTCGCCTAATCCCTGAGACGTGTGAGGCCATTGTGAGGTGTCTGCTGACATCCTATATGCGGTTTCCAACAACCCCCACAGAATGGTTGGAAGTTGCAAGTGGCTTCCAAGAGATGTGGCAATTCCCAAATTGCGGGGGGGCATTAGATGGCAAGCATGTAAGGATCACACAACTATGAGTTCCTCTTTGTGGATGTGGGGATGAACGGGCGTGTGTCTGATGGGGGGGTTTTAGCACAGACCTCCTTTAGTCGAGACCTTCTTAGCGGCCGGCTGAACTTATCCCCATATGATGACATCACTGAACATCTTAAAGGGAACCTGGCACCTAATCTAGACCTCCTAACCTATGAATACCTGTCCCTGCAGCCTAAAACTACTATAATAACCATCCTAGTCTGAAATTTTATGTAGGTGTAACAAGCTGAATAAATAAATCATTTATTACACTTACATTTTTCTTGTCGGCAGGGCGTTCCCTGGGGGTCTTTGTCAGGTAGGCAGGGTCTCCTGATCCGCGCTGCCCCCGCCTCAGGGCTTAATTGACGCCCTGATGGGCGTAATTCTGGTGGCAGAGCGCGGGCATGTTTGTATTTGCCCGCCTGTGGCCGCATCACTGTGACGCGGCGGGTCACGTGATGCCTGTACGCGTCACTTCCTGTGATGTAGGGCTGTATGCGCTCATTACACAGGCCGCCTTCAGCATGCCATCTGCGCATGTATTAGCCAGCCTCCGTGCGCTGGCTGGCCAATCATGATGTTATTGCATTGTCCAATCACCGTACGAGCGTCACGTAATACACTACTCTGTCACGCCTATGTAGTTACAGCGAACAATATGTACGCCCATACTCCCTTTTGGTAGCGGCGTGTATATCAGGGAAGGTGCTCCACAGAAGGTAACCTGCGGCACCCGTCGGCACTTCCGGGGAACGAAAATACCTTCTGTGGAGCACCTTGTGGCGGCATGTATTTGCGGCATCAGGTACCAATAGTGACTCACCGCGGCCAGGTTCTGCACGTCTTGGACTGTCGCTGCTCCCTGTCGGTACCGCGCCCAAGGCTGTGTTGGTCCGGTGGTCCAGATTTAAAAGTATGGCTGAACAGAAGTGGTTAATTTACTGTCATGACGCCACCTGTGAGAGTTCCGGTGATGTCCACCAGCCCTGCTTGGGCCTCCGGGGGATGGAATGCAGCAAGATGGGACGCTCCCCACAGGATGAGCGGGAGTCCCCGGAGCCAGGAGCTGCACAAGATGTTGTGAGGCAGCTGCGGTTACTTTCTACTTGCGGAGATGGACAGTTCTGAAAAAGGCACGGACACTGATAGTCTCTGTAACGGGTACTTTACTGTAACCAGCAGGTGATACATGGCATACAGTTAACGTGTAACGGACGGGGTGGACTCAGCAATGACCAGTGTTTCTCAGAGCTCCGCGGTGTTCCTCCATTCTAACTTATTCTGAGTGAGTTGCCGATGTCGCCTTTGAGTGCCAAGGTCGGGTACAAGGGACTACTTATATTGCCCTGCCGATGTCTACGTTCCGGTGTGGAGGGTAGTCTGGGTCCTTTTGGTGGGTACTCCGCTGGAAAGACGGCTCTGTTTGCGGCGGCGGTGGGGTACTTCTGTAGAGCGGTCCCTCCACTCCTGGTTTGCATGGCAGTGATAAATGACTCCCAGCTTCGAAACCAGTAATCTAGTTGTAGATGGGCACGGGTGTGATTTGGACCCGCATGTAGTTGCCCAGAGTCCGGTTGTTGAGGCACCGGGGAAATGGCGCCCAACCGGGGGTGGTGGTGGTCTAGGGGCTGCTCAGAACTGTGCAAGGCCCTCTCTCCTACATTCCTCCTGGCCACGTTCTGCTTCCTCCTTCTCCTACATTCTTGCAGACTCTTTTTCTGCACTAACTTCTCCACTACACACTACCTCTACACTCCGCCCACCAGGAGCTTATTGGCCCTCTATTCTGATGTGCATGTAGGGTATGGAGCTCTGAGTTTTAACCATGTCATTGCTTAGTCAGAGAATATTGCTGCTGCTGTCTGGGCTGCAATACACTCCTGTGACGCACTCGTTGCGGGGCGCCACATTAGCAACCGTTGAAACCGCGCGCGTGCACGTGCGGTGCCTACCTGTTGCCACCCTCGGTGCCGGTGTGTAAAGGTACCATAACAGAAAGTATTGGGCTGATGCTGAACTGAAACAGCCCGAGGTAGATATTTCCCTCCATGCAGCAAATGGGGAACCAATTAATATAATGGGAGTTAAAGAAGTGCCCATAAAGGTGGGGAAAGTAGAATTACAAAATCAAGGGGTCCTTGTAGTAGCAGAAGCCACTAATGCAAATGATCCTTATGTTATCTTGGGTACTAATGTTGTTAGCAATTGCATGGAGGATGTATTGTCTTTGCTTCAACAGATTGTTGAAACTGCAAGGCCTGGTCAGAGGAAGATTGTCCAACAGGAGATCAGAGCCATCTTACACCAATAACAGGTAACAATTACAGGTGGTGAAATTGGTACAGCACGGGTGACAGACCCGATACCTATTGTGATACCCCCAATGAGTGAAATGATGGTATGGTGTCGAGCAGCTATAGGTCTGAGAGGGCAGGACTATCAAGCATTAGTGGAGCCCGTGAGCACAGAGCACAAACCTACACTGTTGAAAGCCAGGGGGGTGGTTAATGTATACAAAGCGAGAGTGCCAGTTCGCATCTTAAACTGTGGCAGTGAATAGGTTAAGTTGCCCAGGTATACCACCGTTGCCAAATTATACATAGTCAGCAACAACGAGATCCACACAGTGCAACCTGAACCCCATGAGGAAGGGGGCAAAACTGATCAAACAATTGGGCCACTGGAGGACTGGTGCCAGCAGCTCCATGTCGGAACTGACACCACTCCTGTGTATGAAAAGCAAGGTGTGTACCGGGTAGTCCAAGAGTTTGAACAAGTTTTCAGTAAGCATCCACTTGATTTTGGTAGGATAAAAGGGGTACAACATCACATCCCCACAGGTACACATCCACCAATCAAAGAGCGGTATAGGCCTATTCCACCTGCACATTATCAAAAAGCTAAAGAGATGTTACAGGACATGAAAGACTCAGCGGTTATACGAGATAGCTGTAGTCCCTGGGCAGCACCATTAGTCCTAGTAAAGAAAAAGGATGGCAGTATGAGGATGTGTGTAGACTATGGGCAGATAAACCGCATAACACATAAAGATGCTTACCCGTTACCACGTATAGAAAAGTCTTTAGCTGCGTTGAAGTCTGCCAACTACTTTTCCACCTTAGATCTCACTAGTCGGTATTGGCAGGTGTCCGTAGCCAAAGAAGACCGAGAGAAGACGGCATTCGCAACATCTATGGGCCTATGTGAGTTCAACAGCATGCCCTTCAGACTATGTAATGCACCCGGAACCTTCCAGAGGTTGATGTAGAGTTGCCTGGGGCATAAGAACTTCGACACAGTACTGCTTTATCTGGATGACGTGATTGTATACTCCAAGACCTACGAGCAGCATGTCGCCCATCTAGGAGTAGTGTTTGAAGCTCTGGCTAAGTACGGGATGAAGTTGAAACCATCAAAATGCCACCTGTTAAAGCCAAGAGTGCAGTACCTAGGACACATAGTCAGTGCTGAAGGCGTTGCGCCTGATCCAGACAAGGTAACAGCAATCAAGGAATGGCTAGAACCTAAAACCATCAAAGAAGTACGTCAATTCCTGGGTTTGATGGGCTACTACCGAAGGTTCATCAAGGAGTATACCAAGAAGGCTGCTCCTCTGCAAGACCTGCTAGTAGGCCAACCCCTGAAAGGCAAGCCAAAGGATTCTCCATGGAGATGGGTAAAGAACAAGAGGAATCATTCCAGATGATGAAAGAAGCCCTGACAGGAGAAGACATCCTAGCTTACCCGGACTACAGTCTGCCATTCCTGCTGTATACAGACGCTAGCAATGTGGGACTCAGAGCCGTCCTTGCCCAAAAGCAAGATGGTAAGGAGAGAGTTATCGCTTATGCCAGCCAAAAATTGCGACCCACAGAGAGGAATCCAGAAAACTACAGTTCCTTCAAGCTGGAATTCCTGGCCTTATTCTGGGCCATCACTGAGAGGTTTAAACACTACCTAGCCTCTAGCAAGTTCAACGCCTATACGGATAACAATCTGCTGACCCACCTGGATACTGCAAAGTTGGGAGCCATGGAGCAGAGATGGATGGCCAGACTTTCCACCTACCAATTTACCATCAAGTACCGGGCTGGGCACCAAAATGGGAATGCAGATGCCTTATCCAGGATGTCTCATTTGTCTGAAGGAGGTATAGATGAAGATGAGCTGGAAGAAGTGGAGTTACCTGCTTTCCATCATGTGAGGGAAACCCAATCTCAGCAGACCCATCGAAAACCTCTATACTGAAGCAGTAAACCTGTTATCTCACTTCGACTGGGGAAAGGCGCAGGATCAAGACCCGGCTGTAGGTCTAATCAAACAACTGATAGCCCAAGAGTCAGCAAAGCTGCCAGCAAACCCTCCGTCTGATGCTAAACATCTGTGGAATGAACGAGGTAAACTTTTCCAGTATCAAGATAAATTGTAACGGCGGTATATAAATCCTAGAACTCATGAAATGACGTGGCAGATTATCGTGCCAAGACCGGACGTCCCTGTGATCCTACATGCCTACCATGATAAAACTGGTCACTTCGGATGGAAGAAGATTGAAGTGCTGCTCAAAAACAGATTCTTTTGGCCAGGTATGCGGACATTCATAGAAAAGTGGTGTAAAGTGTGTCAAGCCTGTACCTTGAGAAGGAAAGATGTGCAGAGCCAACAAGCTAAGCTTGAGCCAATTATAACCACGCAACCTTTGGAGTTAGTCGCCTTGGATCACGTGAAGCTGACACCAAGTAGATCTGGTTATACATAGGCTTTGACAATGGTAGACCATTACTCAAGATTCCTGATGGTAGCCCTGTGAAAGACTTGATAGCTGCAACTGCTGCGAAAACCTTCCAGAAAATTTTCTGAAGACCGTTAGGATATCCAGAGCGTATTCTCACTGATCAAGGACCAGCATTTGAAGCAAAAATTTTTCAAGAGTTTTGCAAAATGTATGGGTGCAAAAAGATCAGAACCACCCCATATCATCCCCAAACTAATGGACTCTGTGAAAAGATGAACAACATCATCATTGATATGCTGAAGATTCTCCCGTTGGAAGAAAGAAATCAGTGGCCTGAAAAGTTGCCTGACTTAATTGATATGTACAACCATATTCCAGTCAGTTCCACCAATTGTACACCAGCCTACCTGATGAGAGCTAGGACAGGAAAGTCACCCGTGGACTTAGAACTCAGAGTAGTGGATCCTGAAGCAGATCAAGCTATTTCAAACTGGAAGATCCATCGTCAGGAACAGTACGCAAAAGTCCAACAGAGTGTTGAAGAAAACTTACAGAAGTCCCGTGCACAACAGGCAAAAGATTACAACAAGCATGCTCCAGCAGAGTTCATACCACCTGGAAGTTTGGTTCTAAAAAGAAAAAGAACTCACCACAAATTAGATGACAAGTGGGAAAGTGAACCCTACATCCTGTTGTATTATGTTCATGACAACTCTAAGATCTGTGTCGTCAGTAAAGATGGCGGAAAAACAAGACGAACGGTACCCAGAAGCCATCTAAAAAGATGTCCTCCAAATTGGGAAAGAGACCTATGACCAAACCCTTCAAGAGTTCGAACCAATCCCAGATTCAGTCTCCATTCCAGATCCCATTCCAGAACCAAAGGAAAGAATGATTCAAACTGATTTAGGAGAATTCCATGAAGACTGGCCTCAAATAGACGGAGCCATCATCAACCCAGTAATGAACTTTTACCAACCCCAAGAAGAAGTTCCCAGAAATCAGGAAGGAAGACCTGTTGCAAGAGAATCTGAGGATGCTGCAATCGGTACACCTGGTAGCCCAGTAGTGAGACTAAGGCAACTCAGAGACTCACCTGAATCACTTGTAAAAGAAAAGAGAAGGAGCGCAAATGTGAAGCACCTCAGGGTAAACCGTATTGCAGGGAAAGCGGGGTTTCCACTCACCTTGTGGAGTTGTACTGGCTGGGTACAACTCCAGTGATAGCCTCCTGTGGAGCAATACCAAACAGGGCGTCCCCGAGAAAATCCTCGTGCCAGGGAGAGAGCAGCGTCACTTCCACCGGTCACGTGATCCAAGGCGGTGACGTCAGAAAGGTCCTATTAGTCCTCCAGACTTGGATAAACAGGTTCTTTTTATAAACGATGCCTCTCTTCCAAAGCTGCTGAACCGCACGGTCCCTCAGAAGGGAGAGAAGTGCACAGGAAAAAATAGTTGCGGTTCTGATAGCGCTAAGGAAGGAGGGCAAGGGGAAATTGTTGTGATGAACAGACCTTTATTAAAAACACGGTCCCTCAAACTCCGCTACGCGTTTCGACGTTACCGTCTTCATCAGGTGGAATGAGGGTACTAACACAATACAACATATATAAAGGGTTTGGCTCACTCAGATTGGTCAAACAATTCTTGATCAATTAGGGTGGTAGTAATAATTAACCCTATGAGCGTCAAACTAGAACTATTAAAAATATCACATGTGGATAAAAGTACATATTTTATGCATTGAATCACTATATCTGCCCAAAATACTTAGTATACGATCAATAAGACTATTAGTTACTGACCAAAGTGGATGATCCAAAAACAAAATTATACATAAAAAAAGATGATAAAAAGGAATTCTATATATAAATACATACATGATCCTGAATATTCAATACAAACAACTTATCAAAATATAAACTATAAAAACTTCTAATATTTAAGTTCTTGCAATAAGGGAGATATATATATATCTCATTTTTAAAATTTGCAATGCCCAATGGGGAGAGGGGTGAGGGAGAAAAAACTCAAATGGATAAAATAAATGTGTCCTAAAAGTTATACTGCCCGATGGGGAGGGAGATACAATATTAAACAGAAAATATCACGGTTACTATAACATTTTTATATATTTATAATGCCCAATGGGGAGAGGGGTGAGGAAGAAAAAACTCAAATAGATTAAATAAATGTGTCCAAAAGTTATACTGCCCGATGGGGAGAGAGATACAGACCCTAAAATTAAAAAGAGAGTATCACGGTTACTATAACATTTTTATATATTTATAATGCCCAATGGGGAGAGGGGTGAGGAAGAAAAAACTCAAATAGATGAAATAAATGTGTCCTAAAGTTATACTGCCCAATGGGGAGAGAGATACAGTATCAAAAAGAAAATATCACGGTTACCATAACATTTTATAATGCCCAATGGGGAGAGGGGTGAGGGAAAAAAAAAAAAAAAAACTCAAATAGAGTAAATAAATGTGTCCTAAAGTTATACTGCCCGATGGGGAGAGAGATACAATATTAAAGAGAAAGTATCACGGGTACTATAACATTTTTATATATTTATAATGCCCAATGGGGAGAGGGGTGAGGAAGAAAAAACTCAAATGGGTAAAATAAATGTGTCCTAAAGTTATACTGCCCGATGGGGAGAGAGCTACAATATTAAAAAGAAAGTATCACGGTTAGTATAACACCCAAGGAAGAAGAAAACAACCCAAGGAAAAAAGGGGGGGGGGGATAAATGGAGTGTAGCATTTTATCTTTTTGCCACATTCTCTATGGTTAGGTTGTGGCCCTCAGGGGCCAACGTACCCATTTTATAGATCCAATGGTTCTCTCTGCGAATCAAGGTACTTAATCAGTCAGCCTCATCCTCTACCACATGATCTACAACTGTAACTTCCATTAGGTTATAATCTCTTTGGTGACACATTGCATAGTGCCTTGACACACTATGTAGCTGATACCCTATTTTTATATTTTGTCTATGCTTGTTCAGCCTACAATGCATGGCTTGTATTGTTCTCCCTATATACTGGAGGCCACACGGGCACTCCAACATATATATCACGTATGATGACTGACAGGTGACTTTATAGTTAATGGGGAAGGACAGATTTAAAGATCTAGATGTTATTGACTTCACTCCATGTGCTAGAACCGGACAGCACATGCATTTAGGAACTTTACAGCGGTAGAAACCCAAAATACCGCTGACCTCACTAGTAGGTCCAGCTTTTGTTCGAAGAGTGGTGTTACTGGGCGCCACTATGTTTTTAAGGTTTTTGTTCTTTTTATAGATGAAAATAGGATTATCAGGCAAATGTTTAGAGATAACGGAATCATTCTTAAGAACAAACCAGTATTTTTTAATTAGATTTTGGATGGTCATTCTGGACTGATTGTAAGTAGTAACCATACTCCACTTACATCTTTGTGACATGTTTCCCTTACTACTATCAACAGTGACTTTGTTAACACATGATTCTTGAGAGAGGTCTCTGGTACGACGATAGGCATCCTCTAGAAGTTTTTTAGGGTATCCCTTATCAGCAAACCGTTTTTTGAGGATCTTTGATTCCTCATAGAAATCCTTATCCCTAGTACAGTTTTTTCTCACCCTCCAGTACTGTCCGTATGGAACACTTGTGACCCATGTGGGGAGGTGTCCACTATCGAACCTCAGGAAACTATTTACGTCTACTGGTTTAAAATAGGTCGATGTGGACACCCTCCCCTGGTCATCAAGTTGCACAAGCAGATCTAAATACTGGAGGGTGGTTGGGGAGATGCTTACGGTGAAAGTTAGACCCCAGTTGTTCTGGTTCAAATAAAGAGCGAATTCAGAGGCCTCACTCTCACTTCCTGACCATAAAAATATTAAATCGTCTATATACCGACGGTAATAGGCAATTGATGACTGGAACCTTTGGGACTGCGCAATGAGGACTGATTCAAACGCACCTGAATCACTAACACCATTAGATACCTCATCTGAGACAGTGACACCCGTAGTGCGAAGATCAAAAAAGGGCACACAAGGTCAGCCCCCATCTACATTTGGAGAATGGGTGTAAGATAACATACATTGGAAGCGTATATAAATAAGAAACTGTACAAATAGAAATGTACATAGTAGTGTACAGAAGGGTGGAGCAACTGGGCCCAGTCCCAAGCATATTAAGTTAGGAACAGAAAGTGCCTGGGGCAGAGAGGGACCAGGTCTCCTAAGCCGAGACACCCATAGGGTCCCCTGTTTGTTGTTAAACTGTGAATATTTGAAAAGAATTTTCCCCTTTCCTTACACGGAGCGTACAGAGACATTACTGTAAGGACTCTATTAAACGTTTTCCCTTTTGAACTTTGAACTCTTTAAAACTTTACTGGACTACGGTTACTGGACTAAAGTAGTCACAAACTCTAAAAAGCCTACGGTGGATGGACTAGCACCGTATGGACTTACCCGTTTTCTATTTTTTCAATTTTCCAATATTTTCAGTGTCTTTTTGTAATTTTTCATTTTTCAAACTATGTAAATATGTTATTAATGTTATATCTTTGCTTCACAAAAATGTCTCAGTCCAGGAGTAATGATGTTACCTAGGGGGATGTGTGGCGCCCTGCCAACACAGGTAACCACATATCTCTCTGGGGGCGTGGCCTAGCAGGGCATGTGAACGGTCGCAACAGGAGAGCTCTCCCGCTGTAACCTAGCTTAAGGGCTGCGATCGCCGCTTGCACGAGCCACAAATCAAGCCAGACCAGGTGCCGGAGGACCCCTAGACCCCGGGGGTACTGGCGGAGGAGCGAGAGACCTAACAATGCCCCGCAGGAGGCAGAGAGACGGGGTCCCAGTAGAGGCCTGTAAAACCCAAGATGGTGCCGTAGCTGAGGAGGACGCGGCAAAGGCTAACGCAGCAGGCGCCCGGAGGATGGCAGCGGCAGCCCGGCTGGAAAGGTTTGCTAGGGTGGAGGTACAAAGTGAGCCAGGGCTGGAGGGCATGGAGACTGAGGATCCACCCTCAGAAGAGGAGCAGACAAGCGACTGGGTGGAGGAAGGAGACAGAGTGCAGGATGGCAAGATGGAAGGAGAGGATGGTGGCAATGAGAGGGTTAATGCAAGTGATCAGGAGCCCACATTAAGAGACATCTTTGCTGCAGTAACTTTCTGTAAAGAGGCACTGACCACATTGACCCAGCAGGTTAAAGGCATGCAGGCTGAAATAAAAGGCTTAAAAACTGATATGAGGAAGGCTGATGCAAGAACAGGAGTGGTGGAGGAGAGGGTCAGTAATACAGAAGACGACATTGCTAAGTTGCAGAAAATCCAAAAACAACAAGATAAGCAGCTGCAAGAAGTCATCGCCAAAAATGACGACTTAGAGAACCGCTCACGGCGGAATAACATTAAAATAGTGGGAGTACCTGAAAAAGCTGAAGGTTTCATGCCATGTGAATTTATTGAAAAGTGGCTGCTTCAAAAAATTAGAGCGGACGTATTGTCTAAAATGTTCGCGGTTGAACGTGCCCACAGAGTGCCAATGAGACCCGTACCCCTGGCTCACCTCCACGGGCGATCCTAGCTAAAATTCTGAACTATCGGGATAGAGATGTGACTCACCGTGGGCCGGGTTCTCAGGTCTCTGGCGCTGTCTGTGGGTCACGGTTCGGTGCCTGAGGCTGTGGAGGCCCGGTGGTCAGTAGCGGGTTAAAGTAAATTAATAGAAGGTATAAAGTTATTGATTCGTGACGCCACCTGTAGGGGTCCGGTGATGGCACCGGCACTGCTTGGACCTCCGGGGAATGGGCGGCAGCAGGATAGATCTGCTCCCTACAGGACGAGCGGGAGACCCCGGGGGTCAGGTGCTGCAGTCAAGGAATAAGGCAGCTCGGTTAATTCTGTAGACAAAGCGGTTAGTAACAGTCCCGAAATAAAGCTCGGACACGTTGCTCCTCTAAATGGGTATTTACTTAGTTCTTTCACGGCAGACAGGTATAACGGTTTTTCACTGCCAAGTAACGGACCGGGTGGTCCCTGCAATGAATAGTGTCCCTCCAAGGCTCACAGTGTCTTTCTCTATACTGACTGTCCCTCTCTCGTCGCTGCTTCTGATATACCAGGTCAGGATACTGAGGATCCTCTGTTGGGACCAGAGCCGTTGGCCTTCAACTCCCGTTAGGTCCCTGAACCTCAATGGTGGGTTCCCCCCTGGTACAGCTGCGGTGATGGTAGACTGTGTACTGCGCTCCTGTAAAGCTCTCAATCACTCCGGGTTCTGTGGTGCAGCGGTAAAGCGTCTGTACCACCTCGGAGCTGGTACTCTGGGTTTGGACTGGGCTCGGGTCATCTATTTCCCATTTTCTGCTCCTCTTGGCCCCTTTCACTTCTAGGTCACCAGTGCTCGGTGCCCTCCTTGTTAGCTGTTCTGTCACGACTCAACTTCTCCTTGCTCTTGTCTCTCCAACTTTCTAACTCTGTTCTTCTCTTCCCCACTGCTATATACCTAACTCTCCTCCCACCAGGACCGGTTGCCCAGGAAACGGGTATCTAATTGGTCTTCTGCCTCTAGGTGTTGCATGTGGTACATGGAGCCTTGGGATTATCCTATTCACCACTGGAACGGAGAATACAGCACCTTCAGTCAGGGGTGCAGTACCCTCCTGTGACGCACTCTTAGTGGGGCGCCACAGATGTTATCCTAAGGAAGGCTAGGACGGTGAAAGAGATGTCCATTGATGGACAAAACATTTCCATTTATGCTGATTATTCTCCAATTGTTCAGAAGATGAGAATGAGATTTGGCGAGGTGAAACAGAAGCTGAGGGACCTGAAACTTGAATACTCTATGTTGTACCCAGCCAAACTACGGGTGGTTGCATTGGAGAAAGTACATTTTTTTCAAAGCCCGGAGGAGGTCACTGATTGGCTGGAGCGTAATAACAGGAAATTGCGGGATCAGGGAGAAGGATGAGAGGTGTCGGTCCTTGGATAATTAATTTTATTAAGTGATAATTGATCACTTCATGATTGATTCTCGATGGATCCATTTTTTGGTTCCCCTGAGATGTTGAGTTTTTAAATGTTTATTTTTGTTATGTTATTTCTTACAGGAGAGGCTACTGATGTAGTCGCTAAAGGTACGTGCTTGAAGTTATAATGCTTTATAAGGTTATATGATAATAGGGGTGGGGGTCCAAGGGGCCACAGAAAAGCGGAAGGTTGCTATAGCCTATTAAAAGCAATATGTTAATTATTTACTAAAGGCGGGAGGGTGAGAAAGGTGTAGGAATAGTTGGAAAGGTTCCTGAACTGTGAGGGACAGCGGAGTTAGGTGGTCGGGATGGGTCTAGTGAATTTACCCACTCCCAAAATGGGAGAAGATATTCGTTGGCGACACATTGGGGGAAGGAGGGGTGGAAGTTGGGGTTTTGGGGAGAAAGGGAAGGGGGGATGGGAAGAAAGGGGGGGGGACAGTGTAAAAAATATACGTCAGGAGGGTACCCATTGGTCAGTAACACCTTTATTAAACTATGGCTAGACAACTGAGAGTTATAAGCTGGAATATTAGGGGGCTGGCTGATAGAAGTAAAAGGGCGATGGTGATAAAGCATATTATATCCTTTAAACCATCCATTATATGTCTATTGGAAACTCACTTAACTACAGAAAAGACTGGGGTGTTGGCCAGAAAGTGGCTTAGAAAATCATACCACGCTACATATTCTAACTTTGCGAGGGGGAATTTCGGTCCTGGTCCATGTCTCGGTTCCATATGAAGAGGTTGAAGTGCGAATGGATGAAGTTGGGCAATACGTGTATGTGGTGTGTAGAGTGTATGGATGCCTGATTTGTTTAGTGGCAGTATATTTCCATCCCCATACTCAGACCATAAGCTGCATGAGATAATGGAACTGACCAGACACAGAGTGGGGATACCATTATTGATCATGGGAGATTTTAACAATATACTAAATTGGGATATAGATAGGGAAAGAAGAGGGCAGAGGAACATAGGGGGAGACAAGGTGACACCATTTGCAAAACAAATAAAAGAACTAGGACTAGCAGACTTATGGAGGGCAAGGAATGCTGAAGTGAAATGTTATTCGTGTTTCTCGTCCTCGCATAACTCAATGTCTAGAATTGACATGGCTTTGGGGAATAGATATTTAGACAATATGGCCCAAAAGGTTGGCTATTTACCTAGAGTGGTATCGGATCACTAACCAATTGAGGTGGAACTGCAAGTGGGGAAGGGACATACAGGGTGTAGAGGGGAGTGGAAGATTCACCCATCTTGGTTGAAACTGCTAGATATGGGGAAAATTAGTGAGGAGGTGGAACAATTTTTCGGGACAATGATGGTAGTGCACCTGCAGGTGTAGTGTGGGATGCTATAAGGCATTCCTCAGAGGGTTGTTTATCAGAGACATCTCTAGATGTAAACAAGACGAGAGGAGCAGCAGGTGATGGATGTATTGAGGAGGGCTGCGATTGATGTAGTAGCTATACCCACCCCAGAGATGCACAGACACCTGAAGACTGCTCAGGCGGCGGTAGATGAGTTATATAAGAGGTCTGCTATGAGACGACAGGAATTTCAAAAATCTTCTTTCTTTGAGGACGGTGAGAAGGTGGGCCATCTTTTATCTGTCGTGGCAGCAGCCCAGAGGGAGTCTTCTTATGTGTACTGTGAGGTAGCGTTTCCCTGGGGGTTCGCTTGACAGCGTACAATGACACCAATACATGTTTTTTCACCATTATGCAGCAGTTTATTAAATATAAACTGCTCCTCTCATATAAAATACATACAATACATTATATTACACTCACATCACATAACATAGTACAAATAACATCACATTACATTCCACGGTACATAAAGTATATTGCACATATCCTTTCTCCCGGGTAGCCTCAATGTACCGTTACACAACACAGAGTACATAGGTAACACACCGTCCCCTAGGGATCCTGGCCTAGTCGGCTCACCCCTATTCACACCTGACGGTATTTATCCTATGGCCAGGCTCTTCCTTGGCCCAGTGTCCCCTTGGGAGTCCAGTCCCTTCACACAGGCTGCTAACTCTTCCCAGCCCGCTACACAGCGCTCTGGCTGCTCTGAACCAGGCCCCGACCTGGTTGTAGTCACCGGAGCTCCAGGGCAAGTCAGGCCCCCAAGAACTCCTCGGCACGTGTCTCCAGGTCGCCAGCCGCTTCCAAGTCTGCCATCCAGGCCAGACCTCCAGGCAAACGGCTGCACCAAACACGCCCTCGCGAGCCCCTCCAGGGTCAGCCCCACTTCCCAACTCCCGGTCCTCTACCACCCTTGTCGCCTGGCCTCACGGCTCCATTCTCACAGGACTTGGGTCTTCTCTCTCCCACAGAGGCTTCTACTCTGCCTCCATTCACACACAGACCTCCTGGTCCCATATCATACACGGCCCTTCTCCTTAAGCCGTCATGCACTTCCATGGCTTTTGTTACATAAGCCAATGCACTCACATGGACCACATCATACATGGCCCCTTTCCTTAGGCCGTCATATGCTTCCATAGTCCCTCATGGACTTCAGCCTTGTCAGGCCCAGACCACTCACACGAGCACAGTCCGGTATGGACTTCCGCCCTCTAGGCCCAGACCAGGTTGCGAGCCACCTGAGCTTCAGGGCAGTCAAAGCATCCCCCAAGGTCTCCCCACCCTGCCCATGATGCCCAGCTGCCTCCAAGCCCCCACCACACAGGCAGAGATCCTGGATGGCAGCCTCAACACCATGGACAGTGTGAGCCCCCTATAAGTTCAGCCAGGACCCCCCTTATACCCAGGTGCTCCACTAACCTCTTGGTCTGGCCACAGGCTCCACACGACTCAGAGGGGCCGGCGTCTCCAGCATGGAGAGCCAGGCATCCTGCCTCATCCCCCTGAACCATGTCCTCTCTCTGGACTCTGCAGTCTCTGGTCTGCTCTCATCTGCAGTCTGATCTGATCTCTCATCTGCAGTCTGCTCTGATCTCTCATCTGCAGTCTGCTCTGATCTCTCATCTGATGGCTTGTCTCCAATTCACACACACCTGGCAGGTTAAGTCCTGCTCGCCACACCCACATGGACACACCCACCTGAGCTGCCAGGCAATCAGCACACACACATCGCTCTCAGCTGCCGCTCATTAGGCTCATGAATCTGTCTGATCTACAGCACTCACTTTCAGCTGTTAACTCACTGTGTTCCAGGTAGGTTTTAGCACAGCACATCCACAGTAAAAACCGGATACATGTGAACAGAGTCATATACCAACAACCTGTGTGATGCACCAGGCCATGGGTCGCATCACCACAGTACGGATTGTGTGATGACACAGGGGCAGTGGTGGAGGACACAGTGGACATACTTCAGATATTTAGAAGATTCTATGGAAAGCTGTACTCTTTCGGGTTGTCGGTCTCTCGGGAGGAGATGGTACGGTATGTGGAAGGGGCACATTTAAAACAGATCAAGGTGGAAGAATGTGAAAGATTGGAGCAAACATTGAATATAGAAGAATTAGAGGAAGTCCTGACCACTATGGCTAACGACAAAGCACCAGGGGTGGATGGACTGCCAACAGAGGTTTATAAGCAGCTAAAGGATGTGTTATTACCTAGACTGTGTGTAGTGTTTCAGAAGGCTTTTGAACTGGGTTGCTTGCTGGAGTCTATGAGGGAGGCTACGATTGTGGTTTTGCCCAAGGAAGATAAGGACAAGAGGAAAGCGGAGTCCTATAGGCCCATTTCATTGCTGTCAGTAGACGTAAAATTGTTAGCCAAAGTGATGACACGCAGACTAACGGGAGTAGTTACGGATGTGATTCACCCGGATCAGTATGGTTTTATGCCGAATAAATCTACAGCCTGTAATTTAAGGAGATTATTCCTGAATATCCAATTACCAGCGCATAATGAAGGGTGTAGAGCAGTGGTATCACTGGACGCACACAAAGCGTTTGACAGCGTGGAATGGGACTATCTGTGGTTGGTACTTGAAAAGATGGGATTTGGTCAGATGTTTGTCTCCTGGGTGAGGCTGCTGTATTCTTCTCCTGTGGCTCGGGTGAGAGTGAATGGTGCGAGATCAGAAAGGTTTGATCTTCATCGGGGTACTCGTCAGGGTTGCCCTCTTTCGCCATCGCTGTTCGCCCTAGCTATTGAAGCATTGGCAACTTATATTAGGAAAACATCGGAGGTTAGGGGCTTTATGTTTGGGCCAGTAGAGGAAAAGGTGGCTTTATATGCAGACGACATCTTATTTTTCCTGCAAGATCCGGTAGAATCCCTTAGTCAAGCAGTTAAAGTGGTTGAAAGGTTTGGAGAGATGTCTGGTTTAAAAATTAATTGGGAAAAATCCAATATTATGATGGTGGATAGAGAGGGTGTAGATGAGATAGGGGAATTGAGATGCACCAAACTGAAGGTGGTGGATAGATTTAAATATATAGGGATTCAGGTTTCTTTGCCTATCTCGGAGTATATCAAATGGAATGTTCTGCCATTGTTGGTTAAACTGAAAGACAAGACTCAGACATGATGCAAGTTGCGTCTCTCGGTGGTGGGTAGGACAAATTTGTCCAAAAAAAGGATTCTCATGCCAAAGCTCCTATATGTGCTCCATAATTCACCAGTGTGGATATCGTGGGGATTGTTTCAGAGATTCAACTCAGTATTTCGGGGCCTGGTTTGGGGTGGATGTGGCGCCCTGCAACGAGTGCGTCACAGGAAGGTATTGCATCCCTGACTGAAGATGTAATATCTTCCGTCTCAGTGATGAAATGGTTAAATCCAGAGCTCCATGTACCACATGCACCACTCAGAGGTAGAGGACCAATCAGGTCCTGGTGAGAGGAGTGTAAGGTGTAGTGTGGGGGAAGAATAGGAAGAAGAAAGTTAGAACGTGGGAGAGACAGGAACAAGGACGGACATCCAGACAAGTCTAACTGGGAGGACACCGATAAGCGGTGATCCAGATAAGAAAGTGGGCAAACAGCAAAAAGCAACGGGTCCAAAGACACCCATGCCCAGTCCTACCGGTTCCGAGGCAGTCAGTCGTCTATCGCTGTCCTGCAAACCCGGAGTGACGGTGTAGCTTTATAGGAGCGCCTCAGTACAGCCCCGAATTCCGCAGCCTTACCAGGGGGGTACCCACCCTGGGAGTTTAGGACCCTTTGTAGCTGGTTGAATAACCTGCAACAGGAAAATCCACTAAAGAAGCCCCCGTATCCTACCTGGTACACAAGGCAGCGACGGCCACAGGAATAGGACAGATAGTGAAAGAAGGAACACTGTGGAGCTCCGGACAGAGACTGTTCATCACTGGGACCACCCGGTCTGTTACCTTAAAGAACTGTGTTACCGTGTATCGTGTATCACTTCAGTAAAGACCCGTTAGAGAGGAGCACCATGTCAGTGCATTCTTTCCATGACTGTTATTAACCCTTGCCTTCACTAAAAACGACTGAGCTGCCGTATTCCATCCAGTGCAGCTCCTGGCCCCGGGGACTACTGCTCATCCTATGGGGAGCATTCCATCTAGCTGCCACACATCCCCCGGTGGCCCAAGCAGCGCTGGTGCCATCACCGGACTCCCACAGGTGGCGTCACAAGACAATCAAAACTTCATCCCAATCCCAGATTCCTTCTATTTGACCACCGGGCCCCACAGCCTCAGGCGCGGAACCGTGACAAGTGAAGCATCACCTGAGATCTGAGAACTCGGCAACGTGGAGTCAAATCTGGCGACACGAACAGGATACGAACAAGCCCGTTTCCAACGGGTATTGTGTGCCTTACAAGACTTTTATCGGCCAAAAAGAACTTTTCCCGCCCTTTCTACTGGGCCAAAATTTCGGGTCCCGCCATGTGAAAGACTATGTGCTGGCCCAGGGCCTCCGCCCCTCGTCGTGGGAGGGCCATGGCAGAGGCGCCTAAATCCTTGTCCGCCCCGATTGCTGGAAACAACGAAGGGGGCGGGCCAAAGACTCCAGTCCACCCATAGACTACAAAACAAAAAGAAAGAAGGTGTGGCGGGGTCTTCGCAACAAGCCCCACTTCGGGAACGAGTACCAGTTTCAACGGGTGTGGTTCCTGCAAGAAGCAAAATGGCAACCCTAAGGCTCCGTGAGCTAATGAGAGAAGTGGAGGAGGAAGCTCGAGCCACCGTCGGCAACCCCGGACCGGGTCCCATTCTCACTATTGACGGGGACCCCGAGTTTTGGGAGACTGCGCTCCAAGATCTGCGTGTGTGGTTGATGGAGGCCACGGAGTGGACATTAAGAGCTGGAGCGCAAGCCTGGCCAGCCGACTACACCGATCGGTGCACCAGAGACTGACCACCTGCCCAACCCCGGAACCGGAGACTAGGCCAGAACAAATAGCGGCCTACCTGGTTACCGAAGGAGATGCACCATCACCAATGGGTGCAGAGGGGACAGAAGAAGAAGAAGAGGCGGGCAACCCAGAAGCCCCGCAGGACGAAACAGAGGAAGGAGAGGAGGACCTCGCGGTTGCAGTACCTGATCAACCGGATGACCCCGACCGAGAGTCCCGACCTACCGAGGAACCGGATGTTGTCGTCGAAGCTGAGGATGAAGACGACGAGAGTCCCAGCGAACCTGAGGACTCAGCACGCACCAGTTCCGAGGAGGAGCGCGAGGCGGAAGTTCCCGCCGAGCAGCCGCACGCAGCTCGGGTTGAATGGTCTGGCACTGCCGCGGTGTCCGCCCCCGACCACAATGTCCGCATACTGGTGCAGAGCTATCGCCAGACCCAAGCCCGGAACAGCACCGTGAATCGGTGGGACTACGTCCATACAGTCCACCGGTCCGACAATGCTGAACGCCAGTGCCGCAGAGCTGAGTGGTGGGCCCAGGAGCAGGCAAATATGCGGGCTAGCGCTGAAGCTCGTCGTCAGCCACCATTACCGGATGAACTCCGCAAACAGGGTACTGTTATCACCTTTAACCTGGACAACGGGTGGGGTTTTGCCCGGGAGGAGGGGGTATATGAGGAGATCTTTGTATCCCACCCGGACATTGAGTCCCATCTCCCTAAAGGACACCCCGATCGAGACCTGTACCGGGGAGAAACCATCTCATATGAGCGCCATTCTGGGTACTGGGGATGGTATGCTCTCCGGGTCCGTATAGATGTGAACTTCATCCTTAAAAAGTAACTCACGTTTGCACAACTTGGTTTTGAAACCTTAAAAAATAACCTTTCTTTTAAGGACGCTTTCTGTTAAAATTGTGTGCCAACAGAGCGGCCCGGCGGTAAACCTGGACCTTGTTAAAAGACGGTGACACTGTCAGCCGGGTCCGCAATGGTTGACCGGTTCCATTAATAAAAGTTTTGAAACGTTTTAAGATAATGTGCCTCCAGGACGGGAGAAAACTAAGCAAGCGTAAATGTTGTTAATGAAAGTGTTATTTTCTTTTATATTGAAAAATTTATAAAAACAATTTCTCTGTACTGTTCGGGTTCCGTGACACTTGGGGACAAGTGTAATTTCCCAAGGTGGAGTGTGGCGCCCTGCAACGAGTGAGTCACAGGAAAGTATTGCATCCCTGACTGAAGATGTAATATCTTCCGTCTCAGTGATGAAATGGTTAAATCCAGAGCTCCATGTACCACATGCACCACTCAGAGGTAGAGGACCAATCAGGTCCTGGTGAGAGGAGTGTAAGGTGTAGTGTGGGGGAAGAATAGGAAGAAGAAAGTTAGAACGTGGGAGAGACAGAAACAAGGACGGACGTCCAGACAAATCTAACTGGGAGGACACTGATAAGCGGTGATCCAGATAAGAAAGTGGGCAAACAGCAAAAAGCAACGGGTCCAAAGACACCCATGCCCAGTCCTACCGGACACCGGTTCCGAGGCAGTCAGTCGTCTATCGCTGTCCTGCAAAACTGGAGTGACGGAGTAGCTTTATAGGAGTGCCTCACTACAGCCCCGAATTCCGCAGCCTTACCAGGGGGATTCCCACCCTGGGAGTTTAGGACCCTTTGTAGCCGGTTGAATAACCTGCAACAGGAAAATCCACTAAAGAAGCCCCCGTATCCTACCTGGTACAACAAGGCAGCGACGGCCACAGGAATAGGACAGATAGTGAAAGAAGGAACACTGTGGAGCTCCGGACAGAGACTGTTCATCACTGGGACCATCCGGTCCGTTACCTTAAAGAACTGTGTTACTATGTAAAGACCCGTTACAGAGGAGCACCGTGTCAGTGCATTCTTTCCATGACTGTTATTAACCCTTGCCTTCACTAAAAACGACTGAGCTGCCGTATTCCATCCAGTGCAGCTCCTGGCCCCGGGGACTACTGCTCATCCTGTGGGGAGCATTCCATCTAGCTGCCACACATCCCCCGGAGGCCCAAGCAGCGCCGGTGCTATCACCGGTCTCCCACAGGTGGCGTCACGAAACAATCAAAACTTCATCCCAATCCCAGATTCCTTCTATTTGACCACCGGGCCCCACAGCCTCAGGCGCGGAACCGTGACAAGTGAAGCATCGCCTGAGACCTGAGAACTCGGCAACGGTGAGCCATGGACGTCACCCAAGATTAAACTTGGAAATCCTGCAGAGGCCAAAGGAGGAGGGGGGTCTGGCCCTACCAAATCCATGGATCTACTTTCTGGTGTCCCAGGGACAACATTTAAGGGGCTGGGCCGCAGGAGACGGGAGGACTTCCACACAGAAAGTACTTGAGCATTTTCTACAAAGGGCCCCTTTGTTGACGGGTTTGGAAGCTGGAGATTTTGGACGTATGGGGGGAGGGTTCCCCACTCTGTGTCTGATTCAGAAAGTCTGGAATAGGATTAAAAAATTGAGAGAGATTACAGGGGTGACAATTTATACTCTGCTCTGGAAGAATGGAGCCTTGGGGGAATTATGTAAATTGGGAGAGCAGAGATCCTGGATGAATAGAGGCATAGGATATGTGTCACAGATTTTGGTAAATGGGGCACTGAAGTCTTTTGCTTCTCTAAGGCTGCCTTCACATTTGCGTATGGGAAGGCAGCGTATTGCTGCGTTCCCATACGCAGTCAAACGCATGCGCACTGCGTTCCTATGTTTAACATAGGAACTCATGGTGCCTGCGTTTGCTGCGTTCGGGTGCGGATGCGGACGATATCTGCTCCTTCCGGCGTCCAGCGTCCGCACCCGGGACGCAGCATGTTGGGGTTTTTTGTGCACTTGGGGACCTTGGAAAATCAGCAAGCGTCCCCAAGCGCACAAAAAATGCATTGGCTTCAATGGGTCCGCAGTGTTCTGCGCTTGACAGCGCAGGAGAACGCTGCAGATCCATTGAAAAATCTCCCGGTGGCCGGCGGTGATGTCACAGGAGATCACCGACGGCCACGGGAGATCAGCTCAGCCTCTGCTGATCTCTTCCTCCCCGCCGCCGATAATCTGCTAGTGATGTCGGCGGGGAGAAACAGCTGATGTGACAGCTGTTTGAATCTTCCCGCGCCGACATCTCCTCTCGGTGTCGGCGCGGGAAGAGTCAAACAGCTGTCAAATCAGCTGTTTCTCCCCGCCGACATGTCCCGGAGCTTACCGGCGGCCGGGAGGCGGAGATCTCCGGCGCTGATCTCCGCCCCCGGACACCGCTGATTGGCTGCCGGGCTGCACAGTGATGTGTCCGCAGGCGGACATTCTCTGCTGCGGACACTTAAAAATGGCCCTGCTTTACACTGCGTTTGTGTCTGCATGCGATCAGCATGCAGACACAAACGCTAATGTGAAGCCAGCCTAAGGGAGGAATTTTTGCTGGCGGAGATGGATTTTTTTTTATATTTTAAGGTCCAGCATGCTTGTCGACAACAGCGGAAGGTTAGCAATTTTGATTTACAGTAGGATATTGTCTTAGACTATGTGTGTATGGAGGGCAGTACTCGGGGAGTGAAATCAACGAGTAGGGGAGTTGGTGGTGGAATATGGACCAAAATTATCTCTGAGCGAACCGGCTAGGTTATCGCAGTGGTATCTTCTTCATAGGGTTTACCGATCCCCGGAATTTCTGTTCAAAATAGGGGCAAGAGATATGTCTGAATGTCCAAGGTGCTTGAGTGAGTGTGCTGGAATACTGCATATGATGTGGGAGTGCCCAAGGCTGCGAGTGTTTTGGTTGCTAGTGATAACATTGATTGAAGGACGATATGCATGTGAGATACCTAGAACGCCTCTTGTATGTGTGTTGGGATATGTGGAGGAAATTGGAGTTACAAATTCACAGAAGATAGCGGTAGTCAGATTGCTGTTTCTGGCACGGAAATTGATAGCCAGGCATTGGATCGGGGCTGAGCCACCCTCAAGAAGTGAATACATTCGCAATGTGAATTATATTGTGAGTCTGGAAGAAAAAATATATCAGAGGAGGAACACTGTGAAAATGTTTGAAAAAATATGGGAACCGTGGATGTAAGATAGGAAGGTTGGGATGGGCTTTGTATATAGGTTCAAAGCGCTCCATATGTTTGCGTATGATGAGTATTGATGAAGGTGATTGCTGACTCTATCTATTATATAATTGCGAATGGCTTTTTTGCCCCCGGCGTGGTTATGTGGATACGCGCGAAGCATTGGCCGCGAAGCGGCCATTGCGAGTCGTGCGTGGTCATGTGGATACGCCCGAAGCATTGGCCGCGCAGCGGCCATTGCGAGCAGTTCTAAGGCGACTCGCTATGCCCGCGCAGCGGGCATGGCGAGTCGCCTTAGCAGCGCGAAGCATTGGCCGCGAAGCGGCCATTGCGAGTCAGAGACTCGCCCTTCTAGAATCCCGATGCATGTGCATCGGGCACCCAGCTAGTAATATATAATGTATTATAATATTATAATTTTTGGTATATTGTCTGACAATAACAAATGTGACGGTAATGTTGGATAACGCTGTCTAAAGGGAGTAGGGGTTGGGAAAGTTGGAGAGGGGTGGTGGTGGGGGGATGGATATTGCTGTGCCTTGGGGTTTTTGTAAAAAACTAAAAATCTTATGGAAAATGGATATTTTGTATTTTTCAATGTAATGTGGATTATTTTGAATAAAAAATTATCTGATTTAAAAAAAAAAACACATATCTCTCTGCTGCACAGCTGGGTTTCCGCAGTAGGTAGTACTACAAACAACACCTTCCACCCCAGCACAGTAGGGGGAGCTCAACCTGCTGCCCTTAGGCAGGATCCCCTATAAATACTGCTGCTGGGGTCGGAGTTAGTCAGAGTGTAGCAGACGCTAGAAGAGCTGCAGAGGAGTTCTGGTGCTGGTGCCACGAGTAGGCCCAGGCTAGAGACGCAGACTAGCCGGTCTCACCAGCCTAAGTGGGACTGAAGTCAGGGAGCCTGGATTAAGAAACAGAGAAACAGAGGAAAAGGGAGCAGGCAGCTCGAGTTCACCTTAAAAGAGGAGCCGGATATTGGGGATACGTAACAGTGGAGAACTCCAAGTCCCACTGGAAACCCCTTGGCACCGAGGAAGCTTCAGCTACCCAGTCTCCTGAGAGAGTCGCAGAGAGGGAGCCAGGACTAGCAGATCACTGCAGTTCCAGAGAAAGGGTCGTCCCGGAGACCGCACAGGAGAGGGAGAGAGATACAGAAGAAGAGAGTGGAGGCAAGTCAGCATTTAATGGACTGCGCTTCAATACACACACACACACAGAGGAGGAGGCCTTATACCCACTTGCTGTGGGAGCCCACTGTGCAGCCCAGCTACCCGTCGGTGCTCTCAACAATTTGCCTGCAAAACACCAGTAAAAGGTAAAGGGACTTTGGCTGCGTTTGTGCTTTCTTCCTATCACCCACCATCTATTACCCACCATGTTTCCCTATAGACTTTCCCTATAACACTCCCGGCTCTGCTGCATCCTGCCCATTCACACCACTCTGCCGTGGAGGTCCCAGTCCTGCCTGCGGGGACTATCCCATCATAGCCGCCATCCCACCGACCTTCAGAGGACTGTAGGGGGCTGGTGATCCCTCACCAGACACAGCAGGTGGCGTCACGAAGACAACCTTGTAAATAAAGTCCCTGTAAATAATCCCCTTTTCACTGACCCCAGGGCTACAGCCTCGGGCAGCCACCCATGACATCCCAGACCGTAACCAAGCCCGATCCCTGAGAATCCTGCCCTGGGCGAGTCATTATCCCGGAATCCTTAGCTGTGCTGTAGCATAGGCTAACCTTATGAGCCGCCCCCCTGGTACTAACTGCTGTGGTACAACCCCCTGGGCTTGCCCCTGACAATCCCTGTATAGGGATTGGGTAAAATAGGATCAGCTCACCCAGGGGAGTTCGGTACCATGGCCCAGTGGGTCCACTCTAGGGCGCCTTCCCCCGGAAGCGTAACACCACACTCATAATATATTCTTTCTGATCAGACAAACGTGTGTGAGTATTTTTTTTGTAGCTGACCACCGTATCACATAGCATTAGGGTGTGCTCAGAGGTGTTACACTACAATGTTAGTTGAGGATCCGTGCACCATTGTGTGCACAGGTACACTACACATGTGTGGAGGTTGCCAACACACTGTATGGTGTGTGTGTGTGTTTCCCTGTCCAGATTGCTGAATGTAGACATGGGTATGTGTACACACACACATGGTCACTTCTATAGTTTCCGATTGAGACATATGTACATATCTGTAAACACATACATACATGTATGCACACACATAGTTGGCAAATGCTATGTAATGTGCATAGACATGTCCACACTTCCTGTGTGTAGCTTACCAACTCCTACAGTAGACGTACACAATGTCCATAGTCCATACATTTTGGCAAAACACACTGCACTACACTAGCGTTACTGTCTGCCAGTTTGGCGACGCCGCAGTGTGTTGCTGGAGCTGCTACACATCACATATGACATCAGTTTCAAGATGATAGAATGGGCAATAGCATCCATGTCGACACCATGTTGTCTGAGATGGCTGACCAATGGTAACACTCTTTTGCTGTCCAATCAGAGTGTTCTGGGCGCGGTTAAAAGTTAACTCAGGTACGCCTATGTCCTAAGCTGGGTGAAAAGTACGCCCACATTGCTGATGTGGTTGTGCTGTGTGAGGGCGCAACTAAGATCTGCAAAATCGTCTGGCCAATTTGCCAGCCATCTTCCGGGACGCCGGATCGTCGGAGGTTGCAGGTGTGATTGCTACGTGTAACATCTCTTATGCGATCTTGGACAAGTGCCAAAAATGTGCGCGCTCCCGTGAAGTTGCATGCGATATCGGAACGATATTCCAACGTGTAACGGTACCCTTACACAGAGATATATTGCTTGCAACTCACTGGTTCCAGTGAAATCATGGACACATTGTTCCATTTTGTTGCCGTGTACAAAATGGAGTAATGTGTCCATGATTTCACTGCAACCAGTGAGTTGCAAGCAATATATCTTTGTGTGTAACGGTACCTTTAAGGTACCTTTACACGCCGACACAACAGGATGCATACAACCCGCTACAGGCTACAAATGTAGCTTGTCGCGCCAATATCGCCCGTAGTAGCGGCGTCTGAAGACGGGACGACACAGCCGGCTACAGAGACATCTGTATCCGTGCACTGCCCATAAACAGATGGCTACATCGCCGATTGTAGCGAGCTGTATCGGCGTGTAAAGAACCCACAGAAGGGAACTCTGGACACCCGGCGATGTAGCTGCAATGTAGCTAAGGCATCACCCAGGCTCCGTGTCACCGCGCCCCATCTGCGATCATTGGTGGAAGATGCTGCGTTACGATTGGCCCTTGCCTCACAGCCCTCCATCTTGGATGAGCTGTCCCTTCAGCACTACACATACGCGCCGTATGCACGATCATATAGTAGTACAATTACGCGGACACAGACTGGAAAGAAAATTCGCAAACGCCTCATGATCTACATACACTGTGCACATCCACACAACACATCATAACGAATAATGCTGTACACAGCGCACAAGTGTGTTTTACGTACCGCTCTGGCTTATTGTACAGCAGCTGCCGTAGAAGTGTTCCTTGTGTGGCACAGCACGCAGCGCGCACACAGATGCACACAAACCCATACCACATCGAAAGTTAGTACTCAGCACACACATCATAGGCGTGTTGTACGCACTGCACTGTGGGTGTCCTGTAGTAGGTGCCACATAAGTGTGTCGGCCGTTTCACTGCGCGTTGGCCTGCTTCAAAAGGTGCGTGACCCCGACAGCGGCCGTAATGACGTCATGATGTTGGTTTCATTTTCACTCTGCCTGCAAGGTGCGAGGCCCGCCTCTGCACACACCATAGCAGTCATGGCAGCCGTTCACCGCGCTGCAACGTGGGGGATGGCGGAGCTGATCATCCTCATTGATCAGTGTGACTGTCGTGACTATTGGGGCCACCACCACCACCGGCACCCCAGGCTGCGCAATCGGCGCACCGTTCGGCGGATCCAGCGGTCCCTGATCCGCCCAACTGGGGGTAGAGAGGACAGTCAAAGCGATCCAGAAAAAGATCGCTGATTTAAAACAAAAGTGCCCGGGTCGCATACTGGACATCCGTGCCAGGATTGCCAGGCTGCGTGGTGAGTAATAGTTGGCCCAAAACACACACTGCCACATGTGCATGTCCCACAATACACAAAAATGGATGGCAACATATGACAAGGGACAGTGTGGCCTACACAATCAAACATATCCCCAGAGGGCCCTTACTTCTGAGAGACGCATTTTCAACTACCGGCTATCCCGGGCCCGCCGGGTAGTTGAAAATGCGTTTGGGATAATGGCGAATAGATTCCGGATTTTTCATACGCCTATACATATGAAACCGGAGTCTATTGACGCGGTAGTGGTGGCCTGCTGTGTGCTGCATAACTTCCTGCGTCGTAGGGATAGAGCATCATACACGCCAGGAGGTTATGTAGATAATGCAGACGCTACAACAGGGGAGCTCCGTCCAGGGTCTTGGCGTGATGATGGCCATGTGATTGTGCCACTCCAGCCGCAGAGCCATGGCCGCACTCGGCAGGAAGCCAGGGACAGTAGAGATGCTTACTGCTCCTACTTCAATGGGTCTGGTGCAGTGAGCTGGCAGAACCAGGCCATGTAATGTGGCTGGCTCTGGGAGTTGCTTTTGAGGTTGCAATGGAGGTGACAGCAGGTTAGCTGTGCCCCTTTTCTTTTTGGTTGACCATTTTCAGGATCTTTGGTTTCATTATGTGCATAAGGTTTCGTTAGTTAGTTAGTTAGTTAAGGTATGGTTTTCCATGTAATTTTTTGGCTGCACAGTTTTCAATGTGTGGTAAATTGGTTATCCCTTTAATGTGGGTGAAGAATGTCACATGCACTTTAATTGTACATTGTTTTTACTTTCTGTATATTTTTAAGTTACAATCCAAGGTCAACATTCATGCATTTTAATAAAAATTTTTATGTTGGATCCAAAAACATCTGTGTGAGCCTGATTACTTGGTGGAGGAGGGCAATGTGATGCAGGGTTGGGTGGGGGCCAGGGATGTCATAGCCACCTATTGGCTGGGATTGTGCACACAATATGTGTGGGTAGCCATGTTTTTGTGAAAGGATTTTGCCCAACAGTGTTTGTGGGCATTGTGCGTACATGAGCCTTTATTTTGTTGTAGGCAGAGGGTCCCCTGCACACAGCACATTGATGCAGGACATATTCTTCTCAGGTGTTTTCAAATACACTGTCACACAGATCTTTGACATGTTGCCTTGGGAGCTGTTCCACTACATTCACATCTGTGAGCACATATATTAACACCATTCAGCCTGTATTCACACATACTTCGCCACAGTTGACACAGATAGAATTTTTACAGAAAACGCACATACTGTGTGTTGTAAGCCGCTACTGTGTGTCGCACAAACGCACCTCAGTGCAATCGGCACACGCCGCTGTCACAAGCGCTGATCGTGCATGATAAGGCAAACACTTCTACTACGCACACATAGCCCCGGACCGCTACTTTGATACACACGGGGTATGTGACTGGCCACCGCTCCAGCGTGACGTTTTACCATCGATTTCGATGCATTCGCCATGCTCCGCCATGTCACAACCGCTTATTCCGTGCCACACTCCGATCACTAGTACGGCACGTCTCGCCCATCCGCCCTTTCCGTCGTGCCCAATCACAACTCCGTAGTGTTGGCCAATGGTTGTGGTTTGGGCGCGGCATACAGGTCTGTGGCACGCCTATTTGTTTTACGTCCTGCCTTTGTTCCTCCCAGATCACTCTGTGGTGGCGGTGTGTAAAGCTGGTACGCTGAGCTACAGATGGCTACTTGAGACACCCGGCGATGTAGCTAGCTGTAGATGTAGCGTAGCGTAGCGCACCTTGTGGCGGCGTGTAAAGAGGGTGCGTTTCCCCTTGGTAACCGTTTGGGCGTGCTCGTGCACGTGAAGTAGCCGTTGGTATCCATCCTGTTGTGGCGGCGTGTAAAGGTACCTTTAGAGGTGGCCGGTCATATTGAATGGTCCAGTTCTGAGGTTAACCTAGCTCTTCTCAGTACCACTGTGTTGGGTAGTTAAATGATAGTGTGTGTTCCTCTGTGACCATTCCACCGAATACGATGTAGAGTAAACTGGAAACTTGCAAAAAGTATAAGCGCTACAAACCATGATGATCATAAAAATTAAACAACTCTAATATATTTACTGTGACAAGCTTTGTTCTAACATGGAAATTGCAGCATTAAAAAGATTAGGAGCACAACTTGCAGTTATTAATGTACATGTTGGAAGTAAATCCCACTCTTCAGAACAAAAGCACATATAGCAAACAAGAAATATAGGGGGATCATTAACAAATACAGTCTCCATAATATGTTCCCAAAATGCATTAATAAATATCAGAAAAGGAATATTGTGCAACAGGACTTGTCAACTAAAAATTATTATTTTTACCTTCTTGGTTATTAAAACAAATACATACAAGTAGATTTCTTTTATTAATATATTAAAAATTTATATAATAAAATAAGAATTAAACAAACATAAAATGTTGGTATTGATACACTATTCATTTACTGAAATACCTCATAAAAAGGCACTATAAAGATTTCTTGTAGTGAGTTGCACCAGGGTAATCACATTGAATAGACCAGCAGTAAACTGCCATCATATGGGTATCTTAGTGTCCTCAGTATTTTTCTTCTATTGTGAGGTACTTCAAAACTTTGAGGACTACACCAAGATAGTGAGCGGTGATGACTCTATTATCAGCGTAACCATCCCGCTACTTTGTCTATTGAAACATTTTCTGCATAATCTGACAAAGGAAGCTTTGAATGCATGTGGCTAAGCAGCAAGATTTTACGAAACGCATGCAAAAACGTATGCAAAAACGCATGTGCATTTTCCAAACGCAAAAACACATGCGTTTTTCCAAACGCATCCCTAGACGCATTGGCCGATGTTTCTGGCTGCGTTTGCAAAAACGCATGCGTTTTTGCATTTTGAAAATGCACATGCGTTTTTGCATGTGTTTTGCATGGGTTTCCATTGAAATCAATAGGGGCAAAAACACGTGCGTTTTGGATGCGTTTTTAGCGGTAAAAACGCATCCCTCGCGGACAGGATTTCTCCCCTCTTGTATCTGTGCAACCGAATTGTCCACATTTATTGTTACTTGTATTGTTACTATGTTACTTGTCCTAGTCTGCAAAATGGCGCCCCCCATAGTACATTTTTTAAATTGTCAGAAATCTGGTTCACACAGATTTATAGCTGTCCTATAAAATGAGTTCAATAGTGAATATTTTAATTTAGATAAACAGGAAAAAGATGGCCAAACACAAGGATGTCAGCGCCATCACACGCACATACAAGAACCACACAGAAGTGTCCAGAACAAGGCTCATTAATAGCAATGGCAGGATGGTACAAGCATATAGACACACAATCATGGTTGGGAGAGCTGTGGTCCTGTAGGCAGACACAGTCCTGCATCCGTTTAGCACAGGCGGCATGACTGATTGCTAACCTATTATCAGCTCCAAAGTGGCCGCTGCCTGGCACTGACTAGTCAGACATGTCCACCATGTAGCGACCTGCAGACTGAGCAATAACAAGCAGCCACTGCACTAAGCTGGTAAAATGGCACATCTCCTCCAACAGACCACACCTCCTTCTCCCAAAACACTTAACCAATCACAAGTGCTGCACACAGGGCTGTCCAGAGCTAATAGCAGGGGCCTTCCAATTGGATTGAGGAAGGGATGTGGGATGTGGGAGATGAACGCAACCGACCAACTGCCGCTCGGGAGAAAAATGGCTGGATGACTGTATGTACAGAGACCAGCACTGGATCTGGTGTTTAAGTTAAGGCCAATCAGTCCTGCAGTGGAGGGACAATGCAGCTTGCCCTAGGGGCGAACATAGAAATCATGGGGCCACATAGCAGAATTTCTAATTGGGGCCCCCCAGACCCCACCAGCCCACATACTCCCTATTGCGTTCCTCCAAATTTCTACATTCCAAAAAATGGTAACACCACTACCTAAAAAGGAAGTCTGTCACCTCCAAGATGCATATTAAGCTAGTTATATAGTGGTGTAAGGGACGTTGCTCCTGGAAAGTACATACTTGAACACTACAATTTCCTGAGAAAATAATTTTAACCCAAATGCAAATGAGCAGATTTTGATGCACCTCTAATACACGTTTATGGGTTTTGGTCAATGAATGAAGTAAGAAGCCGCATATAAAATGTATTCTCCTTTCTCTCCCCTCTTTAGGCTATGTTCAAACACGTAAGGTTTTGCTGCATTTTTTCCTTGGTTTTATGATAATCTACACTTGCATTTTTTATTGTGATTCAGGGAAAAAATGTCTATACACATTGGTTTTATTCATTTGCAGAAAGAGAAATCTGCCCAGGTTTTGCTGCATTTTGAAAACAATGTGCCTTCGAGAGGCGCTGAGGGCCATCAAACAGATTGATTCCGACAGTATACGAGATGAGAACAAGCTGTTGACCGAGTACTTTAGTGAAGGGCTCCAGTTTCACACCCAAAGGACTCAGCTGTGAATATTGGCCCTGCAAAATCCAGACCTGAACTTTACCCAAATTAAAGATTGGGCCATCCACGTGCTGCGAGAATCCACAGCTAGCAGCACTGCACCCACCCAGTGACTGGCACTCTCCGAATAAGCTGTTTTCCAGATGTCCCAAACAATCGAAAAGGGGGTTCATCAGAGAAAATGACTTTACCCCAGTCCTCAGCAGTCCACTCCCTGTACCTTTTGCAGAATATCAGTCGGTCCCTGATGTTTTTTCTGGAGAGAAGTGGCTTGTTTGCTGCCCTCCTTGAAACCAGGCCTTGCTCAAAGAGTCTCCGCCTCCACAGTGCATGCAGAAGCACTCACACCAGCCTGCTGCCATTCCTGAGCAAGCTCGGCACTGCTGGTAGTCTGATCCCGCAGCTGAAACAATTTTAAGATACGGTCCTGGCGCTTCCTGGTCTTTCTTTAGCTGCGATACTCTTCCCTGTTAGACCATTTTTGTGCAGTGCAATGATGGCTGCACGTGTTTCTTTAGAGATAACCATGGTTAACTGAAGAGAAACAATGATACCAAGCACCAGCCTCCTTTTAAAGTGTCCAGTGGTGTCATTCTTACTTAATCATGACTGATTGTTCGCCAGCCCTGTCCTCATCAACACCCACACCTGTGTTAAAGGAACAATCACTAAAACGATGTTAGCTGCTCCTTTTAAGGCAGGACTGCAATGATGTTGAAATGTGTTTTGGGGGTTAAAGTTCATTTTTTAGGCAAATATTGACTTAGCAAGTAATTGCTGTTAAGCTGATCACTCTTTATGACATTCTGTAGTGTATGCAAATTGCCATTAGAAAAACTGAAGCAGTAGACTTTGTTAAAATTAATATTTGTATCATTCTCAAAACCTTTGGCCATGACTGTACTATGAGGTCTTGCAGTGGTACGGCCATCTTGGTAAAACCCTTGATGAACTTCCTGTAGCAACCTACCAGTTCCAGGAACAGACACACTTCTTTGAGGGTGTTAGGTCTCTGCCAGGTCTGGATGGCGGTGACCTTGCCAGGGTCTGGGGCCACGCCTTCCACGCTCACCACATGGCCTACAGTTGTGGCCAAAAGTATTGACACCCCTGCAATTCTGTCAGATAATACTCAGTTTCTTCCTGAAAATGATTGCAATCACAAATTCTTTGGTATTATTATCTTCATTTAATTTATCTTGAATGAAAAAACACAAAAAGAATTGTCCTAAAGCCAAATTGGATATAATTGCACACCAAAGATAAAAAAGGGGGTGGACAAAAGGATTGGCACTGTTAGAAAAATCATGTGATGCTTCTCTAATTTGTGTAATTAACAGCACCTGTAACTTGCCTTTGGCACCTAACAGGTGTTGGCAATACCGAAATCACACTTGCAGCCTGTTGACATGGATTAAAGTTGACTCAACCTGTGTCCTTGTGTATACCACATTGAGCATGGAGAAAAGAAAGAAGACCAAAGAACTGTGTGAGGACTTGAGAAACCAAATTGTGAGGAAGCATGAGCAATCTCAAGGCTACAAGTCCATCTCCAAAGACCTGAACGTTCCTGTGTCTACTGTGCGCAGTGTCATCAAGAAGTTTAAAGCCCATGGCACTGTGGCTAACCTCCCTAGACGTGGACGGAAAAGAAAAATTGACGAGAGATTTCAATGCAAGATTGTGCGGATGGTGGATAAAGAACTTCGACTAACATCCAAACAAGTTCAAGCTGCCCTGCAGTCCGAGGGTACAACAGTGTGAACTCCTACTATCCATCGGCGTCTTAATGAAAAGGGACTGTATGGTAGGATACTCAGGAAGACCCCACTTCTTACCCCGAGACATAAAAAAGCCAGGCTGGAGTTTGCCAAACCTTACCTGAGAAAGCCTACAACATTTTGGAAGAATGTTCTCTGGTCAGATGAGACAAAAGTAGAGCTTTTTGGGCAAAGGCATCAACATAGAGTTTACAGGAGAAAAAAAAGAGACATTCAAAGAAAAGAACACAGTCTCTGCAGTCAAACATGGTGGTGGTTCCTTGATGTTTTGGGGTTGCTTTGCTGCCTCTGGCACTGGACTGCTTGAGCGTGTGCATGGCATTATGAAGTCTGAAGACTACCAACAAATTTTGCAGCATAATGTAGGGCCCAGTGTGAGAAAGCTGGGTCTCCCTCAGAGGTCATGGGTCTCCCAGCAGGACAATGACCCAAAACACACTTCAAAAAGCACTAGAAAATGGTTTGAGAGAAAGCACTGGAGACTTCTAAAGGTACCTTTACACGCGGCAACTTTTCTAGGAATTTCACTGGCAACTTACTGGTTGCAGTGAAATCATGGAGACATTGTTGCATTTGTACACAGCAACAATATAGAACAATGTGTCCATGATTTCACTGCAACCAGAAAGTTGCCAGTGAAATTCCTAGAAAAGTTGCCACGTGTAAAGGTACCCTAAGGGTACCGTAACACGTGGAGATATCGCCGGCGATTCCACAGGCGACGCTGAGGCGTGGCCTGTCGCCGGCGACATCACCAATGCGTCGCCTAATGTAAATGGGCGACGGCGACACATCCTAGTGGTCGCCTGGTTTCACATCAGAGCTCTGAAACCAGGCGACCATTCTTGGGCGATGTGTGCTGTCGCCTTTCACATCGCTCATGAGATGTTACACAGGGCGATCCGGTAGGCGTTTTAGGGCGTATTTACTAGCTCTGGCGGTCTGCGTGGATTGGTGGCAGCTCGAGTGTTCCGATTGGTTGTCTTGTTCCTTGGCGCCATATTTGATGATGTGTGCGTCCAATGGTGCATTACCCAGGAGCGTACATACTGTACAGTAGCGCATTGATGTCGCCTCTGTGTTTGCGGCTGTGTTCAAAAGTGCAGAGATGTGCCCCAAATGTGTGTTAACAGAAACGCAATTGCCATTACATCCCAACTAAAGTCTGCATGAGCGCTGTAGTGGCAGCCTTCCTGTATTACAGGACGCAAAAGCATACAGTGAATCCTGTGTGTGTTATCCCCCATATACATGTATTTCATTACACATATTCTGCACACCCATGGAGAAGGAAATGATAGGTGATCTATACATCCCATAACACCAAACACACAAATATCTGGGCACACACATACTTTCAAGGCTCCAATATTTTCCAGACCAAGAACGCAAGAGTGATTTTATTAGACAACGCAGTAGTACAACACACTTACTGTAACATAAAAGCGCTGTACAAAATCACTGTACAATTAATCGTCATGCGAGCGCTGTGTTTTGCCGTGTTGCCCACGCCAATGCATCTAGCAATAATCCGCGACACATCACATGGGAGGTGACTAAAGCATGTAATGATGTGGCGCGGCGAACAAGGACACATTAACCAATCACACGTCTTCAGGGCGTTACATAACATTATGTTAACGCCTATCTCTGAGATGCGGCTCAAAATTACGCCCACATTGCTAATATGGTGGCTCTGTGTGACGCCGAAGCGGCGACCAGCGACTTGATCGCCCCTGGGCCTTGGGCGACGCTCAGGCAATTTCCGGTCAGGTCGTCGCCCGAGCGTCGCCTAAGTTGTCGCCCAGTGTAAATAGGCGTCGGCGACCTTAGGCAACACGCAAATACGTGCTCGCGCACATGCGTCGCCTATGGAATCGCCGGCGATATCTCCACGTGTGACGGTACCCTTAGGTGGCCAGCAATGAGTCCAGACCTGAATCCCATAGAACACCTGTGGAGAGATCTAAACATGGCAGTTTGGAGAAGGCACCCTTCAAATATCAGGGACCTGGAGCAGTTTGCCAAAGAAGAATGGTCTAAAATTCCAGCTGAGCATTGTAAGAAACTCATTGATGGTTACCGGAAGCAGTTGATTGCAGTTATTTCGGCTAAAGTTTGTGCAACCAAGTATTAGGCTGAGGGTGCCAATACTTTTGTCTGGCCCATTTTTGGAGTTTTGTGTGAAAAGATCAATGTTTTGCTTTTTGCTTCATTCTCTTTTGTGTTTTTTCATTGAAGACAAATTAGGGCCATTTCACATCAGCGTTTTTTTTAAATCGCGGCAGATGCGGTGAAAAAAACGCATCTGCCGCGATTACCGCATACCGGCTGCACTTGCGGCACGGTTGCGGCGCGGTTGCGGTAAACGCCATACAAGGTATAGGCGGACTTGCGGCAGGTGCGGCAAGTGCGGTTTTGGCACTTGCGGCAGGTGCGGCCGTGAAAAAAAACGCGGCTGACAGCATTTTTTTTTGCAGCCGCACCTGCCGCAAGTGCCGAAACCGCACTTGCCGCACCTGCCGCACCCTTACTGCAAGCCCCATAGACAATGCATGGGGCTTGCCGCAAGTGTGCCGCAAGTGTTGCGGTTATGCGTTAAACGCGGCAGATGCGTTTTTTTCACCGCATCTGCCGCGAATTTCAAAAAACGCTGATGTGAAAGGGCCCTTAAATGAAGATAATAATACCAAATACCAAAAAATTTGTGATTGCAATCATTTTCAGGAAGAAACTGAGTATTATCTGACAGAATTGCAGGGGTGTCAATACTTTTGGCCAACACTGTAACTGGTAATATTATAGTTTCAAGAAAGGCATCCAGGCCCTTCTTAAATGTTAGTAGTGAGTCATTCATTACAACATCATGTGGCAGAGAGTTCCATAGTCTCACTGCTCTTACAGTAAAGAATCCACGTCTGTGATTATGATTAAAACTTCATTCCTCCAGACGTAGAGGATGCCCCCTTGTCCCAGTCTCAGGCCTAAGAGTAAAGAGATCATTAGAAAGGTCTCTGTACTGTCCCCTCATATATTTATACATTATTATAAGATCACCCCTAAGCCTTTGTTTTTCCAAACTAAATAACCCCAAGTTTAATAACCTGTCTTGGTATTGCAGACCCCTTAGTCCTCTAATGACTTTTGTCGCTCTTCTCTGCACCTGCTCTAGTTCAGCTATGTCTTTCTTATACACCGGAGTCCAGAATTGTTCACAGTATTCTAAGTGTGGTTGCACTAGTGACTTGTATAGAGGTAAAATTATGTTCTCCTCATGAGCATCTATGCCTCTTTTAATGCATCCCATTATTTTATTTGTCTTTGCAGCAGCTGCCTGACACTGGCCACTAAATGTGAGTTTGTCATCTACCCATACACCCAGGTCTTTTTCAGTGACAGTTTTGCCCAGTGTTTTACAATTAAGCACATAATTATACCTTTTGTTTCCTCTGCCCAAGTGCATGACCTAAAGGCCACTTGACACACACAGATATCTGAGTCCAATATCTGAACAGATCTCTGGTTGCAGTGAAATCATGGATACATTGCTCCATGTTGTACACAGCCACAAAATGGAGCAATGTATCCATGATTTCACTGCAACCAGAGATCTGTTCAGATATTGGACTCAGATATCTGTGTGTATGAAGTGGCCTTTACATTTATCCCCATTAAAGCTCATTTGCCATTTATCAGCCCAAGCTTCTAGTTTACATAAGTCCTCCTGTAATATAAAATTGTCCTCCTCTGTATTGATAACCCTGCAGAGTTTAGTGTCATCTGCAAATATTGAGATTCTACTCTGTATGCCCCCTACAAGGTCATTAATAAATATATTAAAAAGAAGCGGGCCCAACACTGACCCCTGTGGTACCCCACTGTTAACTATGACCCATTCTGAGTGTGTTCCATTAATGACCACCCTTTGTTTCCTATCGCTAAGCCAGTTTTCTTTTTTTTTTCAGAAAATAGTTTATTAGTTTTCAAAGGAAACAAAACAGGAAGAAACAAGTATTGCTGCAGGTGCAATAACACAATAATGACAAATAGGCAAAAATTAACAGCAGGGTCACTCCAGAATAAAAAAAAAAAAAATCGCATAAAGGAAATTGGCATCCATAAAAAACCATTCTCATATATCAATAAACGTAATGCAGCACTATGCAGTCAGGAAGCCTAACATATAAGCAACGTAACCCTCTTGACTAAGTTAGGTAAGAGTATCTAGAGAGAGTTAAGGAAGAAGTAAAGCCAAGAAAGAAGTAGAGATGGGAGGGAAGGATCTGAGGTGGGGTGGTACGGGGAGGTAAAGGTGGGAAGGAATAGGGTAGGGGAAGGGGAATGACGACCAACACGTCCAGGTCAGATCAAGAGTCCCGCAAGAGGCGTGCAAGTGAGGGACCCTCTTGTTAGTACCACCAAGGGGTCCAGAGTTTCTTATGTTGTTCCCAGGTACCGTGGTCATGGGCCATCAGCCCCTCAATACGGCATATCTTGTCCATTTCTTTCACCCATTCCCCGGTAGATGGGACCACAGTCGACTTCCAGTGCCGCGGTATAAGGACCCTGGCAGCCATAAGGCAGAATCTAAAGAGACCGCGCTTAACCGAGGCAAGGGAACCGGGGATGAGGGACAAAAGAGCCACCTGCGGGGTGGGGAGGTGTCGTATGCCGGAGATGGATGCGTATATTGAGAATATCTGCAACCAGAAGGCCTGAATGGGTTTACATAGCCACCAAATGTGGAGCATGGTACCCGGACCCTCACCACACCTCCAACACAGGTCAGGTACCGAAGGGAATATTCTGTGGAGGAGGGCCGGACACCTGTACCACCTGGTCAAGATTTTATAATTAGTTTCCTGATAGCTGCAGGACACCGACATCTTATGTGTTAACGTATAAATCTTAGCTCGATCGGAGTCTGAGAAAGTCGTCTGGAAATCAAGTTGCCAAGTACCCATAAAGGAGGGGTCTGCATAGGGGTTGGCATCTCGAAGCACGTCGCACAAAAGGGAGACGGCATGAGGGGGGGGGTCAGGTAGAAGAAATAAGGCCTTGTATCTCGAGAGCGACTTTCTCTTCAGAAGCCGAAAGAACGCTTTCAATTGGGAAATCTCTAGCCAGGAACCCGAGCCCTCCCGGGCCACCGCCCCCGCCATGTCACTCTCGAGTCGCCACGCCACCTGCGCTAGACAGGGGTCGTCACTGGCATTCCAGGTCAAGAAGGTATCACGCCCAATCGCGGGGGGAAGTCGGGATTGTCAAACAGTGGTCCAAGTAGGGATGGGCGGTCAATATCAGGATCTCCCCTCCGCCATGCATCCCAAAAGCTCAATACAACACGTGTGAGTGGAGGGAACTGTGAGGCCAGGGGACGGGTGCCCCTACGTATCCATGGCAGCCATTTCAACGGAAATGGAGATAGTAGCTCCTCCACCTCCACCCACTGTTTATGGCGCCGATTAAAGTACCAATCAAGAATGCGGGACAGGAGGACAGATCGATAGTATTGTCGAAAATTAGGCAGGCCCGCCCCGCCTCGTCGCTTTGAGTCAGTTAAAACAGAAAAGCGGACTCGTGGTCTCGCCAATTTCCAAACAAAACTGCGGAGCGCAGAATGTAGTCGACGGAAGAATGTAGGTGGAACGTCCGTGGGGATTGTTTGAAATAAGTAGAGGAACTTAGGGAGGATGTTCATCTTAACGGCGTTAATACGACCGAACCAAGATAATTGGGTAACAGTAAGTCTCTTAAGTTCAAGTAGCGTGGAGTCCAATAGTGGGACGTAGTTAAGGGCATACAAATCCTTGGGGTGTCGGGGAATAGTGACACCCAAGTATTTCAGGCCCCTGTCGACCCAGCGGAATGAGAAGGAGGACTGAAGCTGGCTCACCAGGGGTCAGGGAGTGTAAGATTCATCACCTCCGTCTTAGCATAATTAACCTTAAAGTTGGAAATCTCCCCGTACCTCACAAACTCGTTCATAAGGACCGGGAAGGCAACCAAGGGGTTCGTGACATATATCAGCAGGTCATCAGCATAGAGAGCTAGCTTAAAGTGCTTGTCGTGTATCTGGATCCCCCTAATGTCCACAGCCCCCCGGAGCGCGCATGCCAAGTGTTCCATAGCAACAGCATACAGTAGCGGTGACAAAGGGCATCCCTGTGGGTCCCATTTGAGATCCCAAAGGGAGAAGAAAGGAGTCCGTTGACCCTCAGCCTGGCAGTGGGACCACAGTATAGAGCCTGAATCCTGCCCAGTACCACCGGACCTAGGCCTAGTTGCCTCAAGGATGTAAAAAGGAAATTCCAACCGAGGCGATCAAATGCCTTCTCAGCATCCACTGATAGAAGGCAAGCAGGGATATTACTACGGGACGCATGGGTCAAAATAAGAAGGGTCTTAATGGTATTATCCCTTGCCTCACGGCGCAGGATAAACCCAGTCTGATCGTTATGGATAGAGGCAGGTAGCAAAGGCCCTAATCTCAGAGCAAGCATCTTGGCCATTATCTTAACATCAAGGTTGAGTAAAGAGATGGGGAGATAGCTAGCGCAGGATAAGGGGTCCTTCCCAGGTTTAGGGATGACCGTGATCGTTGCTGCCAGGGTCTGAGGAGCAAAAGGGCACGAGTCAGAGACAGTGTTGTAAAGGATAGTTAGTTGTGGTGCCAAGTCGCGAATGAATAGTTTATAGAAGTCCGCTGAAAACCTGTCAGGGCATGGACTCTTGCCGTTAGGTAGGGAGGCGATAGTAACAGAAACCTCTAGCTCTGTGAAAGGGGTTTCTAGAGATCCTGAGTCCTCCTCTGAAACGGGTGGCAGTGGGGTCTCTGAAACATAGTCCTGTACGTGACGTTGAAAGTCAGCCGGAGCCATGTCAGCAAGAGGACCCCTAAGATTGTACAGTGATTTATAATAGTTCCCAAACGTTTCCACTATTTCACGCGGTCCGTGGAGTAGACCTCCCAGTTTCGATTTAATAGATGGGATAAGAGTGGAGGGGAGGCGGGGATGCAGGAATCTAGCAAGCGCTCTCCCAGGTTTGTTTGAGAACTCGTATAAATACTTGCGGAAGCGGTCCTGTTGGCGGCTAGACGTCGTGTCCATGATCTTGCGTAGGTCAGCTCGGGCCTTATTCAGTTCAGTCAGGAGTTGTGGGGTTTGCGCCTGTTTGTGTCTAGTCTCTAATTGGTGGATGGAGGACAATAGGCCACTAATCTCGCGCGTCCTTTCCCGTTTTAACCGGGACCCCTGTTGAATGAAGACTCCACGTATGACTCCCTTCAAGCCCTCCCATCGGTAGGGGAGGGCAGTAGGGTCCGATTCATGATCTGCCAGGAAATTAGCAATAGCCTCGTGAATAGCAGAGATGCAGGCAGGTTGCTTCAAGAGTCCTGGATTAAGAGACCAGGTCCATTCCGTTGGCGCCAAGCCCGATAGGCCAAGAGACAAGAACACTGGGGCATGGTCTGACCAAATCATAGAGCCAATTTCTACAGTCGGGTCTGCTAAAAGAAGCTTATGACTGATCAGAAAGAGGTCTATTCGGCTATACATATCATGCACAGCCGAGTAGTAGGTGTAATCTCTGGCTCTCGGGTTCAGCAACCTCCAGACGTCCACTAGTCTAGAGTCAAGGAGTTTCAGTCTCAGGGCCTCAAGTCTGGAAGCGGGAACTGGGGATTTGCGAGTGGATGAATCTAAGTCACGGTCAAAAACGAAGTTAAGGTCACCTCCCAGGATTACGGAGCCTGAGAAGTCAGTCAGGGTACGCAGGTAGGAGAGTAGCCGACGTGCCGGGTCCTGATTGGGCAGATAAAGATTAGCTATGGTGAGGATGACGTGTGCTATCTGCAGCTTCAAAAACACGAATCTGCCCAGAGGGTCAACTCTAGAGCTCAGGACCTGAGCCTGTAAGGATTTGTGGAGAGCCACGCTAACCCCTTTAGACTTCGCCTCAGGGTTAGAGCTATGGTACCATGTGGTATAGTGCTTATGTTTTAGAGCGGGGATTTTGTCCGATCTAAAATGCGTCTCCTGCAATAGGAGGATGTGCGCATGCCTCTTGTGCATATGAGAGAGGATCTGAGATCGCTTCTCAGGGACGTTGAGGCCCCTAACGTTTAGGGAGCAAATGTTAAGCCTGGACATGGAGGCGTCTGGGTGGGGCGGGGGGAGAGGGGTTAGGATAGAGGCAGAAGGGAAGAAGTTAAGGTTAAGATAGAAAGAAGAGAAAAGTGGTGGGTCGGAATTCTAAATCCCACCCTAGAGGTCTGTAAGTAAAGGACCTATAGACCAAAGGAGCAAACAGAGAAAACTCTGTGTAACGTGTCAAAGACACTCTCTACTTGTGGGGTGACCAGGGCACGGTGGAGGAACAAAGCGCCCGAGTCACAGTCGCAGCCATATTCCATAGACGGCAAGACCCTATAAGAAAGTACATGCATCGAAAAGCAGTAAATACATATAACCTTAGTACAATTAAAGAATGAAGTAACCAAACGATTGGGGGACACTGCCAGGCCAACCAAGCAATCAGTAAGGGGGATAAATGGAGTCGGAAGAGAGGACAGGGAAGAAAATGGGGGGAATGGGAAAGAAAGAAAGGGGGGGGGAGGATGCGGGAGGGGGGGAGAGGAGAGGGGTGGGAAGGGTGGGGAGAAGAGATGTATGGGAGGCAACAGTATGTCATCATATAATTACAGGCCCCCTGAGGAGGGCATTCAAATAGGTATAAACCGCCCCTAAGGGGTAAATATGTCATCGTCCCAGTTCAAATAAGGAGGCAGCAGTTAAGGAACCAGGGTGGTGGCGGCACCCCGCACAAAGAAAATTTAAACCAAACCTCCGATGTGGCTCACAGGTACGACCATGGCCCCGATGAAGTCCAGTCCAGAGGTGTCCAGTTAGGGAGGCTCAGGTGGCAGCTGCAGAGGACACCCGGCGACGCCTGCGACCCCTCTTTCTCTTCTTCGCATCTTCAGGTGGGAAGCGTGGGGCGCTATTGGGGCCTCCTCGTAGAAAGTCAGCCAGTTGGGGCCAATTAGTGATGGGGACAGGTGGCAGATCACAGAGTGCATCGGCCGGAGAACGGAGGATCAGCATCTCCGGGCCCCTGCGGACCTGAAGCTGAAAGGGGAAACCCCATGAGTACTGGATCTCCCGGTCGCGGAGAAGGGCGAGCAGGGGCCGCAGGGCTCGGCGTTTGGCCAATGTGATGGGTGAGAGGTCAGCCATGAGTTGGATAGGTGTGCCATTAAAGTCAATAGAGTCTGAGTCTCTAGCTCTCCTCATCACCTCATCTTTCAGTTGATAAAAATGGATCCTGCAGATGATATCTCTTGGACGTGCCGGGTCATCTCGCTTGGGGCCCAAGGACCTATGTGCCCTATCCATTTCAATGTATTCATCCCGGGGCCTTTCCAGTAGGGAATTGAACACCCGCATCAGGGCTGGGTTGATATCACGGGGTGCAAGGGTCTCAGGTATGCCCCTGAGACGTATGTTGTTACGTCTGTTGCGGTTTTTCTGCGTCATCCAGCATATCTAGAATAGTATGAAAGTTCTGGTCGTGCTTATCCAGATGCTGCTGTTATTGTTCCACTATGGCAGAGAGGTTAGCAACCTCTTGGGTTACGGCCTGAACTGAACTCTGGAGTTTGGCAGTGTCCTCGCTAATCGCCCCCATTTCTGATTTACAGGCAGCCTCCAGCCTCTTGATGTATACCTCCATATCAGCCTTAGTGGGCAAAAACTGCATCCCAGACCTAATGTCCTGCAGGTTATCTGCCTGGGATGCAGGGGGATCCTCCTGATCACACAGTGGGGAGGCACATGGAGTATGGCTAGGAGAATGGGTAAATGCAGGCATTGACGTGTGGGGGCCCTCATAATCCAGGGCAGGGGCAGAGAGCTCTGATGTGGGGCTAGAGTCTGGGTCAGCAGCCATTAGTCCTGCAGTCTGTGTGTTTAGGTGCCTTATTTCTGTAGCCTGGGCTGAGGCTGCACGTGTCACACTCCCCTCATGGGTAGGGGAGGGGGAGCGAGGTGCACGCTCGTCCCGCTCTTCCTCTTCAGTAATGGCGGCCTTCGCGCCTTTTTTCGGGCCCCTCGTGCCCCCCTGGTCACCTTAGGGGTCTGTGCACTTCCCCGGGCCCGCTCCTGGTGGTCCGCCGAGGGGAGGAAGCCGGTGTCTGGGCCAGGCCAGGCGCAGGAGTCCCAGAGCGTCGGGATCCCGCAGCAGGGCCGGTAGCCATGGGAGAGAGGCGGGAAGGCTGGTGGCAGGGCCGCGCCGGGGCGAAAAACTTAGTAATCTCCCGGGTACCTGGCATCAGGAGGCGTGCAGGGGTGCCCCGACGTCCCGAGTCTCCGTGGGTGCACTGGGGTCCACCGGAGAGCAGATGGAGGCTTATGTCGGCTGCAAAATGTGACCGGGCGCGGGAGCTCTCCTTAGGTGCGACTTGCACCAGCCATGTCCAGGACACGCCCCCTCGCTAAGCCAGTTTTCAACCCACTTACACATATTTTCCCCTATCCCCATTGCTCTCATTTTATGTATCAACCTTTTGTGTGGCACCGTATCAAAAGCTTTTGAAAAGTCCATATACACCACATCCACTGCATTTCTTTGGTCCAGTCTAGAACTTACTTCTTCATAAAAGCTTATCAGATTAGTTTGACAGGAACGGCCCCTCATAAAACCATGTTGATATTGGGTCATGAGGTTATTTTTCTTCAGATACTCCAGTATAGCATCTCTTAGAAAACCCTCTAGGATTTTACCCACAGTAGAAGTTAAGCTTACTGGCCTATAATTTCCAAGTTCAATTTTTGTTCCCTTTTTGAATATTGGCACCACATTTGCTATACGCCAGTCCTGTGGTACAGACCCTGTTATTATGGAATCTTTATAGATTAAAAATAATGGTCTATATATGACAGTACTTAATTCCTGCAGCACTCTGGGGTGTATCCCATCCGGGCACGGGGATTTGTCAATTTTAGTGATTTTTAGACGATGCCGTACTTCCTGCTGGGTTAAGCAGGTGACATTTAATTGACAGTTTTTGTTATCACTGATCATATTGTCTGTTATGGGATTCTCTTGTGTAAATACTGTTAAAAAAAGTCATTTAGCATATTGGCTTTTTCCTCATCCTCATCCACCATTTTACCCAGATTATTTTTAAAGGGGCCAACACAATAATTTTTTAGTTTCTTACTATTTATGTAGTTAAAAAATATTTTGGGATATAACACTAGGAGCCCACACATACCCCCTGTATTACACCAGTATCCAACACATATCCCCTGAATTACACCAGGAGCCCACACATCTCCTGTATTACACCAGGAGCCCACACATATCTCCTGTATTACACCAGGGGCCCACACATATCCGCTTTATTACACCCAGGAACCCACACATATCCCCTATATTACACCAGACACCCACACATATCCCCTATATTAAACCAGGATATGACACGTATCCCCTTTATTAAACCATGAGCCCACACATATCCCATGTATCACATCAGGAGCCCACATTTATCACTTGTATTACATTTGCAAGACTTTGTTAACCCATTCTATTTTCTTATAGTTACTATCCCAGGTAACGATGGGGTCTACAGCTAATAAATATATATATATATATATATATATATATATATATATATGATAAAAAATAGCAGGTAAATACTGGGCACTGCTGCGCTGCAGGGACCGGTGCAATTTATGCTTGTAAGGGTGCGAGTGAAGAAGGTTCATGTGCCCGGGTGCACGCTTATTAGACAGCAATTAGCAGTGGATAAGAAAAAAATGCGGCACTCACCGAGCAGAGCTTTTTCCTTTTTTATTTCAGAGTCCTCTTCGCATGATTTCTCTGCGATGGGGGAGGGAGTGGGGAGAAACACAGGTGACGGATTCCGTTTCGGAGCACCTGCCCCTTCTACGGACCTAGTTGTCAACAACTAGGTCCGTAGAAGGGGCAGGTGCTCCGAAACGGAATCCGTCACCTGTGTTTCTCCCCACTCCCTCCCCATCGCAGAGAAATCATGCGAAGAGGACTCTGAAATAAAAAAGGAAAAAGCTCTGCTCGGTGAGTGCCGCATTTTTTTCTTATCCACTGCTATATATATATATATATATCTATATATATATATATATATATATTGTGAGGTAGCACCCGGGGAACCCGCTTGCATAACGACAAAGCATGTGTTTATAATTTAACCAATGTCTACCCGTTTATTTTTCACATAGAAACAACATAACCCAGGTAGCATGTTTGACACATTGCACATTGATCATAGACTCCATACATAAATACACCATACCTTTACATAGAAAATTGCATAACTCATATATTGCACATAGCATCATATAGTTACCCGGGACCTGTAACCACCTCTCTGTCCCCATTGGAGCTCTACTAACAGCTCCCATGGTGATCACGGCCTCCGGCCTATCTACACTTTACACATACATTTCTAAGTTACTATATATATATATATATATATATATATATATATATATATATACACTGTATATCCACGGGCCCTGTGGGTTCCAATGGCGGAACCTGCCACCTGGCTTTAGTCACTCAGCTCGATGGCTCCATATTTACCCCGTAGTCAGGACTCCAGCCTGACCGGGACCTTACATACCACATGTGATCCATCCTACAATATTCATGGACCCCATGCATCCTCACAACCGCTCACAGCCCATCATAATACATCCATGGACTGTGGCTCCTCCATGACCATAACAGGGACCTGGTCAACCGTAGAATCCGGGCTAACCACGCGTCACCATGGCCTACTCACCATGGTATGGGCCACCAGTCGCCACCAAACCTCCATCTCATGGCAGGTCTCCAGGTCGACGACTGTACCCTGTGTCTGAGTAGCACCCTCCCGGATCAGCCATGGTTACCCTTCTAGGAGCCTTCGTGACCCCTGCGTCTGGCCAAAGGCTCACCCACACCATTAGAGGCCGTGGTTGAGGGACAGGTACCCGCTGCAAGCAGCAGGCCAAGCCTTCCTCTAGTCCCACAGGGACGGAACGCCTCCAACACCATCCACACCAGCTGGGTCTCTCCCACAGACTCCGCACCTGGCCTTTCTATCTAAGCCATAACATACACATATAGTTCAACAGGTCCCTTACTGACTATCTAGTCGGACCTAAGGGCGGCTATGCCCGCCTGGCACATTTCACGCACAAGGTGCACAGTTCACTCAAGCATACGGGAACTGCTTTTCTTACCGGGCACGGATCCAGGTGCTCGCTACCTGGGCCACGGGTCCACCAAGCGTCCCCAAGGGCTCCTTCCCCGTACGTGTCTCAACCACACGTCCGGACCAGTATCCACCGGGTTCAGCCACGGCTTCCCCACTCCAGGAGCTGTAACGACACCGGTCCTAGGCAACGGTATGGAGCTAGCACGCTCCCATCATGTTCTCACACAGAGCCCTGGACTGCTCTGCACTCTGGCTGAGGATCAAGCCCACACTCCTCTCTGGCTGATCTCTGGCCGATAATGAATCTCTCAATCACTCAGCTGGCATGCTCTTATCGTGCCTGCCACGCCCACTCTGACACATCCACCTGAGCTGCTACTACTCAGGACACACCCAGCTGACATACCCACCTGGGCTGTCAGCAATCAGCACCCATTACATTCCTCAGGGCCTCATTGGTCTCATGAGCCACTCACAGCCGCTCATTAGGCTCATGAATGTTTCAGATCCACAGCACTCACACTCAGATTTAACACCTTGTGTTCCGGATAGGTTCACACAGCGTCATCCACTATAAAACCTGGCCAGTGTGAACAGGATCATACCCTGATCCTGCATGTGATGCGCCCTGGCCATGGGGACCATGCCGGCGGTGCCTCACAATATATACCATTAAAATATAAGATCAGGTAAGATATAAATTAATCCATGTGTAGAATCGTATATGAAGGCGCATATTTACCGCAGAGCCCGATGCGTGCTTCGCCAAAAATGCTTTTTCCAAGGGCACCATGTACAGCTAAGCAGGCATTGATATATATGGGGACATAATAGTGATCACTAAACATGCCTTCAAGCAGGAAGTAATTAGGCAGGGACCAAAACAAAAGTGCTAATAAATATATAAATATATACTACCGTAGTTGTGAGCCTGTCATTGCCCAGGCATAGTAACTAACCGTTCCTAGTTATACGCTGAGTGCATGTATGTGTATCTATGTGTATGTATGTCCACTATATGCATCAAACCTGCCCCTCCAACTGCCCCAGCTCCCCCCCAAACCTACCCTCACTCCTCCACCCCAAAACCTGTCCACCCTGCCGCACCCTCCCCAAATCCACCCCACCCTCCCAAAATCACACCCCCTCCTATATGCGCACCCCTCAAATCTGCAGCCACGCCCCCCCAATCTGACCCCTTCCCAATCAGCAACCCTTCACAAACCCATACTTTCACCCCAAATCTGCCTCCCCAGATCTGCACCAAGACCTGAATCCCATAGAACACCTGTGGAGAGATCTAAAAATGGCAGTTTGGAGAAAGCACCCTTCAAATATCAGGGACCTGGAGCAGTTTGCCAAAGAAGAATGGTCTAAAATTCCCGCAGAGCATTGTAGGAAACTCATTGATGGTTACCGGAAGCGGTACCTGAGTGCTGCAGAGAGATTTTTTTCTGATTATTTTACACAGCGTCACTGCTAGCACCAGTTCACATTATGTCTTTGAGTGCTGTGCAGTTTTCTTTCTGTTTTATGTATAAGATGTGGAGTTGCTGGCTCCATGCCTGAACTTAGCACCCTCATCGCCCACATGTGGTCTGAGGTTGAGATGGTGTCCACCCACTTAGAAGTGGGACAGGGAAGACAAGGAGTACAGGGATGTCATCTTAGGACTCATCAGACCTGGGGTCACCGTGTCGTAGTTGATGAGCAAGCAGACATTGGCCAATGTATGTACTAAGAACCCCAGAAAATAAAAAGATAAGAATATTGAGTTTTTTTTAAAAAAACATAAGTTTTTACATTTTTTCCCCATATATCGCTTGGTAGCATGTGTGCATTATTGGTAGTAGCTGAGTGCTGCAGAGATATTTTTTTCTGGTTATATATATATATATATACATATACACACACTTATATATACACAAAAGCACCACACCCATAGATATATGTACACACGCACCACACACATTTATTCACACATATATACACTCAAACACATATATACACATACATATATACACACACAGCACACACTAATATACATGCAAGCACCACACTCTTAGATATACATACATGCACCACACACATATATCTGCACGCACCTAACACACATATACACACACCACACAGAAGCACCACATCCCATAGATATATATATATGTATACATGTGCACCACACACATGTATACTCACATGCACGACACCACACACACACACACATATATAAACACACGCACCACATATATATATATATATATATATATATATATACTCACACACATACATTTACAACAACACACATTTATACATATACTAGTAAAAAGGCCGGATGCAATTGCATTGGGAGCGCGGTGATATGAATTGTGTGCATCCTTAGATGTGCTAACAAGAAGAGTAAACATGTATGAGACGCTTTGCGCTTGTGAAAAAAGCATAGTTTTTATTAACATTTGTAAAATAAGGGCAAAGCATCATGCTATAAGGTAATAGTGACAGAAAAATAATCTACATAAGTTTATTGAGTATATACAGGTAGCTCTGTGGGTAGCAGAGTATACAGTCAGCTGCATGGGTAGCAGTGTACACAGCCAGCTGCGTGGGTAACAAAGTATATACAGGTGTCTCTGTGGGTCGCAGAGTATAGAGGCAGCTGCGTGGGTAGCAGAGTATACAGCCAGTTGCGTGGGTAGCGGAGTATATACAGGGGGCTCTATGGGTCGCAGAGTATACAGACAGATCTGTGGGTAGCAGAGTATACAGGTGGCAGCGTGTGTAGGAGAGTATATTCAGGCAACTCTGTGTGTAGCTGAGTATACAGCGGGCTGCGTGGGTACCAGAGTCTATCCAGGCGGCTCCGTGGGTAGCAGAGTATACAGGCAGCTGTGTGGGTATCAGAGTCTATAGGGGGGGCTCCGTGGGTAGTAGAGTATATACAGGCAGCTCTGTGGGTAACACAGTATACAGCCGGCTGCGTGGGTAGCAGAGTATATACAGGTGTCTCTGTGGGTCGCAGAGTATACAGGCAGCTGCGTTGGTAGCAGAGTATATATAGGTAGCTCTGTGGGTAGCAGAGTATACAGTCAGCTGCGTGGGTAGCAGAGTATACAGGCAGCTGCGTGAGTAGCAGAGTATATACAGGTAACTCTGTGGGTAGCAGAGTATACAGCTGGCTGCGTGGGTAGCAGAGTATATACAGGTGTCTCTGTGGGTCACAGACTATACAGGTAGCTGCGTGGGTACCAGAGTATACAGGTAGCTCTGTGGGTAGCAGAGTATACAGTCAGCTGCGTGGGTAGCAGAGTATATACAGGTAGTTCTGTGGGTAACAGCTTTGTGGGCGTGATGGTGACCTTAATGGGCGTCCTGGTGGGTGGAGAGGTGATGTGACGTAATGGCTATCACCACCGACTTCTTCTATGAGAGCTGCGTACTTCCAGAGAGGAGGAAATAGGGGCGTGTCGTTGCTGTGAGGTAAATTTCGTGAATGCACATGCCCGGTGACGGATGGTTACTGCACTCGTGGGGCTGTGAATGGTGACGTTACCGTTGGGGACGTGACTGCGGCTCGCGGTGGCGTGCAAATGCGCCACCGCTCGCGGGTCTGAGTCTGTGAATAGCGGCTTGCGAAGGCGCTGCGCACCATAGCTGGCAACGGTGCCGCAGTGCATGCCAGAATAGCAATGGAGCGGTAGGGGGGGTTGCAATGGAGGGGGGGAGCGCGCAATGGAGCAGTGGGGGTGCAATGGAGCGATGGGGGGTGCGCAATGGATGGGAGGGGGGAGGGCAATGGAGCGGGGAGAGGGCGATGGAGCGAGGAGGGGAGGGAATGGAGCAGGGGGTGGCGGTGGGATAGCGGAGGTTAGTGGTGTCGGGCGGCTTTTTTTTTGCGCTTCCGGCCAGTGTCAGCCAGTGTCAGCGGCTCGCGATGGCGCATGCGCGCCATCGCTCGCAGCGCGTGATAGCAGTACAGTGGCCGGAAGCGCAAAACTGGTGATTATGTATATAGATATATATAGACACATGCACCATATCACACACACATATATACACCACTATACACACACACACATACAAACCACACCACACATACACTCACACACATTTACACACACACACCACACACATATATACACACATACATATACATCCACACACCAATATACACCACAAACACACATCAGAAACATATATACACACATCACACACACATGTATACACACACTACACACATACATATATACACACACAGCACACACCAATATACACACATGTACTACAAGATGCACACACATATATACATACCTATATTAATATACATACCTATCTACTATATAATCATCTAATGTTCTCTGTCTGTCACGGAATTCGTGCACTAGCGCTGATTGGTCCACCCGGCGGGCTCAAGCAATCAGCGCTAGCGTGCAATTTCTGTACACAGAAAGAGAACAAAAGATGGCGGCAGCTTAGCGCGGTGCAGGGGACTCCTGCCGCAGCCTCACATCACTAACCCCCGCCAGGAGCCGCACACTGACACCTGGGACCAGGGGCTGACGGGGTCGGAGCTCCCAGGGTGCAGGGAGCAACGGGAGCACGCATTGTGCTGCTGCTGCTTCCTGTCTGTCACAGACTGTTTGGCCATAGCCTGATCCTGGGTGTCATCCTATGCCTCCTGTCAGTGCAGCTGGGTGGCAGCAGCACATGCCAGCCTCTCACCCTCCACCTCCCACATCGCAGCCTCTCTGTGTGGGGAGATGAAGCAGTAGCAGTGCTGGACACAGTAGGTGAGATGTGTTTGTCATGTGAATAGTGAGAGGCACTGACACAGCAGTTCTCACTATTCACTTGACAAATTCCTCACTGCTATTGTACTCCAGCGACTGCACGGAGAAGCTGTGCACTGTCCGTCATATGAGCTGTGGAGGCTGGAGGTTGATAGCACTGGTTATGTCCCGGGAGCATGGCCGGTCCAGAGGGGTCAGGGGGTAAAAGAGTTCTCCCTTCTGCGTCCTGTCTCCTCTGGAGGGGGGAGGGGCGCCTACACACACAGCCAGAGAGGAAGGAACACTGCTGTCTTGGAGCCACATGAGGATAGCATAGGTCACTGTGAAGTGGTATATCTGTATGTATACATGTCAGTGTGTGTATACATGTCAGTGTGTGTGTACATGTCACTGTGTGTGTATATATGGCGCCCCTGCGTTCAGGAGGCCACAAAGGGAACTGCAGCCAGGCAGGTAGGACGACAGTTGAACACCAACACCCTCACTGCCCACACACCCACGTTCAGTAGAGGGCAGCACCCAACTCGGAGCCTGGGGACACTAGGCAGGCAAGGGGTGGTGGGTTTAGAGCAGTGGGTGGGCAAACACGTAGTCAGGTGACAGAAGGTAGAAATAGTGAAGGGGGAGGAGAAAGGAGTCAGTAGGCCGAGGTAGGCTGAGATGAAAAGACTGAGGTCACACGTCCTGGCAAAGTGGGGTGTAGGAGCGCAGAATCTGAACAGAGCCAGTGTGAGCTGCAGAGAGAAAGCACGTCCGAAGCCAGCACCCTGGGAGTGTGATGGAAGAGAGGGACAGTGATACCGGGCCCTAGAACTACAGCCGAGGCGACCAGACTGCAGGCGGAGTAGCCCTCCTATGATACTTGAAGACACAGTAGAGAGAGCCTGGTAGAGCCTCACATGGGAGGACTGCTGGAGGCTAGGCTGAAGTAGAGTGTTGGCTCTAGAGGGGACCGCATCTTCACCCGGCATCCCCAGACAACCGACGGGGGACCACAATTACATGTTAGGGTCCATACCCCAAAGGACAGGCAGCTCAGTGGCAACCCGGAGGGCTCACAGGAGTCCAAGCCACCGCCATACTGTCAGGAGTCACATACAACCAAGTGAACAGAAAGAGAGAGAGTCAACAGCCTGGGAAGGACACAGAGACAGAGTGAGGGGTCATAGTAGGAAAGACCTGGCTGCAGAGAATAAAGGGAACCCGGAGGGGAGAGTGAGCCCGTGTACTGAGAACTGAACTAAGACCTGTAACTGAACTAAGAACTGTAACTGAACTGTGAATTGAACTTGAGAACTTGAGAAGTAAACAAGGTGAACCCTGAATACGACTCCCTTGCATGTCTCTGCCTGAATACTACTCCTTCCATACAGGTTTGCAGCAGACCTACACCTGGAGAGTCACAGCGTGCAGTCTCCATCGCTGAAGGAAGATTCCTGCAGCATCTGGCCAGTAAGTGTACTGCACTCAGCACCAGGCCTGCACACTACACAATAGACTTTAATCAACACTGCCCCGGGGAATACAGTTCTGCCCACGGAGAACTATTCCATCTACGCTGCCATTCCATCATCCCCGGAGGTTCTGCAGCAGCGGCGGCCCCATTACTGGCCGCACACTGTGGGTGGCGTCACGACTGACATTATCCCTGTAAATATCCCCTTATCATTGCCAGGGCCCGGGACACGGTCCGGACCAGGACCACCTGTGACTTCCCCAGTAGCAGACCCGGTCCGGTACCGAGTACCCCGTCCCAGTGGGCTCAACATATACATTTCAGTGTGTGTGTGTGTATACATGTCAGTGTGTGTATACATGTCAGTGTGTATATATGTCAGTGTGTGTGTGTATACATGTCAGTGTGTGTATACATGTCAGTGTGTGTGTATACATGTCAGTGTGTGTATACATGTCAGTGTGTGTGTGTATACATGTCAGTGTGTATACATGTCAGTGTGTGTGTGTATACATGTCAGTTTGTGTGTATACATGTCAGTGTGTGTGTATACATGTCAGTGTGTGTGTGTATACATGTCAGCGTGTGTATACATGTCAGTGTGTGTATATATCTACTATATAATCGTCTAATGTTCTCCGTCACGGAAATCGCGCGCTAGCGCTGATTGGTTGAGCCGTGGAAAAATCAGCGCTAGTATGTGATTATGTACACAGAAAGAGAACAAGAGATGGCGGCAGCTAGCGCGGCGCAGCGGACTCCCGCCACAGCCTCATGTCACTAACCCCCACTACGAGCCGCACACTGACACCAGGGACCGGGGGCTGCCGGGGTCGGGGCTCCCAGGGTGCTGGGAGCAACGGGAGCGCGCATCGTGTAGCTCCCCCTTCCTATGGCCGCACAGACTGTGTCACAGACTGTGCGGCCATAGGATTATCCCGGGTCTCAGCCACCTTTGGCTGGCATGTGGGTGGCAGCAGCACATGCCAGCCGGGGCCCAGCTGCACTGACAGGAGGTGGCTGACACCCGGGATCATCCTGCACACCTTCGCCTCTGCACCCGCCTCCTCCACACCAACGCTCTGCTGACACCGCGCTCAGCACCAGGGACATGAGGGCCAGCACTGGAACCGCCAGGGGACAGAGGTGAGCGCCCGTGTGTGTGTGTGTGTGGCTGTGAGTGTGAGTCTGTGTGTATGTGTCTGTGCCTGGGTGTGTGTGTCTGGCTGTGGCCTTGTTCACACACACCTATGCGTTTTTTTAGCACTTAGAAAAACTGATCAGTTTTTCTAAGAGTGCCAAATAGTGTACCCTGTGGGTCTGAAAGTGTTTTTGAAGTTTTTGGACTTAGTCATTTTTTCACCAAAAACGCATGTAAAAACGCATGTGTTAACGCATGGTGCCTATATGTGCCATTTAAAAACGCATGTGTTTCCCATAGGGCCCCATGTTAAAAAAACGCATGTGTTTTTTTACAGCACCCAAAAACACTGCATGCAGCTTGTTTTGGAATGGGGGAAAAAAACGCAAGTGTAGCTAAAAAACGCATGTACACTTAAATGCACCCTGCGTTAACGCATCTGCGTTTTTGGAAAACAGCAAAAAAACGCAGAGAGTGCCAAAAACACAGGTATGTGTGAACAATGCCTGTGGGTGTGAGTCTGTGTGTGGATGTGAGTATGAGTCTGTGTGTGTGTGTGGCTGTAAGTTTGAGTCTGTGTGTGGCTGTAAGTGTGAGTGTGTGTGTGTGTCTGGCTGTGGGTGTGGGTCTGTGTGTGTATGTGTGTGCGTCTGAGTCTGTGTCTAGGTGTGACTCTGTGTGTGGGTGTGAGTCTGCTCCTTCCTCCCCCTGCCTGTGCCGCTTCGTCCTCCATCCTCCTCCCTCCTGCCTGTGCTACTCCATCCTCCCCCTGCCTGTGCCGCTCCGTCCTCCCCCCTGCCTGTGCCGCTCAGTCCTCCCCCTGCCTATGCCGCTCCGTCCTCCCCTGCCTGTGCCGCTCCGTCCTCCCCCTGCCTGTGCCGCTCCGTCCTCCCCCACCCCGCCGCTTCATTCTCCGTCCTCCTCCCCCCGCCGCTCTGTGCTCTCTCCTCCCCCTGCCTGTACCGCTGCTTCCTCCTTCCTTTGTCCTCCTCCCCTCCATCCTCCGTCCTCCCCCTGCCTGTGCTGCTCAATCCTCCCCCACCCCCTCGCTTCGTCATCCGTCCTCCCCCTGCCTGTGCCGCTCCGTCCTTTCCCTGCCTGTGCTGCTCCATCCTCCCCCACCCCGCTGCTTCGTTCTCCGTCCTCCTCCCCCCCGCCGCTCTGTGCTCTGTCCTCCCCCTGCCTGTGCCGCTGCTTCCTCCTCCTCCCTTTGTCCTCTTCCCATCCGCCACTCCATCCTCTGTCCTCCCTCTGCCTGTGCTGCTCCGTCCTCCCCCTGCCTGTGCTGCGCCGTCCTCCCCACCCCGCCACTTCGTCCTCCATCCTCCTCTCCCCCGCCGCTCTGTGCTCCGTCCTCCCCTGCCGCTCCATCCTCCCCCACCCCACCTCTTCCTCCTCCTTCCTTTGTCCTCCTCCCCTCCATCCTCCATCCTCCCCCTGCCTCTACTGCTCCGTCCTCCCCCACCCCGCTGCTTCGTCCTCCATCCTTCTTCCCACGCCGCTCTGTGCTCCATCCTCCCCCACCCCACTGCTTCCTCCTCCTATCTCCTTTCTTTGTCCTCCATCCTCCGTCCTCCCCACCTGTGCTGCTCCATCCTCCTCTCCCCCGCCGCTCCGTCCTCCCCCTGCCTGTGCTGCTCCAGCCTCCCCCACCCCACCGCTTCGTCCTCCATCCTCCTCTCTCCCGCCGCTCTGTGCTCCGTCCTCCCCCACCCCACCGCTTTCTCCTCCTTCCTTTGTCCTCCATCCTCCGTCCTCCCCCTGCCTGTGCTGCTACATCCTCCTCTCCCCCGCCACTCCGTCCTCCCCCTGCCTGTGCTGCTCCACCCTCCCCCATCCCGCCGCTTCGTCCTCCATCCTCCTCTCCCCCGCCGCTCTGTGCTCCGTCCTCCCCTGCCGCTCCATCCTCCCCCACCCCACCGCTTCCTCCTCCTTCCTTTGTCCTCCTTCCCTCCGCCACTCCATACTCCGTCCTCCCCTGACTGTGCTGCTCCGTCCTCTCCCACCACGCCGCTTCGTCCTCTGTCCTCCTCCCCCGGCTGCTCTGTGCTCCGTCCTCCCCCTGTCTGTGCCGCTCCATCCTCCCCCACCCCACCGCTTCCTCCTCCTTCCTTTGTCCCCCTCCGCCACTCCGTTCTCCATCCTCCCCCACCCTGCCGCTTCGTCCTCCATAGTCCTCTCCCCGGCCGCTCTGTGCTCCATCCTCCTCCTGCCGCTCCGTCCTTTCCCTGCCTGTGCCACTCCATCCTCCCCCACCCCACCGCTTTCTCCTCCTTCCTTTGTCCTCACCTCCGACACTCCATCCTCCATCCTCCCCCTGCTTGTGCTGCTCCACCCTCCCCCACCCGCCGCTTCGTCCTCCATCCTCCTCTCCCCCGCCGCTCTGTGCTCCGTCCTCCCCCTGCCGCTCCATCCTCCCCCACCCCACCGCTTCCTCCTCCTTCCTTTGTCCTCCTCCCCTCCGCCACTCCATACTCCGTCCTCCCCCTGACTGTGCTGCTCTGTCCTCTCCCACCCCGCCGCTTCGTCCTCTGTCCTCCTCCTCCCGCCGCCGCTCTGTGCTCCGTCCTCCCCCTGTCTGTGCCGCTTCATCCTCCCCCACCCACCGCTTCCTCCTCCTTCCTTTGTCCCCCTCCCCTCCGCCACTCCATTCTCCATCCTCCCCCACCCTGCCACTTCGTCCTCCATCCTCCTCTCCCCGGCCGCTCTGTGTTCCATCCTCCCCTGCCGCTCCGTCCTTTCTCTGCCTGTGCCACTCCATCCTCCCCCACCCCACCGCTTCCTCCTCCTTCCTTTGTCTCACCTCCGCCACTCCATCCTCCGTCCTCCCCCTGCCTGTGCAGCTCCATCCTCCCCCACTCTGCCGCTTCGTCCTCAGTCCTCCCCCAGCCGCTCTGTGCTCAGTCCTGCCCCTGCCTGTGCCGCTCCATCCTCCCCCAACCCACCGCTTCCTCCTCCTTCCTTTGTCCTCTTCCCCTCCATCCTCCCCCTGCCTGTGCTGCTCCATCCTCCCCCACCCGCTGCTTCGTCCTCCGTCCTCCTCCCCCCCGCTGCTCTGTGCTCCATCCTCCCCCTGCCACTCCGTCCTCCCCCAGCCTGTGCCGCTCCATCCTCCCCCACCCCGCCACTACCTGCTCTGTCCTCCATCCTCCTCATCCCGGCCGCGCCATCCTCCCACCTCCCCCCGCCACTCCGTCCTTCCCTACCTGTGCCCCTCCATCCTCCTCCCCCCTGCCACGCCTTCCTCCCCCCGCCGCTCTGTCCTCAAAATCCCTCCCTATTCAGCCTTCCCCATGCAGTCCCTATTTCTATATTCTAGAATACCAGATGCGTTAGAATCAGGCCACCATCTAGTACATACATATATACCATAAGACCACACACCAATATACATACATGTACCACAAGACACACACCCCCACCACACATATATACATACACCACACATATACACACACATACATATATACATGTAGCGACCGGTGGTAAGGCCGCGGGTGTGTGTGTATGTCTGGCTTCAACAGACTCTCCATACTCAGATTTAACCGGTAGTAACATCTCTTTACTGTAAAACATATCTATAATACAGTCAACTGATCTAGCTGTACACATGTATATGGTGGAGTCCCTGGATCTTCACTTTATCCGGGTGCGCAGCAAGAAGAAGAAAAGAAAACAAACAAAATGGAGATATCTTTCCCTAACTTTCCCTCAAATCACGTACCAGTCTATCACAGAAGAAGATGTCGCTCCCACGTGGCAGGCCTGGGATCTCACGATGACGGGTCCGATGCAGCGCTGAAGGGGGAAACTCCTCAGTCCTCTTCTTTGGTCTTCTTCCGCAGGTAACAGATTTTTGTTAGTCTCTCTCTCTGTCCCGGGGCACACCGATCAGCAGAAGGGAGATCACAGTAGCACAGATGGCTCCCTTATGTCGGTCACAGCCCCTGCACATGTAATCCGGTGGCAATGTCCTGAATTCCGGAGGCAATGTCCTGAATTTGAGTTGGACCCTCGGTAAGACAAGGTCCTGCAGACCGGGGGTTGCAACAGCGATCCTCACGGGGTATTTCTTCCCAAGAATCCGGCTGCAAAAGAGCCCTATGTCGGGAGACACCACACGCAGGTCTGTCCTGGCTGAGCTCTGGGTCTGTAATAATCTCCCGCCCTTTCTCTTCCTGGGTAAACAAAAGAGATGGTGGGGGCTTTCCACCCTCTGTGATTGTTTCCGCACTTGTCCACCAGGGGGCATTAGTGGACTGTACAAAGTCCAATTCCATGTCCATTTCAATGCGGCAGTCTGAATTGTTCACCTCATTACATACACACCACACACACACATACATACACCACACATAGACACATACATGTACACACAGCACACACACTCTGACCTATGTTATGTCTGTCATGTGGGTAGATCACACTCCATCATGCCTCCTGCTCTCTGTCCTGTGTCTGCCGCCCCTCCCCCGAGTCCTGAGCCGACAATTGTGTGTAGCAGAAGATACTGTACTGTATGGACTGGAGCATGACTTTCCCTGCTGGGAGGTCGGATCCTCTCCCCACAGTGAGGGAAATCACAGCCTAGAGACATGGCTGAGAAGGGAGGCGGCAGAGATCAGGGAGCACAGGAACCACCTGGCTCTCTGCCGCCCCCTCTGCAGTGTGACGGCCGGTGCCCTGTGCCATGGTACAACTCTCTGGACACCAACTGGGGGAGAGACAGAACATGTGGAGCTGGATCAGTGCAACTTCCTTGTCCTCTCACTCACAGATACAGGACTCAGCAGTGACAGCACAAGGAAAGGCATCAGATGCTGTACTGATCCCGCATAGAAGATGCCGGGCTGTGGGTATAATCTTCAGGTGACATTGGAGCTATTCCTGCCCTGGTGGCCTGTGCTGGGAGCCGCCCTGTGTATTGTATACAGGCAGCACAGGCCTCATATTACACTACTTCAGCTGGATTGAGATCCGACTGCTGACATGCGGGAGGGATTCAGAGCAGGGGCGGCCACTTCAAAGAGGGAGAACTGCGCATGAGCGACCTGTAGAAGGTGATTTACAGGTCGGACGGGGTGCCCATTACTACAGACACTAGGGGGCGCCATACCTAACATCATTAGGGCAAATCTTTGAAATGGAGCATAATTTTTAATATAATTACATTACAATAATTTTTATTTAAAAGATGTCTGCAACATTAGCAGTTTATTGCTTCGTGACACAACCCCTTTAAAGAACAACAAAAGTAAATGGAAATGACAACCCAAAAAATAGTGGTTAATTGCATTCATAACATTGGGAATGAATGAATGAAAAAACAAGCCAAAATCTATCTTGATTTACAGACATAATAGTGAATATGTGTATACAAGTACAATAAATAGTATAATGTCGAGAAACATTAATATTACAGAATTGAGGATGAGGGAGGAAGTGAAATCACAGGCCAAAAGCTTTATTAATCCACAAACACAAGAGGGAATATACTTATACAACTTCAACTATTGTGCTAGTTTACAATAACATTAATATTACAAATTTGGGGATGAGGGATGAAGTGGAATCACAGGCCTGAAGCTTTATTAATCCACAAACACAATAGGAAATATGTTTAGACAAATTCAACAATTAAAACAGTATACAAAAACAGTAAAATAACATTGAGGATGGCTGAGGGAGTGGATTCTCAGGCAATAAGCTTTATTCATCCACATACAGAATATTTAAAGAGAAGTGGGGTGGGGGGGTTAACAATGTTAAACGCAGTAAACATTAAAGGTGCATTAACTTACAAGATTTCAACGCTGTATCTCACAAAACCAGATTAAACCATTTCGTCCTGCCATGCCATATGTCCAATATCCGAAACAGAGTAAGCGGCAAAGGTTATCCCTCATTTAGGCAACTTCCAGGGCGACACGGTGGTTAAAGTGGTTAACACTGCAGCCTTTGCAGTGCTGAGGTCCTGAGGTCCAGGGTTCAATTCCCACTAAGGACAACATCTGCAAAAAGTTTGTATGTTCTCCCTGTGTTTGAGTGAGTTTCCTCCCATATTGCAAAGACATATGTGGCTCCCCTGCAACCAGGAGGCCACATAGGGAACTGCAGCCAGGTAGGAGGAAAAGACAGTTTGCACAACAAACACCCTCACAGACATCCCACACATCACTAGGAGGTAGCATCCAACCCGAAGCCCAGAATTCTAGGCAGGCAAGGGGTGGTGGGTTTAGAGGACAGTGGGTAGGAAGCATGTAGGTCAGGTGACAGAAGGTAGAACTAGAGGAAGAGCAGGAGGAAGGAGTGAGTAGGCCAGAGGGTGCCGAGCAGGAAAGACACATTCTGGAGGAGTGGGGCTGATGGAGACACAGAATCCAAAGCACCAGAGAAACCATGGAGAGACAGCACATCCATAGCCAGCACCTCAGGAGTGTGAGGAAAGAGACAGACCAGCAGCACTGGGTCCTAGGAATATGGCAGCACTGACCAACTCCTGGCGGAGTAGCCTTCCATATTGAAGCCAGAATCACACAGTTCAGGAGGGAGCCTGATAGTGCCTTGCGGGAGAGGACTATTGGAGGCTAGGCAGACTGCAGAGAGTCAGCTCTGACAGGGAACTGAAGATCTACCCAGTATCCCCAGATTCACCAACGGGGAGCTCCAATTCTAGGTTGGAGTTCCCGCCTAAAGGACAGACAGCTCAGTGGCAACAAGGAGGACCCACAAGGGTCTGAGCTACCGCTACACTGTGGGCTGAGAGAGAGATCCAAGCCTGGAAAGGACACTAGAGAAAATGAGGGGTCGTAGCAAGACAACCTGGCTGCAGGGAGTTTAAAGGAACCCGGAATAGAAAGCCTGTAACCCATGTAAGAAGTGAACTGTACCGATGAATGCTATGAGCTGCTTACTGAGAACTGACGAGTAAACCCGGTGAACCCTGCCTTTGTGTCTGTGTCTAATTCCAGGAAAAAGAACTGTTTTACTACCTTTCATTTCTGTCAGGAGCAGCCCGACCCGTGGCGGGCTCATCCATCTGGCTGCAGCCATCTGACTCACCGTGGCCGGGACTCCGGTTGACAGGCGTTTGCTTCTTCCTCTTTGTTTACGGGGTGCCGCGCCTGCCGGTAGCGGGGCCCGGTGGTACAGATCAAAAGAGAGACATCTTGTGAGAACAGATTAAGGGGTTGTTTCGTGACGCCACCTATGAGAGTTCCGGTAACTTTACCGGCGCTGCGGGGCCTCCGGGGGATGGAATGCAGCAAGATGGAACGCTCCCCACAGGCTGAGCGGTGATCCCGGAGCCCGAAGCTGCACAAGATGTTCTGAGGCAGCTGCGGTTTCCTTAGTATGCGGATAGACAGTTCATAAGAAGGCACGGACACTGTAAGTCTCTCTAACGGGTTTTTACTGTAACCAGCAGGCAGTACATGGTATACAGTTAAGGGTAGTGGACCAGGTGGACTCAGCAATGACCAGTGTGTTCTCAGAGATCCGCGGTGTTCCTCCATTCTAACTAAGTATGATGCCGCTGTCGCCCAGGAATGCCAGATCGGGTACAAGGAGGCTGCTTGAATGCCCTATCCGGGGTATACGTTCCAGATGCTTTGGGGAGCCTTGGGTCCTTTGGTGGGTACACCGCTGGCTAGACGACTGTGTATGGCGGTGGTGGGGTGCTCCTGTAAAGCGGTCCCTCCACTCCTCTGGTTCACATAGCAGAGCTGAACTGCTGCTAGCTTCGGTACCAGCAAACCAGCTGTAGATGGGCACGGGAGGGTTTTGGACCCAGATGTTGATGCCTGTAGATCGGTTGATTAGGCACCAAGAGTGATGGTGCTCAACCGGGTGATGGTAGGGAGACGGCCAGGGAAGGTGGCCAGGGGGCCGCACGGAACTGTGCAACCCCCTCTCCTAGGTTGCAGAGCAGAGGATCTTGCTTCCCTCTTCTACGTTGCTGTTACTCCTTTTCAAGTCTCTTTTAGACTCTAAACTAAACTTAAACTTCCACTACACACTACCACTACACTCCGCCCACCAGGACCTTATTGGCCCTCTATGCTAGGTGATGCATGTAGGGTATGGATCTCTGAGTTAACTGTGTGATTGCTGAGTCGGAAAATATTGCTGCTGCTGTTTTGGCTGCAATACCCTCCTGTGACGCACTTGGTGCGGGGCGCCACACATCCATCCATCTTCTTGGCACAAGAAGAGCTGCAGCGGTGGTCCCCTCATTGACCACACACCGTGGGTGGTGTCACGACAAACTGTATCCTTTGTAAATATCCCCTTCTTTACTTGTGAGAACCCGGGACACGGTCCGGACCTGGACCTCCGTGACATCCCCATCAGCGACCCGGTCTGGCACTGAGTACTCCGTCCCAGTGGGCTCCACACATACTGATAGGATATTTAGATTGTGAGCTCCAAGAGACAGCATTACTGATGTATGTAAAGTGCTATGGAATTAATAGTGCTATATAAATGAATAAATATTATTATTCTACTGTAGTCCTCAGAGGGTGATCTTGGTAATGCTGGTTTTACATTACTGAATTTTGATTTCCGATGCTGTCCGATAAAAATCGGACAGCATCGGAACGATTTTGGCCCCCATGCAGCCCTATGGGCATCGGACCGAATCGGATGTGCACTAAATGGCATCCGATTTGGTCCGATTCGATTCTGTCCGATTTGTTTATCGGTGGAAAAATCGGAGCATGCTCCGATTTTTGCACCGAAAATAAAATCAGACAAAATCGGATTGGACCAAATCGGATGGCATTTAGTGCACATCCGATTTGGTCCGATGTTTTTAGCATGGGGCCCTAAGGAGCAGGGTCCGAGAATACATCTGATGTGTCCTCGGACCCAATTTTACTGTACTGAGCATGCTCAGTACATGCTCAGCACAGTAAAAATGCTCTAAACATCTAATTTTACTTCCGCAATGTATATACATACATTAAGTAAAATTAAGTAAGGCAGGGGTTAAAAATAATAAACCATCTATGCTCACCTGTCCACGATCCACCCGGCGTCTCCAGCATCTCCTGCCTGTAGGACCTGCCATGATGTCAGAGTCACATGACCGATTACCGCGGTAAACGGTCATGTGACTGTGACATCACGAGAGGTCCTAGGATCAGAAGAAGATCGCTGGAAGCGCCGCTGGACTCGTGGATGGGTGAGAATAAAGATTTTTTTTATTTTTTATTCCGGAGTACAGGGGAAAGGAGGGGGAGTACTGGGGAACATGAGGGGGCCACACATGGGACATGAGGGGGCCACACAGGGGACATGAGGGGGCTACACAGGGGAGAAGAGGAGGGGACACAGGGGTGAAGAGGGGGAAAAAGAGGGGGAAACAGAAGGAAGAAGAGGGGGAGCACCAGGGGAGATGAGGGGGACACACAGGGGAGATGAGAGGGACACACAGGGGAGAACAGCTGTGACAAGTGACAGCAACTGATCCTGCAGAATGTCGGATCAAATGCCTATTTGGCATCCGACTGCAGGGATCAGTTTAGATCCGATGCTGTCCGATTTATATCGGACAGCATCGGATTTTACAAAATCGTTATGTGAAAGTAGCCTAATCCTGCAATGTGGTAGTAACAGGTTCTTCAAGGTCAAAGCAGTGTTGCACTTTTACCAGAATGAAATTATGCAGAACAACACACACTTTGATAGCCTCATCAATTGTCTCAGTTTTTAGATTGATGGCAGTTCCCAAAACGCAACATTTAGGTGCCAGCAAACCAAAGGCACACTCCACAGTTGTTTGTACCCTTGTTAGTTGGTAGTTGAAAATCTTTTTGGTGTAATTCAAGTCCCAACTTGAGTACTATTTGGTGAGGTTGGCACACATTTGAAATGCCTCATTCTTAACCTCGGAAGAGGTTGTGGCAGTGCTTTTTTTGTAAAAGAATATTTGCCAGTACTGAGACGAGGAGCGGGGGCAAAAGAGTGAGGGTTGAGGTCTGCTGTCAGGCGCCAGTGGCTTGAGGAGCGGGGGGAAGAATGATTGCTGTCAGGCGCCGGCCGCTTGGGGGGACTGTTGACTCACCGTAGCCGGGTTGTGCACGTCTTGGGCTATCGCTGATCCCTGTCACAATTCCGCGCCCGAGGCTGTGTAGGCCCGGTGGTCCAGATCAATAGGGGGATGGCTGAACGGATAAAGGGGTTAATAGTATTGTCGTGATGCCACCTGCGAGAATTCTGGTGATTTCACCGGCGCTGCTTGGGCCTCCGGGGGATGTATGGCAGCAAGATGGGAAGCTCCCCACAGGACGAGCGGGAGTCCCCGGGGCCAGTAGCTGCACTGATGGTATATGGCAGCGTTTGCACTACTGTGGATTAAGTCCAGGAATAAGGCGCAGACACACACAAAGTCTTTTAGGTACCTTTACTGGTGGTAACAGGTACACTCGGACCGGGTGATGAGGTTGACACTCCTGGAGTTTCACAGCAAGCAGTGTGTAGGCTTCCTTTCTCTTTAGTTCTGGTGAGGTCGGGTGGATGTGGAATCCTGCCGGACAGGGTCATACGTTCAGTGGAACGTGATTCACCTGGGTAAACTGCACTGAGGGCACTATTAAAGGGATGATTCAACGTCTATCCTCTTCCCTGGGCTCTCGTTGGTAGGTGCTTCAGGTGAACAGGGGGCTAAACTCCCTGTGACTTGTGCTGGTTCTCTGTGGTGGCGATGTAGCTCTCACAGCTCGGTTCCAGTAACCGGATGGTGAGGGGGGAGTTAGGGTAGCTCCTGTTTCCCTGAGAGGTGCTTTCTCCTTCCCTATGACCCCAGTTGCAAGGGTCTCTGACTTGCTGGGTGTGCTGGTTTGGGCCTGGTGTGGCTCCAGAACCAGTAACTGCACACTTCCTGCAGCTCTCCTAGCGTCTGCACACTCTGGTGTTTCTCCCTCCAGGACCCTATTTATAGGGGGAACTGGCTCAAAGTGACCAGTGGAGCTCCCCCTAGAGGCCTGGGGAGAAACAGGTGTTAAAGGTGTTGTGTTTGTTGTGAGCGCTGCTTGCTGTTTCCACTCCATTTGTGTACCAGGAGTTCTGTGGTGCCCCAACCAGGGTGCCAGGGTGCCACACTGTCAGGCACCGGCAGCTTAAGGAGCTGAGGGGGGTGGTCTCAGGAGCCGGCGGCTTGAGGAGCGTAGGGGGGTTATGGAGCTATCAGGCACCTGCGGGCAACATGCAGTGGACGGCGATCCCCATATAGTTCCGCCCCCTCTGTATATTTTCCAGTACGCTGTACCACCACGTACCCCCACAAAAAAAGCACTGGGTTGTGGCGGTGGAAAATTGAAATTATTCCCTTACAAACGTTGACCCATGTCAGAGTCTTTGAAAGTCTGAGAGTCATTTCCTCGTCCAATAACAAATTGACAGTCAGCATCTGCAATCGCCATGAGAAGAATCGAAAAGTATTTTTTGTCATTGAAATACTCGGATCCACTTCCAGCAGGTTTCAGTATCCGAATGTGTTTGCAGTCCACGGAGCACAAACAGTTTGGAAAATTACAAATTTCTAGGAATTTTGCCGCATTTTCCAGCCAGAGTTAAGTTGTCTGTTGAGGGAGGAAGTCTTCATGCAGAACATCACATAATGCACCTCAGGAGTCTTCAACAATCCAAGAAAGGGTGGACACTCCAATCAGAAATTGGAAATGTAGAGATGGGGGTGTGGCCAAGCAGCTCATGGCAGAAGCTGCTTAATTCAGGAGCTCCTGGATCCCAGAGCAATACAGAGACTTTACAGCATTTTCCAGTCGGAGTCTGACCTCTTTGAGTGGACCACCGAGTGCCTGAGACCTCCTAGCACGCATGGGGAAGGCAAAACCTGCACAAGCCCTGCTTCCTAAGAGGGTTTCTGACTTTTTCCAGCCTGGCCCCACAGCCTCTGGAGCTGCAGCTAATATGGCACCTCCCTCACCTCGTGCAGCCCGTGCTTCTCGCAGGGAGACACAAGCTCCAGCATCATCCCTGTCTCAGCCACAACCTGATGCCCCTATAACTCATTCCCAGATGAGGGATATGTTTAATGAGTTCCGCTCCTCTATACAAGAGGACAGTAAGAAAATAGTGGCTGATCTGCGGAGTGATGTGTCGGATTTGGGATCTCGCACACACCACTTAGAAACTAAAATGACTGAACTAGTTCACTCCCACAACGCCCTCTTGGATGATCATGACCTGCTGCGGGATGCTATGAGCAAAACCCAGGCTATAAACTGCGATTTGAAAGATCGGCTACGCCGAAACAATGTCCGTCTCCGAGGCATTGCAGAGGCGATCCCTAACTCTGATTTGCGATCCTTGCTACAGGACTTTCTGGCCGAAGTCCTCCCTGAACTGGACAGACGCGACCTCAAAATCGATCGCATCCATAGGGTTCCGAAGCCTTCGGGCGTCCGTGCGGAACTCCCCCGCGACGTTCTAGCGAGGATACACTTTTACGAGACCAAGGATGACTTCCTACGAGAGTTGTGAAAGTCGCCCTCGCTTTCGGATCGTTTTTCCGACATAGCCGTCTTTCCGGACCTGTCTCCAGGAACTCTCGCTCTCAGACGGGCCTTTAAACCGTATACCTCCATACTGAGAGATAAGGAGATCCCGTACATCTGGGGTCACCCGACGAAGCTAATTGTTCGCAGAGATAACTCCTCTCATGTTTGCCTTCTTCCTCGTCACGCGGAACGTCTCCTGGCCGACTGGAAACTCCTCCCTGAGAAGACGCAACCAGATCGCTCGCAGCCCTCGCAACGCTCCGACGACGCTGTGTCCCGAGGGAAAAGAATAGACGCTGAATGGGGGCGTCGCTTGAGCGTTGGACTCTGCTGAGGTTTCCTCTTATGTTACAATTTGCTCTGGGATCTTATTCCTGGGCCTGCCTTTGATTTCCGAGTTTCTTCTTACTCCTGCTCCCTTCTATTGTGCTTTATTACTAATCCATGCCGATTTCAATATTGTCTTTGAATGTTAATGGATTGAATTCCCCTCAGAAGCGTGCTCTCCTTCGTAGCCACCTTAAGAAAACCCGTTCTGATATAGTTTTTTTACAGGAGACTCACCTTCTTGAGGGGGACAATCACAGAGTAGCATCACACTTCTACCCCCACCAGTTTTTTGCTAACGCCCTGAGTAAGGGGGCGGGAGTGGCAGTTTTTGTCCGCTCCGACTTAACTTTCGAGTTTTTGAATGTGGTCGCAGACTCTGAGGGTAGATATGTGATAGTGTCATGCCGTATAAACAATGTGTTGTACTCGCTGATATCCATATATGCGCCGAATACACGTCAGATCACTTATGTGCGGAATTTACTGGAGGGCCCGCTCTCATCTCTCCCAGGCCACAGGCTGATAGCGGGTGACTTTAACGCCCCCTTGAACAAACTGTTGGATTGCTCGTCCCCCTCTGATTTCAGGACAGACCTAGCCCCAACAATTTCCAGCTTTCACTTCCACGATATCTGGAGATATATGCATGGTGAAGAACGAGACTATACTTATTTCTCCCCCCGCTTTAAGACGTTTAGTAGACTTGATTATATCCTAGTTAGTGACTCTCTCCTTCCATTCTCCCTCTCGTCTGACATTGACACCATCACCTGGTCTGACCACGCTCCTATCCGACTGTCTCTTGATGACTCTACGCCTCTTCTCCCCCCGTCCCAATGGACTCTAAATGAGCACCTCTTGGCTTCCACGGCAAACCATGAAACTCTCTCTACTTACTTGAGTGACTACTTTACTCTGAATGATGTCGATGACATCCTCCCAGACTCCCTGTGGTTCACCCATAAGGCGGTCATGCGTGGCCATTTGATCAAAATGGCTGCTCACTCTAAGAGATTGTATGACTCCTCCGTTCAATCGCTTATATCCGATATTAAAGCGCTGGAACAGGCACAACAATTGTCTCCTAGCTCTACCACTGTCTCTGAGCTCCTGCGGGCCAGAAATCAGCTGCGCACATTACTCCTCTCCAGAGTTGAGCGTCACCTCAAAAAAACTAGATCACGATATTACGCCATGGGAGACAGGGCGGGTACCCTCCTTACCCGTAGGATCCGCAAAGTGGAGATGAAACATAGAGTCTCTCATGTCCTCTCTCCCAGTGGTGACACAATCAGAAACCCTATTAAGATCGCAGATCAATTTAAGCAATTCTACAGTGATCTTTATAACTTAAACTCCGACTCTGCCACTCCCCAACCAACCCCGGAGGTTATTCACTCCTTCCTCTCTAGAGCCTCGCTTCCTAAGCTTACCCTAGACCAACAAGCATTCCTGAACAAGCCCTTCTCCCAGGAGGAAATAATTGCCATTATACGCTCCTCTAAGAAGCGCTCAGCCCCTGGACCGGACTGGTTTTCTTACCAATACTATCACTCCTTTGCCCCGGCCCTGACCCCTTACCTTCTCCGGTTGTTCCAAAACTGGCAGCGGAAGGGAGAGATCAAACCTGAAGCCCTCACCGCGTCGATTTCAACCATTCTTAAACCGGGCAAGCCTCCTACTCTTCCGGGCAGCTACCGCCCTATCGCTCTTTTGAACTGCCATCTCAAGCTTTACTCGAAACTCCTAGCGGAACATCTCAAGACCGTACTTCCCTCCCTGATCGCCTTGGATCAGGTTGGATTCATACCTGGCAGACAGGTGAGAGATGCCACAAGGAGGGTCTTGAACCTCCTCGAGATTTTAGAGGGGAGAGGTGCCCCTGGTGCGCTCATCTCCTTGGACGCAGAAAAAGCGTTTGATCGAGTGCACTGGGGGTACTTGGCGGCGGTTCTGGATAAATTTGCGATCCTTGGCAACATTAAATCTGCAATTATGGCTCTGTACTCCTCTCCCTCTGCAGTGGTGAGAGCGGGAGGTTTTACCTCCTCCCCCTTTAACATTTCCAATGGAACCCACCAAGGTTGCCCCCTCTCCCCTCTCATTTTCGCTCTTGTGATGGAGCCGCTAGCAGATATTATTCGCAATCACCCCACTTTTAGAGGTGTGGAGGTTGGCCCGGTTGATCATAGAATATCGTTGTACGTGGATGATTTCCTTCTCTCTTGTACCCACCTAGAACTTACTATCCCTACGCTGGTCTCGGTCCTATCTGACTTTTCGGCGGCCTCATATTATAAGTTGAACCTAACTAAATCCTCAATATTTCCCGTTAACGTTCCTTTCCCCGCCCAGCATGCACTACGAGACAAATTTCCCTTCCTCTGGTCTCCTGAGGGCTTCAAATACTTGGGGATACACGTCACACCTTCGAAGCAACTGATTAGAACCAACTTTGAAGCACTACTGACTGACCTTAAAACTCTATTCGCTCACTACTCCACCCTGGAACTTTCCTGGATTGCCAAAATTCACACCGTGAAGATGATGGCCCTGCCTAAAATCTTGTATCTAATGGCATGCATTCCATTTCGCGTCCCACGCAAATATTTTAATTTAATCTAAGCGGTCCTGGCCAGATTTATTTGGAGCGGTAAATTACATAGGATCGCCATGTCTACACTCACCCTCCCGTATAATAAAGGAGGCCTTGGAGTCCCTGACATTGCGGCCTACTACGCGGCAATCTCTCTCGACATTGACAAAATCTATTGGGCGGAAGCTCCTACCTCTTTGTGGCTGCAAATTGAAGCCCATCATGCTCCCTGTGGATCCACCAGACTTCTGCTTGAGATTAATCTTTTGAAACATCACTTGACTTCTGCCCTTCTCCTTTCCAATCGAGTGGTGCTAGACACCTGGTCTAAGTTGGCGCTTTCCCATTTCCCCTTCCTCTATCGCTACATAACCCTCAGGGCGATTGAAAATTTAGTAACTGACCTTTCCCTTTTGCTGTGGAGGTCTAGAGGTGTGGTGTTGCTGTACAATATCCTCTCCAACGGGAAAATACTTCCATTTCCTTGTTTGCAGACTAAGTTCTCCCTTCCAGCCTCCTGTTTCTTCGACCACCTCCGTCTCCGACACTTCCTTTCTGTTACTATTCTCCCTACCTGCGACCTTACGACCGTTAGCTTACCCCTCCAGGCCTTATTTAAACAGACCTTTTCCACTCGTAGAGGAGTAACTATTATTTACAGAAAGATTTTAGTCCTCAGATCCCAGACGAAACTCACTTATATGTCCAGGTGGGAGTCTAGTTTAACTTTCACTGCCTCTTTGGACCAATGGCATGACGCCTCGGGCCACGCTGCCCGTTTCACCTCCTGTGTCGGACACTTGGAACAATCCAAGAAACTGATGCTTGGGTGGTATCTCACCCCAGCCAGGCTAGCTAAATTTGGCGGCTCGAAGGCCGGAGTGTCAACCTCGGCTTCATGCTGGAGAAACTGCTCTCTGGGGTCTGAGTCACATATTTGGTGGACCTGTCCCTGATTGACATTGTACTGGGCTGAAGTCGGCTCTCTTCTCTCTACTCTAACGGGTTTGCCTATTCTTCTGGACGGCCCCCTAGCGCTATTGGGAATGAACCTGACCTCACTCCCCGCGACTTTGAGACCGATAATAACCAATGTCTTGATTGCAGCTCGCCTCTCTATTGCCTCACACTGGCTATCGCATACCCCTCCCACCTTGAGTGAGGTTGTAGCGAGATTGAACCAACATTTCTCGTATGAGATCATGCTAGCGCACGACTTACGTCGCAGAAATAAAGTTCTGAATTGGTGGGATCCTTGGGTATCATCCCTTTACAACACGGTGACCTTGCCACCTTGAGATGACCGATAATTATCAAGAACCCACCTGGGTATAGTTTTTTGGGTTTTTTATTTCCTTTTTTTATTTTGCCGAATATATACTAATTTTGTATGCCTTACCAATGCTCTTTTGTAAAGCTTTGTTTGGATGATTTGTGTACCCCCCCCTGGCCCCCCTCACCCTCGTTGCCCCCTGTTAAGTTTGTGAATTTATTGTTTCTATTTGCCCTCATGTGGGTGTTCATGTTATTGTTACTGCTCCTTTTAAGTCAATAAAAACCAAATGATTTAAAAAGAAAATGTAGAGATGATAAGGTCTCTCCAGTAGCCAGGAATCTGCCAAACAGAAAAGGAAAAAAAAAGTCAGTACATGGCTTTTTTAATAATAATAATTACGTGTTTCTTTTAAAAAAAATTACGTACCTCAGGGTCACCAACAGACGTTTTTCTGCAGGAATTGCTCGACATTGTGGTGTGTCTTGCCTGGTGATGAATCCTCGGACACGCTGCAGCAAGTCATTGAACCTCTGCTCAGACATCCTTGTATAGTCGAAGAACCTCTTCGAGTTTTCACAAAGCTCGGTGTACAACGAGTAGTAGGCTCCAAGGCTCTCTCAGATTTCAACAATGGGGTGTTGCCAGTAGCAATGATGACATCTTCTCCATCCTGCTCTTCTCATTTCTGCTTCACAAGCCACAGTGAAGTAAAAAGCCATTTTCAAGGACAAATCGAGGTCTCGATTGAAGCTCTCCATGTCAAGATTGATGCTGGATACAGCAGCAAAAGAAGAGGAGTCTGTGCAGGGTCTACTTATAGATTTCCCATAAGACACGCCCATTGGGCATGGTTTGTGTGAAGGAAACTCTCGTGGAAATATTGAAAGCATGCGCTTAATAAACGCATACACATGCCAAAACGCATGCAAACACATTCATGCGCAGTGTTTTTTTGGCGTCATGCATAAGTTGATGCGGATAAAAAACACTGCGTAAGCATGCATTTTGGCATGCGTTCGCGCATACAGATGTCCCACTACACTCAGGAATGCTAATGTGAAACCAGCCTTAGGACTGCAGCTGCGGAGGATGAAGTGATGGAGGGACAGTGTACAGAGGCACCGGCAGGCAGTGTCAGCAGTTATTCTCAAGAATGATGGGAGATGGGGTACATCCTGCAGTGGAAGGAGCAACCGTCGAACTGGAGCCAGGAGGGGGCAGCATCACTTTGTGATACTGCCACCTACTGGCCACAGTAATTGTCACCCACTGAGGAGATTCCTGGCCTTTTCTGACTCCGATCTCCTCCTGCTTTGTCCCTCATTGTGGATGTCCTGATCGGCCGAGGTTGAAGGGGAAAGACAGGGGTGGTGGCAGTGGTGGAGGCGGCACCAAGCTCCACACAGGAGCAATGCTCAAGACTTTATTTATCGGGTCTTCTGCACTGAGCGCTCCCACTGTCGTCCTCTGTCTCCCTGCTGCCTGATGCAACAAGCTCAATTTGCCTCATTATTGGTGCGCCCCTTTCATGCTCTCTTTCAGTATTTCACAGTATATGTTGGCATTCATGATTCCCTCAATGAAATATAGCTCCCCATATGCAGTCACAAACCATAACACTCCCACAAATTTGCGTGACTGTAGGGAAAAGACACTTATTTTTGTACTCCTCACCTGGTTGCCACCACACGCTTGTCGCCATCAGAACCAAATAAATTTACCTTGGTCTCATCATGGTTCCAGTTAACCATGTCACACAGCTTAAACCTTCTCTGAATTCTAAGTAAATAGACTGTGTTTGTTCTGAAGCCTTTGGTCTGTTGTTCAACAGTAAGTAAATTGGCGGTGATTTATCAATACATGTGCTTGGTAAAACTATAGCGGCCGTCACACGCTATGATAAATGGCTAGATATCGTTTAAGTGATCTGCGTTTTTATCGCTTAAGCGATATCGTTTTGGCATCGTTGCATGTAATCAAGCGATTTTACTATGTAAAATCGCTTGATCGTGACATCGCAGATCTGAGCTCCGGAGCTCAGATCTAGCGATGAACGATTTAACGATCTGCTTCATCGTGGTGTATAACACCACGATGAACGATCTCCCAGTGGCAGAGCCTATGCTGGGAGATGGTAACTATGGTACACGTCGGGTTACTAAGCGACGCGCGGCGCCTAGTAACCCGATGTGTACCATAGTTACCAGCGATCTCGCTGCTCCACATCGCTGGTGAGTCTGTCTGTGTGACAGCTCACCAGCAATGTGAACGATATTGTAAGCGATTGGGCGTGCACGTGATCGCTAACAATATCGCTAGCGATGTCGACATGTGTGACGGCCGCCAATAAGAATACAAATAATGCAAATAAGTATTGCGCATATCACAGAAAAAACTGTGATAAAAATCACAGAGATCACAAATGAGCACTGGATAAAAACATCATATACCATCCTACACTAAAATGGGGAATTACATAGAACACACAAGTTGCTAATAGATGCAATCCCTATGTAAATGATTGCTATACAATCCAACAACAGATTCATCAGTATAAGATACACACAGACATGAATATAACTCTCACTAGATATACTTGGCAAAGATGATGGAGTTTCCAAGAGAAAAGCAGGAAGCCAGACAATACATGTACTCTGTATGGAATCCTGTCTATTTCTAACTTAAAATGGCTCCTGCATTCCCAGTGATGCAAAGGAACTGACCCACAATGCAATGGGTTCTTAAAAGAGAGATGCTTAAATGTGCAGGTAATACTGCAAGACGTTTGCTAATCACATGAAACAATAGAACAGCAAACTAAGGGCCGCTTTACACACACCAACTTCTGTGACCAACTTCTGAGCAGATCTCTGGATGCAGTGAAATCATGGACACATTGCTCCATTTTGTGGCTGTGTACAAATGTAACAATGTGTCCATGATTTCACTGCAACCACAGATCTGTTCAGAAGTTGGTCACAGAAGTTGGTGTGTGTAAAGTGACCCTAAGAATTGCTTTCTCCCACTGAATCTAAATGGGCAGAACAAAGAGGCTTTCTTCTGGGACCACAGCCATGCACACCAATTTGATGCAGTGAGTGGCGTATGGTCTAAGCACTGACAGGCTAGCCCTCCACCATTTTAACTTCTGCAGTAATGCTGGCCACACTCATACATCTATTTTTAAAAGACAACCTATTTATATGTGTTAGCAGCGCGTTAATCAGCGTGATGTCCACAGCGAGCAACAGAGAATGTTCATTTATTCAGAATTAACAACATCCAGCTTATAACATGAGAATAGGATCAATCTGGTTTCTGGAGAGGGAGAGAGATCTGCTGTGACTTTCAGCTTCCAGTTCCACACTAGAATGTACACGCTGGGAGCAGGGGAGGAACATCCTGTCTCTGAGTGAGGACCTTTTTTTTTTTTTTTTATAACTTTGTTGACATCTGAACAATATGCATGCAGACATAAAATCACATCATATTAAACAAACAATAGTTGTTGCAATACATACAGATCAATATGCATTAGGCCAACAATATGATGCTGAGTACATACATTCAACTCCTTTAATTGACCATGACGAGGCCTTTTCTGAATAGCTTGTGAAACCGCTGTATGGTCTTGGCTACCATGGTGTAGCTCAGTTTCAGGATGTTGGCAATCTTTTTATAACCTAGTCGTTTCTTTTTTTTCCACAGAAAATTCTTTGCCATGAAGTTCCATGTTGATCTTCCAGTAGCCATATCTAATATATAAAACCGAAGACTCACTTCCGTCACTTTGGTCAGCACGTCCGTCACTTTGTCATCGGCTACGTGACATCACCACAGCGCTACACCCGTCCAGGGTGGACCAGCATGGCGGCCCTAAGCGGAGCGGAACTTAGGCAGCCCCGCCACGCTTACGGCCACCCGTACAGTGCCCCAAACACACACACACGGGCCGCCGGCTGGAGCCAGCGTGAGCCAGCTGGAAGACGATCGGCTAATGCTGTACATAGCCGTGGCTCAGCTCCACCCAGCCACGAGCCAGCCGGCATTTTCCGCCGTACCGTGAGCCGCTATTCTGATTGGTCGCCACGCTGAACGCGGCGACCAATCAGAATAGCGGCGCACGCTATGGCGCTATATTTGAAATACACTGTACTCAGTGTATTTCAAGTATGGCGCCATAGAGCGCGCCGCTATTCTGATTGGTCGCCAAGCTGAACGCGGCGACCAATCAGAATAGCGGCGCGCGCTATGCCGCCATATTTGAAATACACTGTACTCAATTCAAAATGTATATTCATGTGTAATAATAAGTAATATCTACTATATAATTGTCTAATTCTGTCTGTCTGTAACGGAAATCCCACGTCGCTGATTGGTTGCCACATCTTAAAGGGTCGCTCCACCAGTTCTTAAAGGGGTGGACTCCAACCACTTCTTAAAGGGGCTGTCCCCATCCTCTTAAAGGGGCAGTCTCCAACCACTTTTTAAAGGGGCGGTCCCCAACCACATCTTAAAGGGGCAGTCCCCAACCATGTCTTAAAGAGGCGGTACCCAACCATATCTTAAAAGGGCGGTCCACAACCACGTCTTAAAGGGGCCATCCCCAACCAGTTCTTAAAGGGGCGGACCCCAACCACTTCTGAAAGGGGCAGTCCCCAACCTCATAAAGGGGCAGTCCCCAACCACTTTTTAAAGGGGCAGTCCCCAACCACTTTTTAAAGAGCCGGTCCCCAACCATGTCTTAAAGGAGCAGTCTCAACCACATCTTAAAGAGGCAGTCCCCAACCACATCTTAAAGGAGCAGTCCCAACCACATCTTAAAGAGGCCGTCCCCAACCAGTTCTTAAAGGGACTGTCACCAACCTCTTAAAGGGGCAGTCCCCAACAACTTTTTAAAGAGGCAGTCCCAGCCACGTCTTAAAGGGGTGGTCCCCAACCACATCTTAAAGGGGCGGCACCCAATCATGTCTTAAGGGAGCAGACCCCAACCATGTTTTAAAGGGGCAGTCCGCAACCACATCTTAAAGGGGTGGTGCCCAACCTCTTAAAGGGACAGTCCCCAATAACTTCTTAAAGGGGCTGTACATAACCACGTCTTAAAGGGGCCATCCCCAACCATGTCTTAAAGGAGTGGACCCCAACCACTTCTTAAAGGGGCTGCCCTCAACCTCTTAAAGGGGCAGTCCCCAACCACTTCTTAAAGGGGTGGTCCCCAACCATATCTTAAAGGGGCAGTCCCCAACCACATCTTAAAGGAGCAGTCCCAACCACATCTTAATGGGGCAGTCCCCAACCACATCTTAAAGGGACAGTCCTCAACCGCATCTTAAAAGGGCGGTCCCCAACCACATCTCAAAGGGGCGGAAGCAACCAATCAGCGATATTGGCGTGGGATTTAAACCGTCTTCGTTGACTGCTCATGGCTGGCTGCGACCAATCAGTGATATTGCCGCAGGATTTAAATGATAATGTACATATTTTACCCGGAAAAACCTGTGTATTCATTGCATTATTCTTAAATCTTCATAAATAAACTACATACCGTACATATTCTAGAATACCCGATGCATTAGAATCGGGCCACCATCTAGTATTATTATATCTATTATAATAAAACCCTAAGACTACTTCCGTCAGGATGTAACGGTATGCTACGTCACATCCCGGCTGAAGTAACCTCTACACCCACTGTGGGTGTTCTAATATGGCCACCCGCACACACACTAATACACACACTCATACACACAAACACACACATACTCCTCTACACTTACCACCGTCCCTGCGTCTCTCTTCCCTGCCGCCTGGCTCCTGAGTCCTCCGTTCTGCCGGCATGTCGCCTCCCCCCCCGGAGGACTGGATCCAATATGTGTCCGTCCGCCCACCACTGACCACTCTGCCCACCACTGACCACTCTGCCCACCGCTGACCACTCTGCCCTGCGCTGACCACTCTGCCACAAAGCACTGCTGCGCTGACCACCCTGCCCACACAGCGCTGCTCTGCTGACCACCCTGCCCACACAGCGCTGCTGCACTAACCACCCTGCCCACACAGCGCTGTTGCGCTGACCACTCTGCCCACACAGCGCTTCTGCGCTGACCACTCTGCCCACACAGCGCTGCTGCGCTGACACACTCTGCCCACACAGCGCTTCTGCGCTGACCACTCTGCCCACACAGCGCTGCTGCGCTGACCACTATGCCCACACAGCGCTGCTGCGCTGACCACTCTGCCCACACAGTGCTGCTGCGCTGCCAAATCTGCCCACACAGCGCTGCTGCGCTGCCCTCTCTGCCCACACAGCGCTGCTGTGCTGCCCACTCTGCCCACACAGCGCTGCTGCGCTGCCCACTCTGCCCACACAGCGCTGCTGCGCTGCCCACTCTGCCCACACTGCGCTGCTGCGCTCCCACTCTGCCCACACTGCGCTGCTGCGCTGCCCACTCTGCCCACACAGCGCTGCTGCGCTGACCACTCTGCCCACACAGCGCTGCTGCGCTGACCACTCTGCCCACACAGCACTGCTGCGCTGACCACCCTGCCCACACAGCGCTGCTGCGCTGATCACCCTGCCCACACAGCGCTGCTGCACTGCCCACCCTGCCCACCGCGCTGCTGCGCTGACCACCCTGCCCACCGTGCTGCTGCGCTGCCCACTCTGCCCACACAGCTCTGCTGCACTGACCGCTCTGCCCACCACACTCCCTGCTAACCACTGAGCCACCGCGCAGTGCTAGCCACTCAGCCACCGCGCAGTGCTAACCACTGAGCCACCGTGCAGTGCTAACCACTGAGCCACCGCGCAGTGCTATCCACTAAGCCACCGCGCAGTGCTAACCACTGAGCCACCGCGCAGTGCTAACCACTGAGCCACCGTGCAGTGCTAACTACTGAGCCACCGCGCAGTGCTAACCACTGAGCCACCACGCAGTGCTAACCACTGAGCCACCGTATTCTCTGCTAACCACTGAGCCCCTGTATACCCTGCTAACCACTGAGCTGCCTTACAGTGCTCCATCCTCCCTCACCCCGCCGCTTTGTCCTCCATCCTCCTCCTCCCACTGCTCTGTGCTCCGTCCTCCCCGTGCCTGTGCCGTTCCATCCTCCTCCACCGCTTCCTCCTTCTTCCTTTCTCCGCCTCCTCTCCACCACTCCATCCTCCCCCTGCCTGTGCTGCTCTATCCTCCCCCACCCCACCGCTTTGTCCTCTGTCCTCCTCCCCCGCCGCTCTGCGCTCTGTGCTCCCCCTGCTGCTCCATCCTCCCCCTGCCTGTGCTGCTCCATCCTCCCCCACCGCTTCCTCCTCCTTCCTTTGTACTCCTCACCTCCGCCACTCCATCCTCCGTCCTCCCCCTGCCTGTGCTTCTCCGTCCTCCCCCACCCTGCCGCTTCATCCTACATCCTCCTCCCTCCCGCCGCTCTGTGCTTCGTCCTCCCCCTGCCGCTCTGTCCTCCCCCTGCCTAGGCCACTCCATCCTCCCCCATCCCACCGCTTCCTCCTCCTTCCTTTGTCCTTCTCACCTCCGCCATTCTATCCTCCGTCCTCCCCCTGCCTGTGCTGCTTCGTCCTCCCCCACCCCGCCGCTTCATCCTGTCCACCACCCCCCCCCACCGCTCTGTGCTTCATCCTCCCCCTGCCACTCCGTCCTCCCCCTGCCTGTGCCGCTCCATCCTCCCCCACCCCACTGCTTCATCCTCCTTCCTTTGTCCTCCTCCCCTCTGCCACTCCATCCTCTGTCTTCCCCCTGCCTGTGCTGCTCCATCCTCCCCCACCCCACCGCTTCTTCCTCCATCCTCCTCCCCCCTGCCGCTCTGTGCTCCATCCTCCCCCTGCCGCTCCTTCCTCCCCCTGCCTCTGCTGCTACATCCTCCCACACCCCGCCGCTACCTTCTCTGTCTTCCATCCTCCTCCCCCCTGCTGCTCTGTCCTCCCTCCTCCCCCCTGCCATGCCATCCTTTCCCCGCCGCTCCTTCTTCAAAGTTCCTCCCAATTCAGCCTTCACCGCCTTCCCCATGCAATCTTTATTTCTATATTCTAGAATACCCGATGCGTTAGAGTCGGGCTACCATCTAGTCTATTATATAATTGTCTAAGGGTTTTCTGTGTCTGTCTGTAACCAAAATCGCGCGCCACACAGAGGCAGCGCATTGGCGGCGGCCAATGAGCTCAGACTATCCAAATAGGCGCGAGAATTCAAAGTTCGAATTTCGCGCCTATTAGCAGCCCGGCGAGAGCGGATACAAGGTGGACACAGCGGCGGCTCTCCTCACAGCTCCCCCGTGGCACCCTCTGCCTTCCCCGCTCCTCCTGCCCCCCCCGCTCCTCACGGGACCCTCTGCCCCCCCCGCTCCCCCTGCCCCCTGCGGCTCCTCCTGTCCCCCCGCGGCTCCTGCGGCTCCCCCGCTGCTCCTGCCCCCCGCGGCTCCTCCTGCCCCCCGCGGCTCCCCCACGGACCCCTCGCGGCTCTCCCGCTCCTCCTGCCCCCCCTGCGGCCCCCTGCTGCTTGGTGCTATTAAAAATAAAAAAAACCCTCATAGAGGATACTCACCCATCCGCCGGCGCTCTCCATCTACGTCTTCTAGTTCCTCCATGGTTTGAGGACCTGTGGTTGCCTGGGAAGCCAATCAGCTGATCGGTTTCCCAGGCAACGACAGGACCTGCGAGCCGGCGGATGGGTGAGTATCCTCGCATCCATCCTGCTCCTCCTCCTGCCACCACCATCCTGCCCCCCCGCCGGCTCCATCCTGCTTCCCCCCCGCCGCGGCTCCATCCTGCCCCCCCCACACCAGCTCCATCCTGCCCCCCCTGCTGACTCCATCCTGCCCCCCCGCCGGTTCCATCCTGCCCCCCTCCTCCATCCTGCCCACCCACCGGCTCCTTCCTGCCCCGCTGGCTCCATCCTGTCCCCCCCGCCGGCTCCATCCCGCCCCCCCCACACCAGCTCCATCCTGCCCCCCCCCGGCTCCATCCTGCCCCCCCCAGCAGCTCCATTATGCTCCCCCGCCGGCTCCATCCTGGCGCCCCCCCCCGCCGGCTCCATCCTGCCCCCCCTCGCCGACTCCATCCTACCCCCCCTACCGGCTCCATCCTGCCCCCCCCGCCGACTCCATCCTGCCCCCCCCCGCCGATTCCATCCTACCCCCTGCCTCCATCCTGCCCCCCCGCTGGCTCCATCCTGCCTCGCCGGCTCCATCCTCCCCCCCCACCGCCGCAGCTCCATCCTCGCCCCCCCCGCCGGCTTCATCCTGCCCCCCCACCCCGGCTCCATCCTGCCCCCCCTGCCAGCTCCATCCTGCCCCCTCTCGCTGGCTCCATCCTGCCCCCCCCTGCCGCCTCCATCCTGCCCCTCTGGCTCCATCCTGCCCCCCACCACCAGCTCCATCCTGGCCCCCCCTCATGCCGCCTCCATCCTGCCCCCCCGCCGGATCCATCTTGCCCCCCCCACACCAGCTCCATCCTGCCCCCCCACACCGCCGGCTCCATCCTGCCCCCCGCCGGCTCCATCCTGCCCCCCGCCGCCCTCCATCCTGCCCTCCCCACCAGCTCCATCCTGCCCCCTCGCCGGCTCCATCCTGTCCCCCCCGCCGGCTCCTTCCTGCCCCCCTGCTGGCTCCATTCTGCCCCCCCCCGCCGGCTTCAGCCTGACCCCCCCTACCGCCACCTCCATTCTGGCCCCCCCTGCCGGCTCCATCCTGCCCCTCTGGCTCCATCCTACCCCCCACCACCAGCTCCATTCTGGCCCCCCCCACCGGCTCCATCTTGCCCCCCCACACCGGCTCCATCCTGCCCCCCATCACACCGGCTCCATCCTGCCCCCCGCCGGCTCCATCCTGCCCCCCCCACCGCCAGCTCCATCCTGGCCCCTTCCGCCGCCTCCATCCTGCCCCCCCACCAGCTCCATCCTGCCCCCTCGCCGGCTAAATCCTGCCCCGCCGACTCCATCCTGCCCCCCACCACCACCATCCTGCTCGCTCACCACCATTCTGCCCTGCTCGCTCCATCCTGCCCCCGCCACCATCCTGCCCCGCTCTCCACCATTTTGCCCCGCTCACTCCATTCTGCCCCTCCGCCCCCATCCTGCCCTTCTCGCTCCATCCTACCCTGCTCGCTCCATCCTGCCCCCCTGGCACCATCCTGCGCCGCCAGCTACATCCTGCCCCCCCCGCCACCATCCTGCCCCGCTTTCTACATCCTGCCCCGCTCGCTCCATCCTGCCTTGCTCGCACCATCCTGCCCCACTCGCACCATCCTGCCCCGCTCGCACCATCCTGCCCTCTCACACCATCCTGCCCCGCCGGCTCTATCCTGCCCCCCCATCCCGACTCCACCTCCGCCACCATCCTTCTCCTCCAACTACATCCTGCCCCCCCTGGTCCATCCTGCCCCACCCCGGCTCCATCCTGCCCCCCCGCTCCATCCTGCCCACCGGCTCCATCCTGCCCCCCCCACCGCCAGATTCATCCTGGCCCCCTCCGCCACCTCCATCCTGCCCCCCTCACCAGCTCCATCCTGCCCCCCCCACCGGCTCCTTCCTGCCCCTCACCTCCATCCTGCCCCCCCGCTCCATCCTGCCCCACCGGCTCCATCCTGCCCCCCCCACCGCCAGCTACATCCTCCCCCCCCGCCGGCTCCATCCTGCCCCCCCACGCCGCCTCCATCCTGCCCCCACCGCCAGCTCCATCCCGCCCCCTCTCGCCGACTCCATCGTGCCCCCCCCCTGCCGCCTCCATCCTGCCTCCCCACCGGCTCCATCCTGCCCTTCTGGCTCCATCCTGCCCCCCCCACCACCAGCTCCATCCTGTCCCCCCCCGCCGGCTCCATCCTGCCCCCCCACTGCCAGCTCCATCCCGCCCCCTCTCGCTGGCTCCATCGTGCCCCCCCCTGCCCCCTCCATCCTGCCCCCCCCGCTCCATCCTGCCCCACCGGCTCCATCCTGCCCCCCCACCGCCAGATTCATCCTGGCCCCCTCCGCCACCTCCATCCTGCCCCCTCACCAGCTCCATCCTGCCCCCCCTGCCGGCACCTTCCTGCCCCTCACCTCCATCCTGCCCCCCCGCCAGCTACATCCTCCCCCCCCGCCGGCTCCATCCTGCCCCCTCCACGCCGCCTCCATCCTGCCCCCACCGCCAGCTCCATCCCGCCCCCTCTCGCCGGCTCCATCGTGCCTCCCCCCTGCCGCCTCCATCCTGCCCCCCCGCCGGCTCCATCCTGCCCTTCTGGCTCCATCCTGTCCCGCTTGCTCCATCCTGCCCTGCTCGCACCATCCTGCCCCACTCACACCATCCTGCCCCGCTCGTACCATCCTGCCCCTCACACCATCCTGCCCCGTCGGCTCTATCCTGCCCCCCCATCCCGACCCCACCTCCGCCACCATCCTTCTCCTCCGTCTACATCCTGCCCCCCCCCGGTCCATCCTGCCCCACCCCAGCTCCATCCTGCCCCCCCCCGCTCCATCCTGCCCCACCGACTCCATCCTGCCCCCCCCACCGCCAGCTTCATCCTGGCCCCCTCCGCCACCTCCATCCTGACCCCCTCACCAGCTCCATCCTGCCCCCCCGGCCGGCTCCTTCCTGCCCCTCACCTCCATCCTGCCCCCCCCAGCTACATCCTCCCCCCCCGCCGGCTCCATCCTGCCCCCCCACGCCGCCTCCATCCTGCCCCCACCGCCAGCTCCATCCCGCCCCCTCTCGCCGGCTCCATCGTGCCCCCCCTGCCGCCTCCATCCTGCCCCCCCACCGGCTCCATCCTGCCCTTCTGGCTCCATCCTGCCCCCCCCACCACCAGCTCCATCCTGTCCCCCCCCCGCCGGCTCCATCCTGCCCCCCCACCGCCAGCTCCATCCAGGCTCCCCCCTCCACCGGCTCCATCTCCCCCCCATGCTGGCTCCATCCTGCCCCCCCCCCACGCCGGCTCCATCCTGCCCCCCACCGGCTCCATCCTGCACCCCCACCACCAGCTTCATCCTGGCCCCCTCACCAGCTCCATCCTGCCCCCCTCGCCGGCTCCATCCTGTCTTCCCCCGCTGGCTCCATCCTGCCCCCCCTTGCCGGCTCCTTCCTGCCCCTCGCCTCCATCCTGCCCCCCTGCCGGCTCCACTCCTCCCTCCCCTCATTGCCAGCTCCATCCTGGCCCCCCCACCGGCTCCATCTGCCTCGCCCCCCTCCCGCCAGCTCCATCCTGACCCCCCTCGCCGGCTCCGTCCTGCCCCCCCCGCCGGATCCATCCTGCCCCCCCCGCCGGCTCCATCCTGCCCCCCCCCCCGCCGCCTGCATCCTGCCCCCCTGCCGGCTTCATCCTGTCCCTCCGCCGGCTCCATCCTGCCCCGCTGGCTCCATCCTGCCCCCCGGCTCCATCCTGGCCCCCCCCCGCCGGCTGCATCCTGCCCCCCCTGCCGGCTTCATCCTGTCCCTCCGCCGGCTCCATCCTGCCCGCCGGCTCCATCCTGCTCCGCTCGCTCCATCCCCCTGGCTCTATCCTGCCCACCAGCTCCATCCTGCCCCCCTGGCTCCATCCTTCCCCCTGGCTCCATCCTGCCCTGCTCGCTCCATCCTTCCCGCTCGCTCATCCTGCCTCCCTGGCTCCATCCTGCCCAGCCGGCTCCATCCTGCCCGCAGGCTCCATCCTGCCCCTGCTCCATCCTGCCCCCCTGACTCCATCCTGCCCCCTGGCTCCATTCTGCCCTCTGGCTCCATCCTGCCCCTCGCTCCATCCTGCCCGCTCGCTCCATCCACCCTGGCTCATCCTGCCCCATCGCTCCATCCTGCCCCCCTGGCTACATCCTGCCCCGCGCCCATCCTGCCCGCCGCTCCATCCTGCCTCGCTCGCCACCATCCTGCCCCGCTCTATCTGCCCCCCATACCATCCCGCCCCGCTCGCTCCATCCTGCCCTGCTCGTCCATCTGCCCCCACACCATCCTGCCCCGCTCGCTCCATCCTGCCCGCTCACTCCATCCTGCCCCCGCCACCATCCTGCCTGCTCGCCACCATCCTGCCCCGCTCACTCCATTCTGCCCCCCCGCCCCCATCCTGCCCCGCTAGCTCCATCCTGCCCCGCTCGCTCCATCCTGCCCCCCTGGCTCCATCCTGCCCCGCCAGCTACATCCTGCTCCCTCCGCCACCATCCTGCCCCGCTCGCACCATCCTGCCCCCTCGCTCCATCCTGCCCCGCCATCCTGCCCCCACCTCCGCCACCATCCTGCTCCCCCCAGTCCATCCTGCCCCCTCCCCCGCTCCATCCTGCCCCCCCCCACCCCCATCCTGCCGCGCTCGCTCTATCCTGCCCTGCTCGCTCCATCCTGCCCCGCTCGCTCCATCCTGCCCCCCTGGCTCCATCCTGCCCCGCCGGCTCCATCCTGCCCCACCGGCTCCATCCTGCCCCCCACCACTATCCTGCCCTGCTCGCTCCATCCTGCCACGCTCCATCCTGCCCCCCTGGCTCCATCCTGCCCGCTCGCACCATCCTGCTCCCTCGCACCATCCTGCCCGCCGGCTCCATCCTGCCCTGCTGGCTCCATCCTGCCCCACCTCCGCCACCATCCTTCTCCTCCGGCTCCATCCTGCCCCCCGGTCCATCCTGCCCCCCCTGCTCCATCCTGCCCCGCTCGCTCCATCCTGCCACCCCTCCACCCCCGTCACCATCCTGCCCCCCTGCTCCATCCTGCCCCCCTGGCAGTTAGCGGTCATGTGACCGATCAGCTGATCGGTTTCCCAGGCAACGGCGGTTCCTAAAGGCCTGTAGGACCTTGAAGACGGAGGTGGAGCAAGCCGGTGGACAGGTGAGTATCCTCACTGAGGATTTTTTTATTTTTACTGTGGAGGAGCAGGGGGTGGGGAGCGGAGTATCGCCATATACCATAGTGCTGCTATACATGTACTGTAATGTACCGCCATATACTATAGTGCTGCTATATATGTGCTATAAAATGCCACCATATACTATAGTGCACCTCTACATATACTGTAATGTACTGCCATATACTATAGCGCTGCTATACATGTACTGTAATGTACCGCCATATACTATAGTGCTGCTATACATGTACTATAATGTACCGCCATATACTATAGCACCGCTATACATGTACTGTAATGTACCGCCATATACTATAGTGCTGCTATACATGTACTGTAATGTACCGCCATATACCATAGCTCCGCTATACATGTTCTGTAATGTACCGCCATATACTATAGCGCCGCTATACATGTACTGTAATGTACCGCCATATACTATAGCGCTGCTATACATGTACTATAATGTACCGCCATATACTATAGCGCCGCTATACATAGTAACATAGTAACATAGTAACATAGTTTTTAAGGTTGAAGGAAGACTTTAAGTCCATCTAGTTCAACCCATAGCCTAACATGTTGATCCAGAGGAAGGCAAAAAAAAACCCATGTGGCAACACTAAGCTCCACATTGGGGGAAAAAATTCCTTCCTGACTCCAGATACGACAATCAGACTAATTCCCTGGATCAACGCCCTATCAAAGAATCTAGTATGTATAACTGGTAATATTATAGTTTTCAAGAAAGGCATCCAGGCCCTTCTTAAATGTTAGTAGTGACTCACTCATTACAACAGCATGTGGTAGAGAGTTCCATAGTCTCACTGCTCTTACAGTAAAGAATCCGCGTCTGTGATTATGATTAAACCTTTTTTCCTCCAGACGTAGAGTATGCCCCCTTGTCCCAGTCTCAGGCCTAAGAGTAAAGAGATCATTAGAAAGGTCTCTGTACTGTCCCCTCATATATTTATACATTATTATAAGATCACCCCTAAACCTTCGTTTTTCCAAGCTAAATAACCCCAAGTTTAATAACCTGTCTTGGTATTGCAGACCCCTTAGTCCTCTAATGACTTTTGTCGCTCTTCTCTGGACCCGCTCTAGTTCAGCTATGTCTTTCTTATACACCGGAGACCAGAATTGTACACAGTATTCTAAGTGTGGTCGCACTAGTGACTTGTATAGAGGTAAAATTATGTTCTCCTCATGAGCATCTATGCCTCTTTTAATGCATCCCATTATTTTATTTGCCTTTGCAGCAGCTGCCTGACACTGGCCACTAAATGTGAGTTTGTCATCTACCCATACACCCAGGTCTTTTTCAGTGACAGTTTTGCCCAGTGTTTTACAATTAAGCACATAATTATACCTTTTGTTTCCTCTGCCCAAGTGCATGACTTTACATTTATCCCCATTAAAGCGCATTTGCCATTTAGCAGCCCAAGCTTCTAGTTTACATAAATCCTCCTGTAATATAAAATTGTCCTCCTCTGTATTGATTACCCTGCAGAGTTTAGTGTCATCTGCAAATATTGAGATTCTACTCTGTATGCCCCCTACAAGGTCATTAATAAATATATTAAATAGAAGCGGGCCCAACACTGACCCCTGTGGTACCCCACTGTTAACTGTGACCCATTCTGAGTGTGTTCCATTAATAACCACCCTTTGTTTCCTATCACTAAGCCAGTTCTTAACCCACTTACACATATTTTCCCCTATCCCCATTGCCCTCATTTTATGTATCAACCTTTTGTGTGGCACCGTATCAAAAGCTTTTGAAAAGTCCATATACACCACATCCACTGCATTTCCTTGGTCCAGTCCAGAACTTACTTCTTCATAGAAGCTTATCAGATTAGTTTGACAGCAACGGTCCCTCGTAAAACCATGTTGATAATGGGTCATGAGGTTATTTTTCTTCAGATACTCCAGTATAGCATCTCTTAGAAAACCCTCTAGGATTTTACCCACAGTAGAGGTTAAGCTTACTGGCCTATAATTTCCAAGTTCAGTTTTTGTCCCCTTTTTGAATATTGGCACCACATTTGCTATACGCCAGTCCTGTGGTACAGACCCTGTTATTATGGAATCTTTAAATATTAAAAATAATGGTCTATCTATGACAGTACTTAATTCCTGCAGCACTCTGGGGTGTATCCCATCCGGGCCCGGGGATTTGTCAATTTTAGTGATTTTTAGGCGATGCCGTACTTCCTCTTGGGTTAAGCAGGTGACATTTAATTGAGACTTTTTGTTATCACTGATCATATTGTCTGTCATGGGATTTTCTTGTGTAAATACTGTTGAAAAAAAGTCATTTAGCATATTAGCTTTTTCCTCATCCTCATCCACCATTTCACCCAGACTATTTTTAAAGGGGCCAACACCATCATTTTTTAGTTTCTTACTATTTATGTAGTTAAAAAATATTTTGGGATTCTTTTTACTTTCTCTGGCAATGAGTCTCTCTGTCTCAATCTTTGCTGCCTTGATTTGCTTTTTACAAATGTTATTTAATTTTCTGTATTTATTTAATAATGCTTCATCACTACCTACTTGCTTTAATTCCCTAAATGCTTTCTTTTTGTCACATATTGCACTTCTTACCGCTTTATTTAGCCATAGTGGTTTCCTCCTATTTCTAGCATGCTTATTCCCATAGGGTATATATTGTGCACAGGTCCTATTCAGGATGCTAATAAACATCTCCCATTTGTGTTGTGTACTTTTATGTCTCAGGACATCGTCCCAATTTATTGCACTAAGATCATCTCTCAACCGTTGGAAATTTGCCTTCCTGAAGTTTAGTGTCCTTGTAGCCCCTCTACTACACGTCTTAGTAAAGGATACTTGAAAGCTTATTAAGTTATGATCACTATTACCCAAGTGACCTCCAACCCGTATATTTGATATGCGGTCCGGCCTGTTGGTTAATATTAGGTCCATCAGTGCCCCCCCATGTACTGCATTGTACCGCCATATAATATAGTGCTGCTATACATGTACTGTAATGTACCGCCATATACCATAGCGCTGCTATACATGTACTGTAATGTACCGCCATATACTATAGCGCTGCTATACATGTACTATAATGTACCGCCATATACTATAGTGCTGCTATACATGTACTGTAATGTACCGCCATATACTGTAGCGCTGCTATACATGTACTATAATGTACCGCCATATACTATAGCGCCGCTATACATGTACTGTAATGTACCGCCATATACTATAGTGCTGCTATACATGTAATGTAATGTACCACCATATACCATAGCGCTGCTATACATGTACTGTAATGTACCGCCATATACTATAGTGCGGCAATACATGTGCTGTAATGTACCACCATATACCATACCGCTGCTATATATATATATATATGTAGTTCACTCACGTTGACTTAACAAGTTCTGTTAGTCACAGTATGTCAACTACATACATATTCTAGAATACCTGTGCGTTAGAATCGGGCCACCATCTAGTTATATTATAAACTCCTCACAGCTTGTATAACAGTATAAATTTGGTGTGCCCTCTAAATAATTCAACACACAGCCATAAATGTCAAGCCACTAAGAACAAAAGTAGGTATATCCTATGTGAAATCGTCTAAAATGTTCCCAATTAACCATTACCCTTCCCGATGTCATGTGACTCATTAGTGTTACAAGGTCTCAGGTGTCAATGGGGAGTAGGTAAATCAAATTTGGTGTAACGCTCACACACTCTTTCATACATACAGGTTATATTATAATGTACTCACTTTTGTGAAATACTATAGTTGTCATCAATTGGCTTTTAAGTAAAACATTGTTTATTAAGACCTGGTGGTCTTCCTCATTGAACTAGTTAACAACTGGTCCTGGTCAGCCAGAGTCATGGGCATCATGTTGTGACGACCATCCGCTGCAAAGGCTGAGCTGCTGGTAAGACAGCACCCAGAGAAAATCTGAGACCCTTTACCCCATACAGGGATTTGAAATTACAACGAAGCCCAAGAGGTAGCTGCCTATTGGTGAGCAGCAGACTGAAGCAGGGAGGTCTTCAGAAAGGGACAAGGTTAGGAGGTCAAGTCAGGATCCAAAAGCATAGTCAGAAGGCAGCGTCAAAAATCGGGAGGACAGCAAAAGTACAAAATCGTCAGGCAGTAGAAGGGTCAAAAGTCAGGCAAAGGTCAAAAATAATGTAATAGAGCACAAACTAGGTAGCTGGGAAAACCAAGAATATATCTGGCCGTTTGCAGGACAGGCCCTAAGGTATTTGAAGGGTGTGGTTCCCTCTCATAGGCTGGAGCTCACAGACTGATGACCTCATCTGGATTGCCCCTACAACTAGGCTAGAGGTGATGCACCGACTCTGACAGCGACGTGACACATGTGGCCTGTATAATAAATACATAGTAAATAAATAATAAAATATTTACAAAAATGTGAGGGTGTAATCAATTTTGTGATATACTGTATGCACAGTAGATAGTGTGTACATCTCAGATGTTTCCTCTTTAACACAGAGTACCTCTATACACAGTCTCCTTCTTCAACTTCACTTGTTCCAGCCTCCACTAATCGGACTTTCTTCATCACAACCCAGCTCGGCACGACATTGCAGTCCATGACTGTCATATATTCACCCCTTAGTTTTGTTTCTTATTTTCCTCTTAAAGGAGCTGATCTGCCAATATGGCATAACTTAGATTCTGGCTTTCAGATGCATAGGGAACTCCTGCCTGGGGCCCTCACTTCATCCCACGTTTCTGTCCCATCCTAGCACATTATGAACTTGGGGCTGTATCTATGATTAAGGATTTGGTTTTGTCAGAAATGCGTAAGGTACCGTATATACTCCTGTATAAGCCGAGTTTTTCAGCCCAAAATTTGGGCTGAAAAGTCTCCCCCTCGGCTTATACACGAGTCAATACGGGGGGGGCTGTGTCCGGGGCTGTGTCCGGGGGCTGTGGAGGCTTCAGGAGGCGGGGGGGGGAGGCTGCTGTATGAGCGGCCCCGTCGCGTGGGGCCGCTCATTAAATATGCACTGCTTTCCCCTGTCTATCACCGGCAGGGGAAAGCAGTGCATAACTAATTAAATCCCCCCAAGTGCTGGCACCTGCCCCCCCTTGTAAAGGCCCCCCCCCCCCGATGGTTATATTACCATTCCGGACTTCTGATCCGCGCCGCTCCTCGCTCCTCCTCGCTGCTCCGTCCGTCTTCTACATCTCGGATCTCCGGCCGTCGCAGGCATGTGACGTCATCGCGCGGCCGGGGATCCCGGATGTAGAAGACGGACGGAGCAGCGCGGAGGAGCGAGGAGCGGCGCGGATCAGAAGTCCGGAATGGTAAGAGAAGCGGGGGGGGGGCCCTTGCAAGGGGGGGCGAGGGCCACTGTGTACCCCCAGGGGCTGCTGGGGACCCCCAGGGGGCTGCTGGGTACCCCTGGGGGCTGCTGGGGCACCTGCTGGGGACCCCCTGGGGGCTGTTGGTACCCCCAGGGGGCTGTTGGTACCCCCTGGGGGCTATTGGTACCCCCAGGGGGCTGTTGGTACCCCCTGGGGGCTGTTGGTACCCCCTGGGGGCTGCTGGGGTACCTGCTGGGGACCCCCAGGGGGCTGTTGGTACCCCCAGGGGGCTGTTGGTACCCCCTGGGGGCTGTTGGTACCCCCTGGGGGCTATTGGTACCCCCAGGGGGCTGTTGGTACCCCCTGGGGGCTGTTGGTACCCCCAGGGGGCTGTTGGTACCCCCTGGGGGCTGCTGGTACCCCCTGGGGGCTGTTGGTACCCCCAGGGGGCTGTTGGTACCCCCTGGGGGCTGTTGGTACCCCCAGGGGGCTGCTGGTACCCCCAGGGGGCTGTTGGTACCCCCAGGGGGCTGTTGGTACCCCCAGGGGGCTGTTGGTACCCCCAGGGGGCTGCTGGGTACCCCCTGGGGGCTGCTATATGTACCCCTGGGGGCCTGCTGTATACCACTGGGGCTGCTGTATACTACCACTGGGGCTGCTGGGGCTCCTGTATACTACCACTGGGGCTGCTGGGGCTCCTGTATACTACCACTGGGGCTGCTGGGGAATCTGTATACTACCACTGGGGCTCCTGTATACTACCACTGGGGCTGCTGGGGCTCCTGTATACTACCACTGGGGCTGCTGGGGCTCCTGTATACTACCACTGGGGCTGCTGGGGCTCCTGTATACTACCACTGGGGCTGCTGGGGAATCTGTATACTACCACTGGGGCTGCTGGGGAATCTGTATACTACCACTGGGGCTCCTGTATACTACCACTGGGGCTGCTGGGGCTCCTGTATACTACCACTGGGGCTGCTGGGGCTCCTGTATACTACCACTGGGGCTGCTGGGGCTCCTGTATACTACCACTGGGGCTGCTGGGGCTCCTGTATACTACCACTGGGGCTGCTGGGGCTCCTGTATACTACCACTGGGGCTGCTGGGGAATCTGTATACTACCACTGGGGCTGCTGGGGAATCTGTATACTACCACTGGGGCTGCTGTATACTACCACTGGGGAGGCCTGTATACCACACTGCTGGGGTCTGTATACCTGTGCTGGGGTCCACCCTCGGCTTATACACGAGTCAATAGGTTTTTCCAGATTTTTGGGGCAAAAGTAGGGGGGTCGGCTTATACACGGGTCGGCTTATACACGAGTATATACGGTACATGCATCTTTAAGTTTTCCATATCTACTTTGAATTCTTTCATGGAGCTACTTAAATTAAGCATGCGATTTTATCTACAATCACGCATACTTTTTTTGGTGCTGGATCCCTACCCCCCTTTCGCCTTCATCTACCATTTCACTGAATGGGGTCTTTCTTGGCTTACTATTCTCTTTGGTCAACACCTCCACCCATCTCCTGTGTCACACTGCACTGGACGGCCATTCGCTCTACTTGATTGGATACTTTCTACTGTATGCTGGCACTTCCACACGCTTCTGTAGGCATAACATCTGGAGGGATGGACAGGTCTTTACTCCTTTTTGTGTCTTTTACGGCAACGACAGGTGGAACCTTCTTCCAGTGCTGCACCACTGGTTGCCCCCTTAATAGTTTATACTCGGTGCCATCTTGTATCATGTAATTCTCACTATTCTCTATGTGGGCTTTCTCCGCATCATTTCGATCTTGCAACAGCAAGGCTCAATCCTGCTGAGTACACTGTGGAGCACTAAGAGCTGGGGGTACTCAGCAACTGGATAGGGGTAAAGTTCACGGTGGCAGTGCCCAGTGCTGTGGCCCTGGCTCACATTGAAAAGGGAGAGGAAAATTGTAGAAATAAAAGCAATAAGAAAATTATAGTAGTTTGTGATGCCAGTTGGGATCTTAAGCCAGTAGGTGGTTGGCACTGTAGATACTCCCCAGGAGTTAGGACATATGGCAGTGAAGATGTTAAACCCTTACCAACTAGGGCTAGCTCCCAGGGGATGATGATGGTAGTGGTGGAAATGATGAGATGCAAGCAGAAAGGAGACACACGGAGTTAGTCTCTTTGCTTTACCTTGTATTGAAGTTGCCCAAGCAGGTCCAGGGTATACTAACACCAGCAGGCTGGTGGTCTGGTCAGTCTGCGAAGACCAGTAGTCTGCTCTGCTAAGTGAGTACAGTGCTGACTTCTCCTTGTAGGTTTCTAGGTGCTTTTGAGCTGTCCTTGATGCCTTCTTGTTGCTGTGGATAACCTCCAGCCAGGCTAGATGAGAGGATCCTGTAGGTATCTGTGGTGCCCCACTGGTCAGTGCACCACAGTAGGGGTACTGCACCCATAACTGAGTGTGCCATATTCCTGTCATTGAAGAGTGTAACATCAACCTGATGCTCTCATCCTAGCATCCCTACACCTAGACTAGGGAACCAATTGGCAACCCGTTACCAGGGTAACTGGTCCTGGTGGGGGGAGTGTTAGGGTAGAAGGTGCAGGAACCACAGAGAGTTAGAGTAATCTTGGTCCACAATGGAGAACCGGCACCGAGTCGCGGTGCAGGAGTCTATCCCTGAGCCGTCAACACCGGTAGGTCGTGGGTCTATCTAATAGCCCCGACTCCCTCGTTCAGAACGTGCAGCCCCACCAGGATCACTAAACAGGGTTGAGCCCCTTAGAACAGAAGAAGGGTACCTCATAGCACCCAACGGGCCTGGTAGACAAGTAGGCTATGCAGTGCAGCGCAAGGAAGTAAGGAGGCGCAAGGAAAGTAACAGGTCGTGGGTCTATCTAATAGCCCTGACTCCCTCGTTCAGAATGTGCAGCCCCACCAGGATCACTGAACAGGGTTGAGCCCCTTAGAACAGAAGAAGGGTACCTCATAGCACCCGACGGGCCTGGTAGACAAGCAGGCTATGCAGTGCAGCGTAAGGAAGTAAGGAGGCGCAAGGAAAGTAACAGGACAGTGAAAGAAAGCAGAAGGTACTCTCTGGGAGCCTCAAAGAGACATTATTCTCCTCAGTGACTACTCGGCCAGCTACCCGCCAAGCCTGTGTAACTGTGAACCTGCATACTATCATAACCAGCTTCCAGTAAAGTACCCGTATAGAGCTAACAGAAATGTTGAAAAGCTGCCACCACGACAACAAGTGCAGTGGCAGCGCTGCCCCGGGGTCCTGCTATGCCTGAAGGGAGCTGAACCATCTAGCTGCATTACCAACATCCCCGGTGGTCTGAAAGTGGTGCTGGTGAGCATCACCAGAACTGCAGATGGCGTCACGAGACATTTATTCTTTTTACTCCTTGTTGGTATTTTATTTACAATTGACTACGAGGGCTACAGGTATGGGCAGGCTACCAGTGACATCCCCCAACTCCATGCCCGGGTTCCGAGTTTCCATAAACCCCTGGGTGAATCAATTTCTCGCATCACGAACAGGATCCCGTGCCCAATGTAACTGGGTACTGTGCGCCTTACAAACGTTTTAATCTCGGCTCAAAGAACTCTTGACAGTCAATACACAGCACCGAATAACTGTTTCCTACCATTTCAGCAAGTCCAAAAATGGCGGCCTTAAAATGTAAAAAGACAATGTGCTGACCCAGGGACGTACCTTGGCCCCTTACCATAGGAGGGCCATACCAGAGGCGTCAACTGTTTGCTCGCCCCAAATGTCATCAAACAACCAAGGGGGCGGGCCAAAGACAAAGACCCTCGAGATAACTCCCTTAAAGAGTAGGAAGGGTGCGGCCAGAACTCAGAGAGACGCAGGTGCAGTCCAGGTACCGGGAACCATGACGGCAACCAGACTGTGAGACCTGATGCGGGAAGTAGAAGAAGAGGCTTGTGCTACAACAGGTGATCCCGGGGAAGTCTACCTCCTCACTCACGTGGGAGATGCAGCATTCTGGAGAGCCGCCTTCCAGGAGCTAGGAGAGAACATCCGCGAAACGGTGGAGTGGGCCATCCGGAGATGGAGCACGGATGTGGCCCTGGAGCTAACCCGCAGGGCAATGGAGAGGCAAGCGCTGGAAGACAGACCAGGCCTTAGTCGATCACCTGGCAACCAGTGGAAACCCACCCGGTGGGCAGCGGCCTGCAGCCATGGTAGAAGTTGGGGTTCACATGAAATACCCTGAGGGCCTGCCTGGAGACAGCATCACCACCACCGCAGCGGAGCCTATTAACCCGGAAGGAGAAGCTGCAGACTCATGACTCACCATGGCCGGGGACTCCGGTTTAGACAGGCTGTAGCTCCTTCCTCCTTGTCACGGGTGGGCCGCGCCTGCCGGTAGTAAGGCCCGGTTGAGTACAGATCAAAAATCGAAGACGTCTTGTAGGAACAGATTAAAGGGGTTACTTTATTCGTGAAGCCACCTATGAGTAGTTTGGTAAGTCCTACCGACGCTGCGGAACCTCCGGGGGATGGATAGCAGCAAGATGGAACGCTCCCCACAGGCTGAGCGGTGATCCCCGGAGGCTGGAGCTGCTTAAGATGTTGTGCGGCAGCTGCGGTTACTTTGTGTGCGGACGGATGCAATCATAAGGAAGCACGGACACTGTAAGTCTCTGTAACGGGTCTTTACTGTAACCAGCAGGCAGTACATGGTATACAGTTGTCGGGAAGTAGACCGGGCGGACTCAGCAGTGATAGGTGTCCCTCAGAGATCCGTAGTATTCCTCCATTCTAGCTAAGTATTTGCCATTGTCGCCCAGGAATACCAGGTCGGGTACGGGGAGGCTGCTTCAATTCCTATCCAAGATGTACGTTATGGATGTTCTGGGGAGCCTTGGGTCCCTCGGTGGGTACACCGCTGGTTAGACGACTGGAATTTGGCGGGTGGTGGGGTGCTCCTGTGAAGCTGCTCCTCCACGCTTCTGGTTCACGTAGCAGAGGTGAACTGCTGCCAGCTTCGGTACCAGTGAACCGGCTGTAAATTGGGCACGGGAGTCTTTTGGAACCCGTGGTTGGTGATGTCCGATCCCGGTTTTTGAGGCCTCAGGTGCTAACACCCGACCGGTGACGGCCCAGGGGCTGCACGAGGTGCAGAGCCCCCGCTCCTACTCCAAGTTCAAGTCTGTGTCTCTCTCGTGTCTAGACTCGACTCCCACTCTTCTCCTACTCCTACTCCTAACACTACCCTTGCACTCCGCCCACCAGGACCTTGGATTGGCCCTCTATGTTAAGTGATGCATGCAGGGTTTAGATCTCTAAGTTAACCATATAACTGCTCGGTCGGAGAATATTGCGGCTGCATTTATGGCTGCAATACCCTCCTGTGACGCACTCGTTGCGGGGCGCCCACACTCAGATGTCCCCGGAGAGCCCGAGGTAATCATGGAGTCCGGTCATGAGGAGCCAGACGACCAACCCAGTTCCGAGGAGGAGTATCTTGAGGACGACATTCTGGATAACAGCGGCGAGGAGGCCGGAGCTACCGGTCCTCAACTAGCAAGATGGAGCAGCATGAAGAACCGGTTCGAGAGAGTGAGCAGTCCAGTCGCCCACGCTGGTGGCCAGAGAGGAACCCTCCGACCTGTTTTCCTGCCACCGGACTATGACTATGGACCTAACCTATCCGACCAGGCAGAACAACAAGCCACTGAGAGGAGTGGTAGGCTAGGGAGATGGAGAATTGGCAGGTCTGAGCCCGTGCCCGCCTCCAGCCACCGGTACCCCTTGTCCAACGGCGAACAGGTACTGTGACCACATTTAACCTTGAGGATGGCTACAGGTTCATCCGGGAACTGGGCCATCATGGGGAGGTATTTGTGGGAAGGAGAGATGTGGAGTCCCACCTCCAGAGGGGCCACCCAGACCAGGACTTGTATAGAGGTGACCGGGTAACATATGAGCAACACGCGGGACCACGGGGGTGGTACGCTATCCATTCCTCATGCATCTAAAGACTTATGGACACCCGGCAGTGTACATCGTTTTCATAATGTGAAAATTTGTCTTTTTCTGCATTATGCTGAGCCAAGCGGCCCAGCGGTGACAAAGGACACTATGCTTGGTGACGAACAATTACCGCTGGGTCCGCAGGTGTGTTTCCGCAGGTGCTCCATTAGGCCGATGACTAATTTAAAAAAGTTTTGCTATATTTAAGCTTCGTGCCTCCCATAAAGCGAAGAATCTACTATATAATTGCCTAAGACGTTTTCGTGTCGGACCCCGACAACGTGCCGTGGATATGTCACACTCTGTGACGTCATCACGGCGAAGCATTGGCCGCGTAGCGGCCATTGCGAGCCGCTGACGTCACCACGCACGAGCAATGGCCGCGAAGCGGCCATTGCGAGTCGGTGGCCGAAAATAGAACCACAGGCTCGGCCACAAATTTAGCGATGTACCGCTGAGGTAGCGCGAGCAATGGCCGCGAGGCCATTGCGAGTCGCTACCTCAGCCGCCCTGTGCCCCTGTGCCCCTGTGCCTCAGTGCCTCAGTGTGCCCCTCTGCCTCCCGCTCCGAACCTGTGCCCCTGTGCCCCAATGCCCCTGTGCCCAAGTGCCCCTGTGCCCCTGTCACCCCCGCCATCCCCTGTGCCTCAGTGCCCCTGTGCCTCCCGCTCCGAAGCAGCTGCTGTCAGCACATGCTGATACAGTGCTCCGGAGCCTGTGCCCTGTGCCTCTGTGCCCCTGTGCCCCAGTGCCCCTGTGCCCCTGTGCCTCTGTGCCCCTGTGCCTCTGTGCCCCTGTGCCCCTGTGCCCCTGTGCCCCAGTGCCCCTGTGCCCCAGTGCCCCTGTGCCCCTGTGCCTCTGTGCCCCTGTGCCTCTGTGCCCCTGTGCCCCTGTGCCCCTGTGCCCCAGTGCCCCTGTGCCTCTGTGCCCCTGTGCCCCATTGCCCTGTGGATTACCGCAACCGCGCCGCATATTAACTCGCTGGCTCAGTGCGAGCACTTGCGGCGCGGTTGCGGTAAAACCCATAAGGATTACCGCAACCGCGCCGCATTGCGAGTCGCTGGCTGAGTGCGAGCACTTGCGGCGCGGTTGCGGTAAAACCCATAAGGATTACCGCAACCGCGCCGCATTGCGAGTCGCTGGCTGAGTGCGAGCACTTGCGGCGCGGTTGCGGTCAAACCCATAAGGATTACCGCAATTGCGCCGCAAGTGCCAGTTGCGGCGCGGTTGCGGTAATCCCCATAGAAAGTATAGGGGGACTTGCGGCAGGTGCGGCAAGTGCGGTTTTGCCGCACCTGCCGCAAGTCCCCCTATACTTTCTATGGGGATAACCGCACCGCAGATGCGCTTTTTTAATAAAATAACAATTTGAATACAAAAAAAGTCACTTAATACAAAATAATAAATAAATTTAATAATAATAATCGTAAAAAAAATTATAAAAATAAATAATAAAATAAAAAATAATAATAAAAAAAAAAAAAAAAAAAAAAAAATTACATTAAGATATTAATTACATTAATTTATTTAAATATAAGTATTGGACCCCCCCAAAAGTATTGGACCCCCCCAAAAAAATTATGTGACCCCCCCAAAAAAAGTATGTGACCCCCCAAAAAAAGTATCTGACACCCACAAAAAAGTATCTGACCCCCCCCAAAAAAATATGTCACCCCCCAAAAAAATGATGTGACCCCCAAAAAAAGTATCTCACCCCCCAAAAAAAGTATTGGACCCCCCCAAAAAAGTATGTCCCCCCCCCAAAAAAGTATGTGACCCACCCAAAAAAGTATGTGACCCCCCAAAA